>JAYKXQ010000052.1:0-347044 GCA_035357415.1 Ophraella communa
ATCGCAAGCCGTCTAAAGGGGTAAAATGGGGTCATTAATATAGAAAAATTTTGAAAACGTAACAGATTAGAGTCTCTAGACAATATTTAGCCAACTTTATATTTTTACCATAACTTCATCTTGTTGTTAAAAACCTCCTTCATGAATTTTATGGAATCTGTTTGCAAGCTGTCTAAAGGAGGTAGAGTGGGGTCATTAATATAGAAAAAATTTTGAAAAACGTAGATTAGAGTCCTAGAAAATATTTAGCCAACTTTATATTTTGGTCACCATAACTTCATCTTGTTGTTAAAAACCTCCTCACATGAATGCCTTTATGGAATCGCAAATTGCCGTCATAAAGGGGTAGAGTGGGGTCATTAATGCCATAGAAAAATTTTGGCAAAAACGTAGATTAGAGTCCCTAGAAAATATTTAGCCAACTATATTTATATTTTCACCACCTAACTTCATCTTGTTGTTAAAAACCTCCTCCATGAATTTTTATGGAATCGCAAGCCGTCTAAAGGGGTAGAATGGGGGTCATTAATATAGAAAAATTTTTGAAAAACGTAGATTAGAGTCCCTAGAACAATATTTAGCCAACTTTATATTTTTCCACCACTTAACTTCATCCCGTTGTTGTTAAAAACCTCCTCCATGAATTTTACTGGAATCGCAAGCCGTCTAAGGGGGTAAGAGTGGGGTCATTAATATAGAAAAATTTTTGAAAAAACGTAGATTAGAGTCCCTAGAAGCAATATTTAGCCAACTTTATATTTTTACCATAACTTCATCTTGTTGTTAAAAAACCTCCTCCAAATGAATTTTAACATGGAATCGCAAGCCGTTCAAGTGGGCAGAGTAAATAAGACAGAAAATTTTGAAAAAAATGTAGATTAGAGGTCCCTAGAAAAATATTTAGCCAACTTATTATTATCAGTAGCTTCATCTTGTTCTTAAATAAAACCTCCTCCATAAATTTTATGGAATCACTAAGGGCAGTGGGGTCCGTCTAAGGGGCTAGAGTGGGGGTTACATTAATATAGAAAATTTTGAAAAACGTAGATTAGAGTCCCTAGAAAATATTTAGCCAACTTTATATTTTCACCATAACTTCATCTTGTTGTTAAAAACCTCCTCCATGAATTTTATGGAATCGCAAGCCGTCTAAGGGGTAGAGTGGGGTCATTAATATAGAAAAATTTTGAAAAACGTAGATTAGAGTCCCTAGAAAATATTTAGCCAACTATATATTTTCACCATAACTTCATCTTGTTGTTAAAAACCTCCTCCATGAATTTTATGGAATCGCAAGCCGTCTAAGGGGTAGAGTGGGGTCAGTCAAATATAAAAAAGATTAAAAACCTCGAATAGCGTCCCTAGACAATATTTAGCCAACTTTATATTTTTCCCATTAGTTCATCTTTGTTGTTAAAAACCTCCTCCATGAATTTTATGGAATCGCAAGCCGTCTAAGGGGTAGAATGGGGTCATTAATATAGAAAAAATTTTGAAAAACGTAGATTAGAGTCTCTAGACAATATTTAGCCAACTTTATATTTTTACCATAACTTCATCTTGTTGTTAAAAACCTCCTCCATGAATTTTATGGAATCGCAAGCCGTCTAAGGGGTAGAGTGGGGTCATTAATATAGAAAAATTTTGAAAAACGTAGATTAGAGTCCCTAGAAAATATTTAGCCCACTTTATATTTTTACCATAACTTCATGTTGTTGTTAAAAACCTCCTCCATGAATTTTATGGAATCGCAAGCCGTCTAAGGGGTAGAGTGGGGTCATTAATATAGAAAAATTTTGAAAAACGTAGATTAGAGTCCCTAGAAAATATTTAGCCAACTTTATATTTTCACCATAACTTTATCTTGTTGTTAAAAACCTCCTTCATGAATTTTATGGAATCGCAAGCCGTCTAAGGGGTAGAGTGGGGTCATTAATATAGAAAAATTTTGAAAAACGTAGATTAGAGTCCCTAGAAAATATTTAGCCAACTTTATATTTTCACCATAACTTCATCTTGTTGTTAAAAACCTCCTCCATGAATTTTATGGAATCGCAAGCCGTCTAAGAGGTAGAGTGGGATCATTAATGTAGAAAAATTTTGAAAAACGTAGATTAGAGTCCCTAGAAAATATTTAGCCAACTTTATATTTTTACCATAACTTCATCTTGTTGTTAAAAACCTCCTCCATGAATTTTATGGAATCGCAAGCCGTCTAAGGGGTAGAGTGGGGTCATTAATATAGAAAAATTTTGAAAAACATACATTAGAGTCCCTAGAAAATATTTAGCCAACTTTATATTTTTTTAACCATAACTTCATCTTGTTGTTAAAAACCTCCTCCATGAATTTTATGAAATCGCAAGCCGTCTAAGGGGTGGAGTGGGGTCATTAATATAGAAAAATTTTGAAAAACGTAGATTAGAGTCCCTAGAAAATATTTAGCCAACTTTATATTTTCACCATAACTTCATCTTGTTGTTAAAAACCTCCTCCATGAATTTTATGGAATCGCAAGCCGTCTAAGGGTAGAAGTGTGGTCATTAATATAGAAAAATTTTGAAAAACGTAGATTAGAGTCCCTAGAAAATATTTAGCCAACTTTATATTTTCACCATAACTTCATCTTGTTGTTAAAAACCTCCTCCATGAATTTTATGGAATCGCAAGCCGTCTAAGGGGTAGAGTGGGGTCATTAATATAGAAAAATTTTGAGAAACGTAGATTAGAGTCCTAGAAAATATTTAGCCAACTTTATATTTTTTACCATAACTTCATCTTGTTGTTAAAAACCTCCTCCATAAATTTTATGGAATCGCAAGTCGTCTAAGGGGTAGAGTGGGGTCATTAATATAGAAAAATTTTGAAAAACGTAGATTAGAGTCCCTAGACAATATTTAGCCAACTTTATATTTTTACCATAACTTCATCTTGTTGTTAAAAACCTCCTCCATGAATTTTATGGAATCGCAAGCCGTCTCAGGGGGAGAGTGGGGTCAATAATATAGAAAAATTTTTGAAAAACGTAGATTAGAGTCCCTAGAAAATATTTAGCCAACTTTATATTTTTACCATAACTTCATCTTGTTGTTAAAAACCTCCTCCATGAATTTTATGGAATCGCAAGCCGTCTAAGGGGTAGAGTGGGGTCATTAATATAGAAAAATTTTGAAAAACGTAGATTAGAGTCCCTAGAAAATATTTAGCCAACTATATATTTTCACCATAACTTCATCTTGTTGTTAAAAACCTCCTCCATGAATTTTATGGAATCGCAAAGCCGTCTAAGGGGTAGAGTGGGGTCATTAATATAGAAAAATTTTGAAAAACGTAGATTAGAGTCCCTAGAAAATATTTAGCCAACTTTATATTTTCACCATAACTTCATCTTGTTGTTAAAAACCTCCTCCATGAATTTTATGGAATCGCAAGCCGTCTAAGGGGTAGAGTGGGGTCATTAATATAGAAAAATTTTGAAAAACGTAGATTAGAGTCCCTAGAAAATATTTAGCCAACTTTATATTTTTACCATAACTTTATCTTGTTGTTAAAAACCTCCTTCATGAATTTTATGGAATCGCAAGCCGTCTAAGGGGTAGAGTGGGGTCATTAATATAGAAAAATTTTGAAAAACGTAGATTAGAGTCCCTAGAAAATATTTAGCCAACTTTATATTTTTACCATAACTTCATCTTGTTGTTAAAAACCTCCTCCATGAATTTTATGGAATCGCAAGCCGTCTAAGGGGTAGAGTGGGGTCATTAATATAGAAAAATTTTGAAAAACGTAGATTAGAGTCCCTAGAAAATATTTAGCCAACTTTATATTTTCACCATAACTTCATCTTGTTGTTAAAAACCTCCTCCATGAATTTTATGGAATCGCAAGCCGTCTAAGGGGTAGAGTGGGGTCATTAATATAGAAAAATTTTGAAAAACGTAGATTAGAGTCCCTAGAAAATATTTAGCCAACTTTATATTTTCACCATAACTTCATCTTGTTGTTAAAAACCTCCTCCATGAATTTTATGGAATCGCAAGCCGTCTAAGGGGTAGAGTGGGGTCATTAATATAGAAAAATTTTGAAAAACGTAGATTAGAGTCTCTAGAAAATATTTAGCCAACTTTATATTTTTACCATAACTTCATCTTGTTGTTAAAAACCTCCTCCATGAATTTTATGGAATCGCAAGCCGTCTAAGGGGTAGAGTGGGGTCATTAATATAGAAAAATTTTGAAAAACGTAGATTAGAGTCCCTAGAAAATATTTAGCCAACTTTATATTTTTACCATAACTTCATCTTGTTGTTAAAAACCTCCTTCATAGAATTTAATGGAATCGCAAGCCGTCTAAGGGGTAGAGTGGGGTCATTAATATAGAAAAATTTTGAAAAACGTAGATTAGAGTCCCTAGAAAATATTTAGCCAACTTTATATTTTCACCATAACTTCATCTTGTTGTTAAAAACCTCCTCCATGAATTTTATGGAATCGCAAGCCGTCTAAGGGGTAGAGTGGGGTCATTAATATAGAAAAAATTTGAAAACGTAGATTAGAGTCCCTAGAAAATATTTAGCCAACTTTATATTTTCACCATAACTTCATCTTGTTGTTAAAAACCTCCTCCATGAATTTTATGGAATCATAAACCGTCTAAGGGGTAGAATGGGGTCATTAATATAGAAAAATTTTGAAAAACGTAGATTAGAGTCACTAGAAAATATTTAGACAACTATATATTTTAAACATAAATTCATCTTGATGATAAAAACCTCCTTCATGAATTTTATGGAATCGCAAGCCGTCTAAGGGGTAGAGTGGGGTCATTAATATAGAAAAATTTTGAAAAACGGAGATTAGAGTCCCTAGAAAATATTTAGCCAACTTTATATTTTTACCATAACTTCATCTTGTTGTTAAAAACCTCCTCCATGAATTTTATGGAATCGCAAGCCAAATCTAAGGGGTAGAGTGGGGTCATTAATATAGAAAAATTTTGAAAAACGTAGATTAGAGTCCCTAGAAAATATTTAGCCAACTATATATTTTCACCATAACTTCTATCTTGTTGTTAAAAACCTCCTCCATGAATTTTATGGAATCACCAAGCCGTCTAAGGGGTAGAGTGGGGTCATTAATATAGAAAAATTTTGAAAAACGTAGATTAGAGTCCCTAGAAAATATTTAGCCAACTTTATATTTTCACCATAACTTCATCTTGTTGTTAAAAACCTCCTCCATGAATTTTATGGAATCGCAAGCCGTCTAAGGGGTAGAATGGGGTCATTAATATAGAAAAATTTTGAAAAACGTAGATTAGAGTCCCTAGACAATATTTAGCCAACTTTATATTTTTCACCTTATCTTGATCTTGTTGTTAAAAACCTCCTCCATGAATTTTATGGAATCGCAAGCCGTCTAAGGGGTAGAGTGGGGTCATTAATATAGAAAAATTTTGAAAAACGTAGATTAGAGTCCTAGAAAATATTTAGCCATATTTTTATTTTTACTATAACTTCATCTTGTTGTTAAAAACCTCCTCCATGAATTTTATGGAATCGCAAGCCGTCTAAGGGGTAGAGTGGGGTCATTAATATAGAAAAATTTTTGAAAAACGTAGATTAGAGTCCCTAGAAAATATTTAGCCAACTTTATATTTTCACCATAACTTCATCTTGTTGTTAAAAACCTCCTCCATGAATTTTTATGGAATCGCAAAGCCGTCTAAGGGGTAGAGTGGGGTCATTAATATAGAAAAATTTTGAAAAACGTAGATTAGAGTTCCTAGAAAATATTTAGCCAACTTTATATTTTCACCATAACTTCATCTTGTTGTTAAAAACCTCCTCCATGAATTTTATGGAATCGCAAGCCGTCTAAGGGGTAGAGTGGGGTCATTAATATAGAAAAATTTTGAGAAACGTAGATTAGAGTCCCTAGAAAATATTTAGCCAACTTTATATTTTTACCATAACTTCATCTTGTTGTTAAAAACCTCCTCCATGAATTTTATGGAATCGCAAGCCGTCTAAGGGGTAGAGTGGGGTCATTAATATAGAAAAATTTTGAAAAACGTAGGATAGAGTCCCTAGACAATATTTAGCCAACTTTATATTTTTACCATAACTTCATCTTGTTGTTAAAAACCTCCTCCATAAATTTTATGGAATCGCAAGTCGTCTAAGGGGTAGAGTGGGGTCATTAATATAGAAAAATTTTGAAAAACGTAGATTAGAGTCCCTAGAAAATATTTAGCCAACTTTATATTTTCACCATAACTTCATCTTGTTGTTAAAAACCTCCTCCATGAATTTTATGAATCACCAAGCCGTCTAAGGGGTAGAATGGGGTCATTAATATAGAAAAATTTTTGAAAAACGTAGATTAGAGTCTCTAGAAAATATTTAGCCAACTTTATATTTTTACCATAACTTCATCTTGTTGTTAAAAACCTCCTTCATAAATTTTATGGAATCGCAAGCCGTCTAAGGGGTAGAGTGGGGTCATTAATATAGAAAAATTTTGAAAAACGTAGATTAGAGTCCCTAGAAAATATTTAGCCAACTTTATATTTTTACCATAACTTCATCTTGTTGTTAAAAACCTCCTCCATGAATTTTATGGAATCGCAGAAGCCGTCTAAGGGGTAGAGTGGGGTCATTAATATAGAAAAATTTTGAAAAACGTAGATTAGAGTCCCTAGAAAATATTTAGCCAACTATATATTTTCACCATAACTTCATCTTGTTGTTAAAAACCTCCTCCATGAATTTTATGGAATCGCAAGCCGTCTAAGGGGTAGAGTGGGGTCATTAATATAGAAAAATTTTGAAAAACGTAGATTAGAGTCCCTAGAAAATATTTAGCCAACTTTATATTTTCACCATAACTTCATCTTGTTGTTAAAAACCTCCTCCATGAATTTTATGGAATCGCAAGCCGTCTAAGGGGTAGAAGTGGGGTCATTAATATAGAAAAATTTTGAAAAACGTAGATTAGAGTCCCTAGAAAATATTTAGCCAACTTTATATTTTCACCATAACTTCATCTTGTTGTTAAAAACCTCCTCCATGAATTTTATGGAATCGCAAGCCGTCTAAGGGGTAGAGTGGGGTCATTAATATAGAAAAATTTTGAGAAACGTAGATTAGAGTCCCTAGAAAATATTTAGCCAACTTTATATTTTTACCATAACTTCATCTTGTTGTTAAAAACCTCCTCCATGAATTTTATGGAATCGCAAGCCGTCTAAGGGGTAGAGTGGGGTCATTAATATAGAAAAATTTTGAAAAACGTAGATTAGAGTCCCTAGAAAATATTTAGCCAACTTTATATTTTTACCATAACTTCATCTTGTTGTTAAAAACCTCCTCCATGAATTTTATGGAATCGCAAGCCGTCTAAGGGTAGAGTGGGGTCATTAATATAGAAAAATTTTGAAAAACGTAGATTAGAGTCCCTAGAAAATATTTAGCCAACTTTATATTTTTACCATAACTTCATCCTGTTGTTAAAAAACCTCCTCCATGAATTTTATGGAATCGCAAGCCGTCTAAGGGGTAGAGTGGGGTCATTAATATAGAAAAATTTTGAGAAACGTAGATTAGAGTCCTAGAAAATATTTAGCCAACTTTATATTTTTCACCATAACTTCATCTTGTTGTTAAAAACCTCCTCCATAAATTTTATGGAATCGCAAGTCGTCTAAAGGGTAAGAGTGGGGTCATTAATATAGAAAAATTTTGAAAAACGTAGATTATAGTCCCTAGAAAATATTTAGCCAACTTTATATTTTCACCATAACTTCATCTTGTTGTTAAAAACCTCCTCCATGAATTTTATGGAATCGCAAGCCGTCTAAGGGGTAGAGTGGGGTCATTAATATAGAAAAATTTTGAAAAACGTAGATTAGAGTCCCTAGAAAATATTTAGCCAACTTTATATTTTCACCATAACTTCATCTTGTTGTTAAAAACCTCCTCCATGAATTTTATGGAATCGCAAGCCGTCTAAGGGGTAGAGTGGGGTCATTAATATAGAAAAATTTTGAAAAACGTAGATTAGAGTCCCTAGAAAATATTTAGCCAACTTTATATTTTTACCATAACTTCATCTTGTTGTTAAAAACCTCCTCCATGAATTTTATGGAATCGCAAGCCGTCTAAGGGGTAGAGTGGGGTCATTAATATAGAAAAATTTTGAAAAACGTAGATTAGAGTCCCTAGAAAATATTTAGCCAACTTTATATTTTTACCATAACTTTATCTTGTTGATAACAACCTTCTCCATGAATTTTATGGAATCGCAAGCCGTCTAAGGGGTAGAGTGGGGTCATTAATATATAAAAATTTTGAAAAACGTAGATAAGAGTCCCTAGAAAATATTTAGCCAACTTTATATTTTCACCATAACTTCATCCTGTTGTTAAAAACCTCCTCCATGAATTTTATGGAATCGCAAGCCGTCTAAGGGGTAGAGTGGGGTCATTAATATAGAAAAATTTTGAAAAACGTAGATTAGAGTCCCTAGAAAATATTTAGCCAACTTTATATTTTCACCATAACTTTATCTTGTTGTTAAAAACCTCCTCCATGAATTTTATGGAATCGCAAGCCGTCTAAGGGGTAGAGTGGGGTCATTAATATAGAAAAATTTTGAAAAACGTAGATAAGAGTCCCTAGAAAATATTTAGCCAACTTTATATTTTCACCATAACTTCATCTTGTTGTTAAAAACCTCCTCCATGAATTTTATGGAATCGCAAGCCGTCTAAGGGGTAGAGTGGGGTCATTAATATAGAAAAATTTTGAAAAACGTAGATTAGAGTCCCTAGAAAATATTTAGCCAACTTTATATTTTTACCATAACTTCATCTTGTTGTTAAAAACCTCCTCCATGAATTTTATGGAATCGCAAGCCGTCTAAGGGGTAGAGTGGGGTCATTAATATAGAAAAATTTTGAAAAACGTAGATTAGAGTCCCTAGAAAATATTTAGCCAACTTTATATTTTTCACCATAACTTCTTGTTGTTAAAAACCTCCTCCATGAATTTTATGGAATCGCAAGCCGTCTAAGGGGTAGAGTGGGGTCATTAATATAGAAAAATTTTGAAAAACGTAGATTAGAGTCCTAGAAAATATTTAGCCAACTTTATATTTTCACCATAACTTCATCCTGTTGTTAAAACCTCCTCCATGAATTTTATGGAATCGCAAGCCGTCTAATGGGTAGAGTGGGGTCATTAATATAGAAAAATTTTGAAAACCGTAGATTAGAGTCCCTAGAAAATATTTAGCCAACTTTATATTTTTACCATAACTTCATCTTGTTGTTAAAAACCTCCTCCATAAATTTTATGGAATCGCAAGCCGTCTAAGGGGTAGAGTGGGGTCATTAATATAGAAAAATTTTGATAAACATAGATTAGAGTCCCTAAAAAATATTTAGCCAACTTTATATTTTTACCATAACTTCATCTTGTTGTTAAAAACCTCCTCCATAAATTTTATGGAATCGCAAGCCGTCTAAGGGGTAGAGTGGGGTCATTAATATAGAAAAATTTTGAAAAACGTAGATTAGAGTCCCTAGAAAATATTTAGCCAACTTTATGTTTTCACCATAACTTCATCTTGTTGTTAAAAACCTCCATGAATTTTATGGAATCGCAAGCCGTCTAAGGGGTAGAGTGGGGTCATTAATATAGAAAAATTTTTGAAAAACGTAGATAAGAGTCCCTAGAAAATATTTAGCCAACTTTATATTTTTACCATAACTTCATCTTGTTGTTAAAAACCTCCTCCATGAATTTTATGGAATCGCAAGCCGTCTAAGGGGTAGAGTGGGGTCATTAATATAGAAAAATTTTGAAAAACGTAGATTAGAGTCCTAGAAAATATTTAGCCAACTTTATATTTTTACCATAACTTCATCTTGTTGTTAAAAACCTCCTCCATCAATTTTATGGAATCGCAAGTCGTCTAAGGGGTAGAGTGGGGTCATTAATATAGAAAAATTTTGAAAAACGTATATTAGAGTCCCTAGGAAATATTTAGCCAACTTAATATTTTCACCATAACTTCATCTTGTTCTTAAGAATCTTCTTCATGAATTTTATCGAATCGCAAGCCGTCTAAGAGGTCATTAAAAGAGAGAAATTTTGAAAAACGTAGATTAGAGTCCCTAGGAAATATTTAGCCAACTTAATATTTTTACCATAACTTTATCTAATTCTTAAGAATCTCTTCCATGAATTTTATGGAATCGCAAGCCGTCTAAGGGGTAGAGTGGGGTCAGTAATAAAGAGAAATTTTGAAAAACATAGATTAGAGTCCCTAGAAAATATTTAGCCAACTTTATATTTTTACCATAACTTCATCTTGTTGTTAAAAACCTCCTCCATAAATTTTATGGAATCGCAAGCCGTCTAAGGGGTAGAGTGGGGTCATTAATATAGAAAAATTTTGAAAAACGTAGATTAGAGTCCCTAGAAAATATTTAGCCAACTTTATATTTTTACCATAACTTCATCTTGTTGTTAAAAAACCTCCTCCATGAATTTTATGGAATCGCAAGCCGTCTAAGGGGTAGAGTGGGGTCATTAATATAGAAAAATTTTGAAAAACGTAGATTAGAGTCCCTAGAAAATATTTAGCCAACTTTATATTTTCACCATAACTTCATCTTGTTGTTAAAAACCTCCTCCATGAATTTTATGGAATCGCAAGCCGTCTAAGGGGTAGAGTGGGGTCATTAATATAGAAAAATTTTGAAAAACGTAGATTAGAGTCCCTAGAAAATATTTAGCCAACTTTATATTTTTACCATAACTTCATCTTGTTGTTAAAAACCTCCTCCATGAATTTTATGGAATCGCAAGCCGTCTAAGGGGTAGAGTGGGGTCATTAATATAGAAAAATTTTGAGAAAAACGTAGATTAGAGTCCCTAGAAAATATTTAGCCAACTTTATATTTTCACCATAACTTCATCTTGTTGTTAAAAACCTCCTCCATGAATTTTATGGAATCGCAAGCCGTCTAAGGGGTAGAGTGGGGTCATTAATATAGAAAAATTTTGAAAAACGTAGATTAGAGTCCCTAGAAAATATTTAGCAAACTTTATATTTTTACCATAACTTCATCTTGTTGTTAAAAACCTCCTTTATGAATTTTATGGAATCGCAAGCCGTCTAAGGGGTAGAGTGGGGTCATTAATATAGAAAAATTTTGAAAAACGTAGATTAGAGTCCCTAGAAAATATTTAGCCAACTTTATATTTTTACCATAACTTCATCTTGTTGTTAAAAACCTCCTCCATGAATTTTATGGAATCGCAAGCCGTCTAAGGGGTAGAGTGGGGTCATTAATATAGAAAAATTTTGAAAAACGTAGATTAGAGTCCCTAGAAAATATTTAGCCAACTTTATATTTTCACCATAACTTCATCTTGTTGTTAAAAACCTCCTCCATGAATTTTATGGAATCGCAAGCCGTCTAAGGGGTAGAGTGGGGTCATTAATATAGAAAAATTTTGAAAAACGTAGATTAGAGTCCCTAGAAAATATTTAGCCAACTTTATATTTTCACCATAACTTCATCTTGTTGTTAAAACCTCCTACATTAATTTTATGGAATCGCAAGCCGTCTAAGGGGAAGAGTGGGGTCATTAATATAGAAAAATTTTTGAAAAACGTAGATTAGAGTCCCTATAAAATTTTTATCAAACTTTATATTTTCATCATAACTTCATCTTGTTGTTAAAAACCTCCTCCATGAATTTTATGGAATCGCAAGCCGTCTAAGGGGTAGAGTGGGGTCATTAATATAGAAAAATTTTGAAAAACGTAGATTAGAGTCCCTAGAAAATATTTAGCCAACTTTATATTTTCACCATAGCTTCATCTTGTTGTTAAAAACCTCCTCCATGAATTTCATGAAATCGCAAGCGGTGTAGGAGATAGAGTGTGTAGCAAATTTTAGAACTGTCCCAAAAACTTTTTATTAATAAACGTAAAATATTTATTAAAAATACATTAAATATAAAATACGATTAAAATATAATAAAAACAGTATATTTTGTTAAATAAAAAGATGTAAATAAAACACTTCTTAATCTATAGAATCTTAAAATTTAACAATTTATATATTAAATAATCTATATAAAATAAATATTAACAAAACATATAACAAAACATATATAAAGGAAAACTTTTTAATATAATGTGTGTAATGAAATATTACAATATAGCAATAATATAAATATATAGTAATAATTAACATTTCTTGTAAGTTAGCAGTGCTTGTTGCAAATATAAACATGATTGGTTTTATATCAATACAATCTACAAAGCTCACAAATGCCATTTTTTGTTTTATTTGTAATGCTAATATTGCAATTTATTTCAGAAACCGTAACTAAGCATTTTGTATGTGTTGACCTGAGGCACAACCTGCAAATGAAATCATCGTCCTTACTACTCTGCCCACAATAAAAACACATTGAATTTAATTGTATGCTACTTTTCAGTAACAACATTTTAAGTTTTTCTCTATATGCATTAATATCGATATGTTGTTGTAAATTTTTATCATTTTTTAACTGTGAAAAAAATATAAAATAAATACTCCACAATTATAGGCATCTTTTTGAAGGATGTGCTCAACAATTTCTTTTTCCCATTTGTGGTAATCTATTTTTTTCAACTTCAAAAAGTTTATTATTTTTTCAAAATAGTAAGAAATTTTTCCTGTTTCTCCACCGAGTGGATCGATAAGTGTAATTTTTTTTTGTTCAAAATTCAATTTTATTAATATATAATGACGATTCATTGTAATGGGCAAAATTACATATTTTTTTAAACAAGATTCCATCTGTAAAATTTTTTGAAATCTTTTTTTTAGTTTCCAATAAGGATTTCTCAACAGAGATGATTTAATAATTAGTTGTATTAACTTCGGTATTCATTAAAAATAAACACTGCACGATAAGAAAACTACTTAAACATTCCTTATCAGAAAGAGTAATGAAATTGTCTATAACGATTTCTTTGACAGGTAAATCGGTTGTTAAAAGGGAGGTAACAATATAGTTACGTTTATTCAGCAAAGTTTTATAATATAAAGAATCAGCTATCAGTCCATTGTGCAAAAAATTTAAGTTCTTTTAATGTTGTCCATTTTCTAGCTTCAATATCTAGATCAATGTTTTGGGAACATATCAGGGAAGGAAGTTGATAAAAATTGTAAAAAATAAAAGTTTTCCAACATTAAATCCCAAAACGGTTTACACCTTAATATTTTTATTATTTTTATACCAACATTAGTATAAATAACCAAATCACACCATTCACGATTTGTGATTTCTAAAATGCCCTGAATCTGAAAATAGTAAGGGTGATTTTCATTAATATTACATAAGTCCTTACTCAAAAAATCGAACTTATAATTTTTTGGATTGACATCCCTTGCATTGTATGGACATTTTATTTCTACTACTCCGTTATCTTCAACAAGACCATCAGGAGAGGCACCAAAAAATGGGTATTTCGAATGAACTATAAGGCCAACCAAAGTGCATTGTTTTTTTGTTTTCTGTATATATAACTGTCTCGCCCGATCTTCGCAAATTATTCCATGATCTATTGCAGGGGTTTTAACTGATTTTTTATCCAAAATTGTTTTAACAATATTTTTGTATGTATTTTCATGTTTTGCTTTACAAACTTTTCCAAAAAAAGAAGATGTAAGTCTGATTCTTTGGTGTTCTCTCCACAAATCAGATTCTCTTTGCTGTTTGGTGGCATCGCTTAACAAATTCCTTTCTGTTGTGTCCATGTTTAAATATTTTAAAAACCTTTGACAATTTATATGCAATTCTACATTGGGTTCAAAATTAAAGTTAATTTGTTAATTTTTAAACGGCGTTAATTTTTCTATTTTATCTACAGTAGTGTATTTCTTTAAAAATCCGGCATTAAAATGTGTTGTTGATTGTGTTTTGGGTTTTCGGCACCAAACTTCTTGAGAATTTTTTTCATCGGAAATATTTTTATTTCTGGTTAATCTTGATTTACCAATATTTATATCAGATTCTACTTTAAGTGCTAAAACATCTTCTCTTAATTTTCTAACAAATTGCGAGTATTTTAAATTTCTTTCGTTTTTTAACTTATTATTTTTTAAATGTGAAAAATAGGTTTCTACCAGACAATTACTGGTCGGTTTGGAATTACGCAATAATAAGCAACTCCAAAACGGACAATACGGTAAATATTTTTCAATCATCATATCCAAAAACTCAATATTCTCCATTTCATTTTTTATAGTCCCATTTACTCCTGAGCTCCGGTCATATTGAATTCGAATTTTTAAAAATCTTTTATAGAATGGGCTTGATCTGAAAAGAGAATCTTGAGTTTCAGGCGAGGTTTCAGGAATAGAAGAAATTGATTGTGTAGAGTCTGTTGTTTGGTTAGTTCTTTGGTTTCAAGTTTATTATTGGAAATTATATCGTTCATTATTTCTTTTGATCTAATTACATCGGATTCACAAAATTTGCTACTTAATATGATTGTTGCATGTATCAAAAATGTATCTAAAACCTCTAGTTTATTTATAGCCATTGCACATGCTATCATATCTTTGAGAACACATCTTTGAAATTCATTTGTGGTTAGGTTATTAATATCTTTTGATACCATTTTCATCCAATGTGCACAACATAAATGAATTCCAATTAATTCAAAACTCGACGATTCAGTTTTAAACTCTAAGAAGTCATAACACTTTTGGATATACTCTAATAGTGTACACCTATTTAGGGATTTACTAGAAAAATCGGTAACTACTCGTGAATAAGCAGGCCAATAATTATGACTTTCGCAAAAATATCTAAAATCATGGAAAATTTTATAAATGGTATTTGCATCGTGCATAGATGATATCATTGAAAATATGGGAAAAATTCTTTGAGAGCACTGAATTCTTAACACTGCTGTATAAAAATATATTCTATTCATTGAATTCCAAGGTTTTCTAACCAAAGATCCAGTGGCATCAAAGTGAATAGTAGGTAGAATTTTATTTTTGGTATATTCAGATTTTAGAACGGATAATTGCTCTAAACTATATATTTTCACATTAAATGGGACGCAAACTTCTTTTATGTATTCGGGATGATCTTGTTGCATTAAAATGATGTCTCTTAAATCATCTTTTTCCCTATCTAATTGTGAAATTGCCTCTGACCTGAAGCGACGCAAAGTAGAGTCTGACTTTACATTTTGCAGGTTTTGTCCTTCTGTCAAAATGATCTTATTAGCATGTAAAAGTGTCTTCTTTTTTAGATTAAATGGCTGTTCATTTAAAAGACCTTTTTTGAATACTGCCCGTTCTGCACCTCTCACAGGGGCTGTTAACGGGTAGCTATGAATATAATCTATAAACAAAAACACTTTTATCTGCTAAAAAGACACAAATTTTAAAACGCTTACAACCATAGTTATTGTGTTTGCAACAAGCATTAATTATAAACGCATTTCTTTTTTGCAAAATTTAACATATTTAATAATTATGCAACAAACATTATTAACGTGTTTTCTGATGCGATTTTTTAAATAATATGGATAATATTTTTGGTTCAATTTTCCATTTTTAACAAAAAATTTCCATGCAGAAAGAGGAATTTCGAATGTTCCTTCAAGAAATGAACAAATATTTTTTTTTGTCAAGTGGACAGATTCACCATATAAATTTTTGGCAAAAAGAGGTAGGACCTCTGAGTGTTCAAACGTGTTTGAAAGGTTTAGTATATCCTTGGCCGTATCAAAATCATAAGGAGTAATGTCTTTATTTATATTACTACAATGAGAATTACTTACAGATTCTGAATAATTCTGATTGGAACATACACTTACTTTCTTAGGAGTAGAAGTTTGTATTTTACCTGTATTTGCTCGGTTAAAATCAAGTGTGTTTGATTTAAAGTCACTATAACCACTTTTTCTTTCACTCACATTATCAAGAACTGTGGATAAAATCGGAGAGGAAACAGAGTTATTTTCATTGCTGCAGATATTTGGGTAACTACAATCAATAGTTTCTGTGTTAGACAGTTTTCTCCACAGATTAAAAATTAATTTTTCTATTTTTTCCCTATTTTTTAACTTTAGTCCTTTGCATAAGTCTTTATAAATTGAAGTAGGGTTCCTCCATGTCGGATATACTTTTTTGTGGTTTAAATGTCGTTCGTTTAGGAGGCACTTTAAACTATTTAGTTTTGTTAAACTACTATTTAGGTCTGCAACATTTTCGCCCTGAAAGAAGGATTTAAAACGAGAATCTCTTCTAATAATTCTAAGAATTTCGCATCTAAACATATACTTTGTTTCATTTAACTTAATTTTAATTTTCTTTAGCTGTTCTTCGGTAACATTTATTTTATTCGAAACAGATAACGCACAACTTTCTTTTAAAACATCTTTTATAATTCTATAAACTTTAGATTTTTTAATGAATTTGTTCTTCATGATATCACAAGAGAATTTTAAACAATAACAACTAAACACAAACACCAAATGCTAACTGATCAGTGTACCTACAATAAAATACTTGGATCAAGGGTTGGTTATTGTTGCTGGTGTGGCCGGTGAGGAGCTCATATTTATTATTTACCTAACCATATTTTCTGGTAAAAAATATACCTACTATCGTTATTGCATAAATAATTTTAACACTAAACTATTTTAAAAGTGTGCTTCTCACATTTGCTTTGGGTATCGCTGCGGGGTGGGGTGGAAGGACGCAGTACAAGGGTATGAATACTAGTTACATCATTTCTTCTCATAAAAATATATCTAGAGAATAAGTTTGGTCTGTTTGATGCATGGGCTGTACTGGGAATCTACTTGAAAATGCAATTGCAAAACTTTTTATGATGATTTTTTAAGGTTGACCTATTTTATCTAAGTATACACAATTTGCATAAAACATGACAATTGATTTGCTATGATTCTCTATTTTAAATTTACTGTTTTTGATACATTTATTTAAATAATCATTATTATCTATACAAGTTCAACATTCTAAATCTTGATCAAATTTATTTTTTAACAATTAAAATGTTGAATCTGGAACCGTTGGCGAGACTGATACCAAAAACCGTTTACACTACCACTACACCAACACACACTTTTATATACCTGACGCGCGTTTCGATAACCAAGTTATCTTCTTCAGAGACCGAAGGTTATCGAAACGCGCGTCAGGAATATAAAAGTGTGTGTTGGTGTAATGATGGTAGTGTAAACGGTTTTTAACAATTAGTTAATAGTTGATACTTTTTGAACCATTCCGATCTTAAAGAATTTAGGATTATCATACCCCTATACCAACAAATATTTTTATGCTGCAAGTATCGATAATCAGGTGATTGAAGATAAACTAAAGCTATAGCTATGAGAACTGAAAATATTTATTACCTTCAAAAATTGGTATGTCTATAAGTAGCTTTAGTTGATCTGAAAAAAATAACGCGCATCAAGAAGTTTGTGTAAGCGTTAGTGTTGGGGTAGGATAATCGTACATTAAACAATTATTTGTTTTAATAATAACTTTGTGTATTTTATTATATATGGATTCTTTATTGGCATACCCCGCGTGTGGCGAGGATTGATTATTTCTGGCAAAAGATGATTAAAAAATATTTTCCAATTTTAGTAACATTTTGTTATTAAAATAACTCGCAAAATAATATGTATCTATTGAAATCTTAATAGAAATCACTTCTATGTTTTTCAAAATTTCTCTATATTAATGACCCCACTCTACCCCTTAGACGGCTTGCGATTCCATAAAATTCATGGAGGAGGTTTTTAACAACAAGATGAAGTTATGGTGAAAATATAAAGTTGGCTAAATATTTTCTAGGGACTCTAATCTACGTTTTTCAAAATTTTTCTATATTAATGACCCCACTCTACCCCTTAGACGGCTTGCGATTCCATAAAATTCATGGAGGAGGTTTTTAACAACAAGATGAAGTTATGATAAAAATATAAAGTTGGCTAAATATTTTCTAGGGACTCTAATCTACGTTTTTCAAAATTTTTCTATATTAATGACCCCACTCTACCCCTTAGACGGCTTGCGATTCCATAAAATTCATGGAGGAGGTTTTTAACAAGATGAAGTTATGGTGAAAATATAAAGTTGGCTAAATATTTTCTAGGGACTCTTATCTACGTTTTTCAAAATTTTTCTATATTAATGACCCCACTCTACCCCTTAGACGGCTTGCGATTCCATAAAATTCATGGAGGAGGTTTTTAACAACAAGATGAAGTTATGGTAAAAATATAAAGTTGGCTAAATATTTTCTAGGGACTCTTATCTACGTTTTTCAAAATTTTTCTATATTAATGACCCCACTCTACCCCTTAGACGGCTTGCGATTCCATAAAATTCATGGAGGAGGTTTTTAACAACAAGATGAAGTTATGGTGAAAATATAAAGTTGGCTAAATATTTTCTAGGGACTCTAATCTACGTTTTTCAAAATTTTTCTACATTAATGACCCCACTCTACCCCTTAGACGGCTTGCGATTCCATAAAATTCATGGAGGAGGTTTTTAACAACAAGATGAAGTTATGGTAAAAATATAAAGTTGGCTAAATATTTTCTAGGGACTCTAATCTACGTTTTTCAAAATTTTTCTATATTAATGACCCCACTCTACCCCTTAGACGGCTCGCGATTCCATCAAATTCATGGAGGAAGTTTTTAACAACAAGATGAAGTTATGGTAAAAATATAAAGTTGGCTAAATATTTTCTAGGGACTCTAATCTACGTTTTTCAAAATTTTTCTATATTAATGACCCCACTCTACCCCTTAGACGGCTTGCGGTTCCATAAAATTCATGGAGGAGGTTTTTAACAAGATGAAGTTATGGTAAAAATATAAAGTTGGCTAAATATTTTCTAGGGACTCTAATCTACGTTTTTCAAAATTTTTCTATATTAATGACCCCACTCTACCCCTTAGACGGCTTGCGATTCCATAAAATTCATGGAGAAGGTTTTTAACAACAAGATGAAGTTATGGTAAAAATATAAAGTAGGCTAAATATTTTCTAGGGACTCTAATCTACGTTTTTCAAAATTTTTCTATATTAATGACCCCACTCTACCCCTTAGACGGCTTGCGATTCCATAAAATTCATGGAGGAGGTTTTTAACAACAAGATGAAGTTATGGTGAAAATATAAAGTTGGCTAAATATTTTCTAGGGACTCTGATCTACGTTTTTCAAAATTTTTCTATATTAATGACCCCACTCTACCCCTTAGACGGCTTGCGATTCCATAAAATTCATGGAGGAGGTTTTTAACAACAAGATGAAGTTATGGTAAAAATATAAAGTTGGCTAAATATTTTCTAGGGACTCTAACCTACGTTTTTCAAAAATTTTCTATATTAATGACCCCACTCTACCCCTTAGACTGCTTGCGATTCCATAAAATTTATGGAGGAGGTTTTTAAGAACAAGATGAAGCTATGATGAAAATATAAATTTGGCTAAATATTTTCTAGGGACTCTAATCTATGTTTTTCAAAATTTTTCTATATTAATGACCCCACTCTACCCCTTAGACGGCTTGCGATTCCATAAAATTTATGGAGGAGGTTTTTAACAACAAGATGAAGTTATGGTGAAAATATAAAGTTGGCTAAATATTTTCTAGGGACTCTAATCTACGTTTTTCAAAATTTTTCTATATTAATGACCCCACTCTACCCCTTAGACGGCTTGCGATTCCATAAAATTCATGGAGGAGGTTTTTAACAACAAGATGAAGTTATGGTAAAAATATAAAGTTGGCTAAATATTTTCTAGGGACTCTAATCTACGTTTTTCAAAATTTTTCTATATTAATGACCCCACTCTACCCCTTAGACGGCTTGCGATTTCATAAAATTCATGGAGGAGATTTTTAACAACAAGATGAAGTTATGGTGAAAATATAAAGTTGGCTAAATATTTTCTAGGGACTCTAATCTATGTTTTTCAAAATTTTTCTATATTAATGACCCCACTCTGCCCCTTAGACGGCTTGCGATTTCATAAAATTCATGGAGGAGGTTTTTAAGAACAAGATGAAGCTATGATGAAACTATTAAGTTGGCTAAATATTTTCTAGGGACTCTAATCTGTTTCTCAAAATTTTTCTATATTAATGACCCCACTCTACCCCTTAGACGGCTTGCGATTTCATAAAATTCACGGAGGAGGTTTTTAAGAACGAGATGAAGTTATGGTGAAAATATTAATTTGGCTAAATTATTTCTAAGGTCCCTAATATACATTTTTGTACTTTGGTCATTTAACTTTTTTCCGCTTTTCTCACTTTGTCTTACATACCTATTAACACAGATGGCTTTTTATGATATTTTAGTTCATAAACCTTTCTTTATTAAAAGTTTTTACACAAAATTATACGAATATTTCATTTAATCAATCAATTCTTTATTTTTATATATTAAATATATACATCCGACGCCATTGGTCATTTGGCGGCGGGATTGAAAACGGCTGCTAGAAATTGGCCGCTAACTTCACACCAGTTTTTTCTATACTATCATATCTCACGCAGACAAAACCATGGTTTGTTGTGCTTGAGTACTAGTTGACTGTTCTTCTGTTTGAAATATGTATTCTTCAGGATTTATTTCCTTTTCTTCTAGTACTTCCTGAAGTCTTTCTATTAATGTTTCTCTAGATCCTTCAGTATTTAAATTTCTGATTTCTAGCTCATTTTTAAGTTCTGATAGACTTAGGTCTTTTAATGTCTTTCTGGATTCCATTTTTGTTATTTATTGTTTAAATATTTAGTAAAATAATTTATTTTATTAGATATTTGGTTGTGTTATTATGATAAAATAAAATTGCACTTATGTTAAAATAAAATGCAAAATGTATGTTAATCTTATGCCCGGTTTCACCAACGTCAAATAAATCGACGAATAGCTATTCGAAGAATAACATTTATTTGCCGATTAAATTTATTTCTTTTTCAATAACGCTTTTAAAACTCCAAATAGCTATTCGACAAGTAAGTTATAATGTAGTAATTTCTTCACGGACTATACTTTTAGGCGCATGCGCAAATTTCAATAAATTTAAGTTTTGAAAATGTATTCATATCATATATAATTTGTATATTATTAATATTGATTTCGATATTTACCTTTCACAATACATTTTAAATTATATTCAAATTTTTAATTTAGATTCAAACTAATAACGAACATGCAAATTCACATAAAGTGAGGTTAACCTGTCACTTTATTGGATGAATAAATATTTATTTGCCCGATAATCGACAAATAATTTATCTGGAGTTTATTCTTAGAATAAACCTTATTTGTGGTTGGTGAAACGCAAATCTGTCAGATTTATTATTAAATAACTTTATTCGACGAATAGGCCGCTATTTATCGTTGGTGAAACCGGGCATTAATAAAATATCTTATTATGTTGTCTTTTAATAAAAAAAACCTTCCTACTGTTTAATATTAAATTTTCTACTATTTTTCAACAGAAATTGTTTGAATGAATACCTAATTTTTCAACAGAAACGAGCCCCACGTTGGGCGCCACTTTGTAAAGAATATTATGATTTGAGAGAAAGTTTATTGATTTGATTGATTTATTTATTAGATTTATATTACTTATTTAAATGTACTAATAGCAACAAGATCTTTTTCTCAGGGGGTGTTTGGTTATGCTAGTTTCTATTGGGTTATTAGGTAGAAGGTATCTGAATAAAATTGATTAATTATAGTTATAAATTTATTATAAAATAGTTAAATTAAAACAGTAATGTTGAAAGTTTAATAATGAAACTAATTAGAAAAAATATTAAAAAGAAAGGCCTTTAGTAATTATAAAAGAACTTACTTGATGTGAATTAAGTTAAACTAACCAATGTTGTTTATGTGATGGCAAGTAAGATTATCAAATACACTAATTATTAAATATCAAGTAAATTCCTTTGTTTTTTTTTTAAATTATAAATTCAACTAACTACTACAAAATTTTTTTAATAAATTACAATTTTATCTGACCTTGATATGTAAAGTCCTGTTCCCTGATTGGTGGAAAAATCTGTAGGTGATCTATGAAGAACGGAGACAAACGAAGTGATACGTAGTATTTGCGATTTTGGTAAACTGAAGTGTTGTTAGACGATTAGTTTCTTGTGTAATTATTGCTCTTTGTTTGTTCCTCAAATTTTAGTGTTGATGGATTATAATTCCTTTAGTTGTATTAATAATAGTAAGTACTCTTCTTTTTTTTTACATCAACCGAAAATGCTTTAATTTCACCTTTTGATTAGTTTTTAATGTCACTTGGCACTTTGTTTTACTTTATAATTGTTTTACTTTGTATTTTTAATGTCACTTTATTATAACTACTTTAAAAACTGTTTGTTCACTTTTTAACTGACTGTTCCCACTCACTGATCATCTCTCTTTTACTTCCAATAATAAACTTCCTTCTAACGATTATACTGTTAAACGGAAATTTGCTTACGACCGGGATAAGCCAGATTAAGATTTTGAATACTAACTTATTTAGTTACCAAGAATATACTGTCAAACGAAAATTTGCTTACGGGCGGGATAAGGGGTTGAAGTACTACCCTTAAAGTTTTAAAAATCTATAACTGCTAAAAAAAATGAAAAGCCAGATTAAGATTTTGAATAATAACTTATTTAGTTATCAAGAATATACTGTCAAACGGAAATTTGCTTACGGGCGGGATAAGGGGTTGAAATACTACCCTTAAATTTTTAAAACTCTGTAACTGCCAAAGAAAATGAAAAGGCAGATTAAGATTTTGGATAATAACTTATTTAGTTACCAAGAGTATACTGACAAACGATGTTTGCTTACGGGCGGGATAAGGGGGTGAAATACTACCCTTAAATTTTTAAAACTCTGTAACTGCTAAAGAAAATGAAAAGCCAGATTAAGATTTTGGATAATAACTTATTTAGTTACCAAGAATATACTGTCAAACGAAAATTCGCCTACCGGCGGGATAAGGGGTTGAAATACTAACCTTAAATTTTTAAAAATCTATAACTGCTAAATAAAACAAAAAGCCAGTTTAAAATATTGGATAATACCTTATTTAGTTACCAAAAATATACTGTCAAACGATATTTGCTTAAGGGCGGGATAAGGGGGTGAAATACTACACTTAAATTTTTAAAAATCGGTAACTGCCAAAGAAAATGAAAAGCCAGATTAAGATTTTGGATAATAACTTCTTTAATTACCATGAATATACTATCAATCGGAAATTTGCTTACGGGCGGGATAAGGGGTTGATATACTACCCTTACATTTTTAAAAATCCATAACTGCTAAAAAAATGAAAAGCCTAATTAAGATTTTGATTAATAACTTATTCAGTTACCAAGAATATACTGTCAATCGGAAATTTGCTTTCGGGTGGGATAAGGGGTTGAAATACTACCCTTAAATTTTTAAAAATCTATAAATGCTAAAGAAAATGAAAAGCCTGATTAAGATTTTAAATAACAACTTATTTAGTTATCAAGAATATACCGTCAAACGGAAATTTGCTTACGAGCGGGATAAGGGGGTGAAATACTACCCTTAAATTTTTAAAAATCGGTAACCGCCAAAGAAAATGAAAAGCCATATTAAGATTTTGGATAACTTCTTTAATTACCATGAATATACCATCAATCGGAAATTTGCTTACGGGCGGGATAAGGGGTTGAAATACTACCCTTAAATTTTTAAAAATCCATAACTACTAAAGAAAATGAAAAGCCAGATTAAGATTTTAAATACCAACTTATTTAGTTATCAAGAATATACTGTCAAACGGAAATTTGCTTACGAGCGGGATAAGGGGGTGAAATACTACCCTTAAATTTTTAAAAATCGGTAACTGCCAAAGAAAATGAAAAGCCAGATTAAGATTTTGGATAATAACTTCTTTAATTACCATGAATATACTATCAATGGAAAATTTGCTTACGGGCGGGATAAGGGGTGTATATACTACCCTTACATTTTTAAAAATCCATAACTGCTAAAGAAAATGAAAAGCCAGATTAAGATTTTGAATAATAACTTATTCAGTTACCAAGAATATACTGTCAATCGGAAATTTGCTTTCGGGTGGGATAAGGGGTTGAAATACTACCCTTAAATTTTTAAAAATCTATAAATGCTAAAGAAAATGAAAAGCCTAATTAAGATTTTAAATAACAACTTATTTAGTTATCAAGAATATACCGTCAAACGGAAATTTGCTTACGAGCGGGATAAGGGGGTGAAATACTACCCTTAAATTTTTAAAAATCGGTAACCGCCAAAGAAAATGAAAAGCCATATTAAGATTTTGGATAACTTCTTTAATTACCATGAATATACCATCAATCGGAAATTTGCTTACGGGCGGGATAAGGGGTTGAAATACTACCCTTACATTTTTAAAAATCCATAACTGCTAAAGAAAATGAAAAGCCAGATTAAGATTTTTAATAATAACTTATTTAGTTACCAAGAATATACTGTCAATCGGAAATTTGCTTACGGGCGGGATAATTGGTTAAAATACTACCTATAAATTTTTAAAAATCTATAAATGATAAAGAAAATGAAAAGCCTGATTAAGATTTTAAATAACAACTTATTTAGTTATTAAGAATATACTGT
This sequence comes from Ophraella communa, assembly GCA_035357415.1. Lineage (NCBI taxonomy): Eukaryota > Metazoa > Arthropoda > Insecta > Coleoptera > Chrysomelidae > Ophraella > Ophraella communa. The sequence goes on from JAYKXQ010000052.1 coordinate 24,762, forward strand.
TATACAAAAATTTTCTTACGAGCGGGATAAGGGGGTGAAATACTACCCTTAAATTTTTAAAAATCGGTAACTGCCAAAGAAAATGAAAAGCCATATTAAGATTTTGGATAATAACTTCTTTAATCACCATGAATATACTATCAATCGGAAATTTGCTTACGGGCGGGATAAGGGGTTGAAATACTACCCTTAAATTTTTAAAAATCCATAACTACTAAAGAAAATGAAAAGCCAGATTAAGATTTTGGATAATAGGGAGGTGAAATACTACCCTTAACTTTTTAAAACTCTGTAACTGCCAAAGAAAATGAAAAGCCAGATTAAGATTTTAAATACCACCTTATTTAGTTATCAAGAATATACTGTCAAACGGAAATTTGCTTACGAGCGGGATAAGGGGGTGAAATACTACCCTTAAATTTTTAAAAATCGGTAACTGCCAAAGAAAATGAAAAGCCAGATTAAGATTTTGGATAATAACTTCTTTAATTACCATGAATATACTATCAATCGGAAATTTGCTTACGGGCGGAATAAGGGGTTGATATACTACCCTTACATTTTTAAAAATCCATAACTGCTAAAAAAAATGAAAAGCCTGATTAAGATTTTGAATAATAACTTATTTAGTTACCAAGAATATACTGTCAATCGGAAATTTGCTTTCGGGTGGGATAAGGGGTTGAAATACTACCCTTAAATTTTTAAAAATCTATAAATGCTAAAGAAAATGAAAAGCCTGATTAAGATTTTAAATAACAACTTATTTAGTTATCAAGAATATACCGTCAAACGGAAATTTGCTTACGAGCGGGATAAGGGGGTGAAATACTACCCTTAAATTTTTAAAACTCTGTAACTGCCAAAGAAAATGAAAAGCCAGATTAAGATTTTGGATAATAACTTATTTAGTTACCAAGAATATACTGTCAAACGATGTTTGCTTACGGGCGGGATAAGGGGGTGAAATACTACCCTTAAATTTTTAAAACTCTGTAACTGCTAAAGAAAATGAAAAGCCAGATTAAGATTTTGGATAATAACTTATTTAGTTACCAAGAATATACTGTCAAACGAAAATTTGCTTACCGGCGGGATAAGGGGTTGAAATACAAACCTTAAATTTTTAAAAATCTATAAATGCTAAAGAAAATGAAAAGCCCGATTAAGATTTTGGATAATAACTTCTTTAATTACCATGAATATACTATCAATCGGAAATTTGTTTACGGGCGGGATAAGGGGTTGAAATACTACCCTTAAATTTTTAAAAATCCATAACTACTAAAGAAATTGAAAAGCCAGATTAAGATTTTGGATAATAAGGAGGTGAAATTCTACCTTTAACTTTTTAAAACTCTGTAACTGCAAAAGAAAATGAAAAGCCAGATTAAGATTTTGGATAATAACTTATTTAGTTATCAAGAATATACTGTCAAACGGAAATTTCCTTACGGGCGTGATTAGGGGGTAAAATACTTCCCTTAAATTTTTAAAAATCTGCAACTGCCAAAGAAAATGAAAAGCCAGATTAAGATTTTGGATAATATTTTATTTATTTATCAAGAATATACTCTTAATCGGAAATTTGCTCACAAGCTGGATAAGGGGGTGAAATATTACCCTTAAATTTTTAAAAATCTGTAACTGCCAAAGAAAATAAAAAACCAGATTAAGATTTTGAATAATAACTTCTTTAATTACCATGAATATACTTTCAATCGGAAATTTGCTTACGGGCGGGATAAGGGGTTGAAATACTACCCTTAAATTTTTAAAAATCCATAACTACTAAAGAAAATGAAAAGCCAGATTAAAATATTGGATAATACCTTATTTAGTTACCAAGAATATACTGTCAAACGATATTTGCTTACGGGCGGGAGAAGGGGGTGAAATACTACACTTAAATTTTTAAAACTCTGTAACTGCAAAAGAAAATCAAAATTTAGATTAAGATTTTGGATAATAACTTAATTAGTTATCAATAATATACTGTCAAACGGAAATTTCCTTACGGGCGGGATTAGGGGGTGAAATACTACCCTTAAATTTTTAAAAATCGGTAACTGCCAAAGAAAATGAAAAGCCAGATTAAGATTTTGGATAATAACTTCTTTAATTACCATGAATATACTATCAATGGAAAATTTGCTTACGGGCGGGATAAGGGGTGTATATACTACCCTTACATTTTTAAAAATCCATAACTGCTAAAGAAAATGAAAAGCCAGATTAAGATTTTGAATAATAACTTATTCAGTTACCAAGAATATACTGTCAATCGGAAATTTGCTTTCGGGTGGGATAAGGGGTTGAAATACTACCCTTAAATTTTTAAAAATCTATAAATGCTAAAGAAAATGAAAAGCCTAATTAAGATTTTAAATAATAACTTATTTAGTTATCAAGAATATACCGTCAAACGGAAATTTGCTTACGAGCGGGATAAGGGGGTGAAATACTACCCTTAAATTTTTAAAACTCTGTAACTGCTAAAGAAAATGAAAAGCCAGATTAAGATTTTGGATAATAACTTATTTAGTTACCAAGAATATACTGTCAAACGAAAATTTGCTTACCGGCGGGATAAGGGGTTGAAATACTAACCTTAAATTTTTAAAAATCTATAAATGCTAAAGAAAATGAAAAGCCCGATTAAGATTTTGGATAATAACTTCTTTAATTACCATGAATATACTATCAATCGGAAATTTGTTTACGGGCGGGATAAGGGGTTGAAATACTACCCTTAAATTTTTAAAAATCCATAACTACTAAAGAAATTGAAAAGCCAGATTAAGATTTTGGATAATAAGGAGGTGAAATTCTACCTTTAACTTTTTAAAACTCTGTAACTGCAAAAGAAAATGAAAAGCCAGATTAAGATTTTGGATAATAACTTATTTAGTTATCAAGAATATACTGTCAAACGGAAATTTCCTTACGGGCGTGATTAGGGGGTAAAATACTTCCCTTAAATTTTTAAAAATCTGCAACTGCCAAAGAAAATGAAAAGCCAGATTAAGATTTTGGATAATATTTTATTTATTTATCAAGAATATACTCTTAATCGGAAATTTGCTCACAAGCTGGATAAGGGGGTGAAATATTACCCTTAAATTTTTAAAAATCTGTAACTGCCAAAGAAAATAAAAAACCAGATTAAGATTTTGAATAATAACTTCTTTAATTACCATGAATATACTTTCAATCGGAAATTTGCTTACGGGCGGGATAAGGGGTTGAAATACTACCCTTAAATTTTTAAAAATCCATAACTACTAAAGAAAATGAAAAGCCAGATTAAAATATTGGATAATACCTTATTTAGTTACCAAGAATATACTGTCAAACGATATTTGCTTACGGGCGGGAGAAGGGGGTGAAATACTACACTTAAATTTTTAAAACTCTGTAACTGCAAAAGAAAATCAAAATTTAGATTAAGATTTTGGATAATAACTTAATTAGTTATCAATAATATACTGTCAAACGGAAATTTCCTTACGGGCGGGATTAGGGGGTGAAATACTACCCTTAAATTTTTAAAACTCTGTAACTGCCAAAGAAAATGAAAAGCCAGATTAAGATTTTGGATAATAACTTATTTAGTTATCAAGAATATACTGTCAAACGGAAATTTCCTTACGGGCGTGATTAGGGGTGAAATACTACCCTTAAATTTTTAAAAATCTATAAGTGCTAAATAAAATGAAAAGCCATATTAAAATATTGGATAATACCTTATTTAGTTACCAAGAATATACTGTCAAACGATATTTGCTTACGGGCGTGATAAGGGAATGAAATACTACCCTTAAATTTTTAAAACTCTGTAACTGCAAAAGAAAATGAAAAGTTAGATTAACCCATATACCGAAGTTTGTCATAAGTTTGGTACACCCTGTATATAAAATATTTTTTTGAATAAAAGATAATTAAAAAATACGATATTTATTATACCTACTAAAAATATTACTTAATTATAGTAAAAACATTACAGTGTCTAAATATATTATAATATTTCACAAAGACAATATGTTTTAAAATTTTATACATTTTCAGTATGTATTTAGTTTTATACATACCTAATAAAATGAAAATATTTTTAAAGTAAATACATACCTATAATAACATTTACTATTATTTTCCACAAAAGAACTCATGAACAATAAGCTCTTCAATCGTCTAAAATTGAGATAAAGTGAAAGGGTCAATTAACTTTTTATTTAAGACTTCAATATGACTTTAAGTAGGTACTTTGCTAATTTTTTACAACTTAAATAAATATAATTTATTTTTTAAAGAGTATTGGACATACCTAATATCTGCATTTTATTGAATAAAGAAAAAATAAATATTTTGTGTTTTTCTTTTTTATGTTTCATTTTCTCATTCATAATATGTACTGAGTTCACAATAATATGGATAAATATGAAATTAATTCTGACTTGAATATGGAAACCATTTGTCTGTTCTATTATTTACTGGCAAACTTTTTTTGGTGAAAGTAAAGAAAATAAGATGGTATTGCCATGAATGAATAAGCATAACAGACATACCTATCCAGTATCTGACCCAAATTTGAAACACCATTTTATATAAAAATATTTATTTTTTAAATGTAAATTTTAATACTTATTATTTCGAAATAGCAATCCACAGTCTTTTCCTTCATTGTGTTTCCGCTCGGGTTGAAAATGTACACGAGTATCTTTATTCCTGTCTTATGGAAAAGCACCTCGAGCATGTTCCGGACGACTCTCCAGTTGAGTTGGTCTAGACCACAACCCAGCTTGGGCACAGCCAGCTTCTTCACTTCCAACCTGGTGAGTTCGTTTCTTAGGTTCAGCAAGGTATTCCACATACTTTTATAGCTAGGTTTGTGATCGGAAAACCCCTTAGTCACCATGTAGAAGAGGTGACGATGACCGTCAGTGAGACTTAGAATTTTTTCGGGATGGGGCTGTTGTATGGAGAGCTCAGATACACGGCCCAACTTCTTCCTGAAGACTAATGCTATTCCCCTGGACATACGCAGATCTTCGGCGACACAATGGGCTAGGGAATAATCTCCAGGCACAGAGAAGAGGTCCTGCTGCTGCTCGGTGGTAACTCCGAATCGTGCCTTCCCAGTTCCACCATAGTTCTCCATGAACTGGTCGAAACTCATCTCGACATGCTCTGGGCTGGTCGTCTTTCTCAGATGGGTCTCGTCTTGTTCGTCGTAGTCCGCCTCGTATTTCGCCAACCGATTTACATGGACCACGCGCCTCTTGCCCCTTGGTAGTTTTTGTATACAGTACACTACATCATTGATCCTCTCTACCACTCTGTATGGACCCTCCCAATTCCTCTGTAGCTTAGGTGATAATCCTCTCTTCTTCTGGGGATTGTACAGCCAGACCAAATCTCCAGCGTTGAAACCACCTTCTGTAGCTTTGCTGTCGTAGCGGGTCTTCATTAGGTCACTAGCTACTTGTATGTTTTGTCGGACCTTCTCATGAATGTAGTGTAGCCTGCCCCTCAATGTGCTCACGTAGTCCTCACCAGCTATCTCTGTTCCGGGCTTACATCCAAACTCTAGGTCACAGGGTAATCTTATTTCCCGGCCGAACATGACACAAGCTGGTGTCTCTCTAGTAGACTCTTGCACGGCTGATCTATAGGCAATGGTGAACAGATGAAGGTACCGGTCCCAGTCTCTTTGATGGTCAGAGACCACTTTAGCCAAATATTTTCCCACAGTTTTATTCATTCTTTCGACTAGGCCATCTGACTGTGGGTGAAGAGGCGTTGTCCTGGTCTTCTTGACTCCGAGTATTTCACAAATGCTGTGGAATAGGCCAGACTCGAAATTTCGTCCCTGATCAGAATGTAGGTCCATTGGCACTCCAAACCGACTAAACATCTCTTTTATTAGCACTTCTGCCACTGTCAAGGCCTCTTGGTTTGGGATGGCATGTGCTCCAACCCATTTGGTAAAGTAATCCGACGCCACCAATATGTACTTGTTCCCATCGTCGGTCTCTGGGAATGGGCTGTAATGGCGCTTTCCTAGATAGATCCAAACTTACCTTGTTCGGACGGAACTTTGATCGGGACGGTCTTCCAACTAGTAAAGTTTATATCATCTCGGGCGCCACCCTCAGGATTTAAGTGGTTGAGGGCCCACATGCGACAGGTAGCCTTTAGACAGTGGAGACAAAATGGGTAATTGTGTTTAGCCCAGAAATAAATAAAACTTGGACGGTACTTAACAAAACAATATATTAACCAACCATTGCAGTATATTACAAAATATAATTTGTTAACAGTCGAAAAGCGGTCAGAATACAGTTTGAATAAATAAAAAAAAATAAAACATATTTTGGACAGTGCCAATTTCCACAAAGAAACAATTTCGGTTAAACAAAAGAGATACAGTAATCATATAAAACAATTAAACAATATATTAATAAACCATTGCGGTGTATCACAAAATATAATTTGTTAACAATCGAAAAAGCGGTCAGAATAAACCCAATACAGTTTGAATAAATAAAAAAATAAAACATATTTTGGACAGTGTACCAATTTCCACAAAGAAACAATTTCGGTTAAACAAAAAGAGATACGGTAATCATATAAAACAATCAAATATATCAATAAACGAAATAAATTAAAATTTACAGACATCCGGTATATATCAGGATGTACAATACAACTTTTAATATATCGTTATATTTAATAAATATCTCATTCGGATTTGTGTAGATTTAGACTGGTACAATATAAAAGCAATTACCTACTGGTACAAAAAACCATTTTCGGAAACAAAACAAAAGCTGATTATACTAGTTTAACTAGCAACAAAATAATAAGAGAAATCAATAATTTCTAATTCTAATCGTATCATTACAAATGACTTATACATGTACATAATTTCGGTAACTACAAAAATAATTTTTCAAAATAAGTTACGTTTAATACATTTTCGGTTTCTAGATCTTGTACTTACTTTTTATTACTACGCTAACTTGCCAGCAACACATATTCAGGAGTACAGGAAAATAAATGAAAACAAACAAAACTATATATTTTACAGTAAATCAACTAAGTACAGGCTGGTTAGGCATGTAGTTAAACGGTTTCGGCAAATGCTTGATTCCGGTCGGTCTCGGGGTCCTCACTGGTTCACTACTTTAGGCACTACTATCACTGTAACTGGTACCCTCTAAAATTGCCAAAATCGTCTAATTTATACAATTTTTGATAGGTAAGGGACGGATTGCGGGGGGGACGCAAAAATCCTACCGGTATGCCCTTCCACCTACTTAAAGTGGGGACAGGTGCTGCGTGATCATACGACTCAGACAATTACAGCTGCTGTTTCGGTTGGAACTTGTCGGAAAAAATAATTTTACTGAAAATCTGGTTTTCGCGCGAAAATGATTAACAGCATGATTTTCCTCGTAATTTTCTGAGTCGATACCAAAAAGAATTATAAAAATCGGTCCATTAATAACGGAGATACATTAAAAATACTTTAAATTTTAAAATAATACGGTATGATCATTCCAGCAAGTAACTAATTAGCGAAGTCTTATCGATGTTACAAAAACTTTTAAAAATATAAACAAATGAACGGTCGAATTTTAACAACTAATACCGTGCGGATTTGATGGAATATACGGAAAGACACGAAATTTTAGTAACTTCGTTACACACCCCCCTTTCCTGGTTAAAAAAAATGTTTCCTACAGTTTTTTTCACACTAAATGTCCCCATTTAGACTCTACGGCCATTCGGGCAACCACAGTACGGGCATGGCGGGTACTGGTCGGGCGGAGTGCAGCAATTCCTAAGAGTCGGGGTCGGGTTTTTCGGTTTCCGGGTTGGACTCCTCCATTTTAACGGGGAACTCGGCCGGGCTTCCGTGGGACAGGAACAATGGCGGGACATGATTCCCACCTTACCGCATCGGGAACAGAAGAGTAGCGGTTTGCCTTGGCACGTCTCTCGGTGATGACCCATGTACCCACATCGCCAACATAGGTCTCGCTCCACTGGAAGGTAGATCGGGTCGTCTCTCTCGGTTTTCGGTGAGGGTACTGGGGAAGATCGCACTGGTGCGGAAATCACTGGTGGTTGGAGGGTAGCGGTGGCTGATTCGGTCTCTGGTGACGGTGGGCTTGCTGGCGGTTGGAAGACATCGGCAGATGCGGTCACTGGTTGGAAGACATCGGCAGATGCGGTCACTGGTAGTGGTGGCCTGGTTGGTGGTTGGTGGTCCACGGTGGTTGAGTCGCTTACTGATGGCGGCGCACTGGACTGGGCACTCATCGGCGGTGGAGAAGCGGCATTGGTCGGGGTAGAAGCGGGTCGGGATTCGGTCCCTGGCGGTGGCGAACTGGGCGGGGTACTCATCGGCGGCGAAGAGGCGGCATTGGTCGGAGAAGAAGCTGGTCGTGATTCGGTGTTGATTACTTCTTGCATTTTCGGATTCTGTGGCCGATATCGTTGTTTACTGGGTTTTGGATTTAGCAGATGGATTTTGTGTTCTACTAGTTGAGTTGCCCCTCTTATTTGGTCAAATTTCGGTAACTCTTGTCTTAAAAAGTCATCCAATTTTCTTTCTTCTATCGGACTGAGGATCAAACTGGGCTTGGAGTTTATTTGGCCAATTGGACTACATAGCGTGGGCAACGGTAAGACTTGTTCGTTTAGAAGAACTTCTCCGGTACTCAAATCCAGGCGGAACCGGTGGCGTTGTAGTATATCCATACCAAGTACGAGTTCTGACGTCAGATTAGGGAAATGACTAACGGTTTCGGTGAGGATTGAATCTCCAATTTTTAGCGGTACTTGATATGCGGTAGTTATATCAATTAAGCCTCCATTGGCTACTTTAGCATTACGAATTACCGGCTGTACCTTCGGAAGATTGCTTTTGCGACATAACTCGGCGGCGGTGTCTCCCAGGTATGAGGTAGCGGCTCCTGTATCAATTAACGCTAGTAACGGAGTTTCCTTGATGTAGATGCATATGTGCGGTCTTGGGTCTGTTAAACGGAGGGTATTTATTTCGGAGGGGGTTGCTTTCGAGGTTTCTTCTGGGCGGTGCTGGGCTGACCTCGGACTGCTACAGCACCTCTCTAGTTTTTCCGGATTACGACGATCGCAAGGACAATCTCGGGACATTACCCCAGTTTTCCCACAGCGTAAGCAGAATAGCTTAGGCCGACCTTGACATTCGGTTCGGAAGTGTCCAGGTTCACCACATCTCCAACAAACGTTCTGGACAGGTCCAGCAGTTGCTCGGATATGGTTCGACTGTGGTGCTCGGTTTCTTTCTCCAGTTCTTTGGGTCTGGAGTGCTCGTCTGGGTGGCGGTGATCTCACTGGAGTGGTCGCAGCTATTCTGGGTGCAGGCGTTAACGGCGTTTGATTTCGGTTTGCACTGGTCCTTAATTCTGCTAACAACAGTTCGGTTTCTCGAATTGTTCGTGATAGCGTGACAATGTCGGTGAGATCGCTTTTCCGGATATACTGCCGGTATTCGGGTAGCAAATTCCGATATATCCAATGCAATTCCTGCTCAGGTGCAATGCTGCCATGTCTTCTAATTAGTGTTTGCATATCGGTAATATATCTGTGAGCCGGTTCCTGTATCTTTTGTAGTCGGCGACTAATTTCTATCTCCAAATCAGCAGCGTAATTAATGGGAAAATAGAAACTTCGAAAATCTTGGAAAAATTCGGCCCAATTATGCCAGTGTTGTCGGTTGTTTCGGAACCAAAGGGCGGCTTCTCCTCGAAGGAGTTCTGGCATATGCGGTAATAATTGGTCAATTAGGATGCCTTGTGATGTGCAAATTTCCTGAAGTCGTTCTATAAAAGTAACTGGGTCGGTGCGGCCATCGAAGTGTATATTCCATTTATGCACTTTTAACGGCGTTACTGGTCCGGAAGATCCATAGCTGGTACAATATGGGGTGGTAGCTTGCAACGTGAGCGTCGGTACTCTTGGCGGAGCGGTAACGGTAATGGGGCCGGTAACGGTAACGGGAGCGGTAGCGGGAGCGGTAACGGTAGCGTTAACGGTAGCGGCAACGGTCGGATTATCTGAGGCGGATGTAGGAAAACTAAACGGTTGCACACTCGGAGCCGGCGTAGCTTTTCCGGATTTGAGGTAGCTTGCCAAACGCTTCCTCAATATCTCGACGGTTCCGGAACTTTCCAATCCAAATTTAGTCACTTCATTAATTAATTCTTCCTTCTTCAATAAGTACACCCAGCTTATTCGGACGTCGGTTGGATCGGATACAATGGCGAGGGGGGTGGTGCTTAGTACGGTCGTAGCAGGACTGGTAGTTGTAGGCTGTTGGCTGCTACTCGTTGTTGTTGCCATCGTATATGTAAATAATCAGGTCACTACTCTTTCTTCGACGGTTCGAACGGAACTTTCTTAGCGATTGGGACTCAACTCCTTGACGGCTTGAACTTTCTGAAAGTTTATACTGCACTCTCTGGCGGTTTATATTCAACTCTTTGAAACTGCACTTGCTGGCGGTTTATATTCAACTCCCCGGTGGTTTATATTCAACTCCCTCTTGAGAACTACACTTGCTGGCGGTTTATATTCAACTCCTCTTTGAAACTACTCTTGCTGGCGGTTTATGTTCAACTCCCTGGCAGTTTATACTTAACTCCCCGGCGGTTTACATTCAACTCTCTCTTGAGAACTACACTTGCTGGCGGTTTATATTCAACTCCCCGGCAGTTTATACTTAACTCCACGGCGGTTTATATTCAACTCCTCTTTGAAACTACTCTTGCTGGCGGTTTATGTTCAACTCTCCGGTGGTTTATATTCAACTCCTCGGTGGTTTATATTCAAGTATTGAATCGTTGACTTATATACGCTACTACGGTAGGGGGGATTCTGGTAACGTATGTTCCCCTTCCACATTCGGACAGATACGTGTACAAGTACATAAGATAAATAAATTTATACGGAAATGGTTATAACAACACATAAACTAGATAAAAAAAGATATAACGGTTACTTATTTCTGAGCTGGTGGGACGTTTGATGGAAAGAAACGGTTGAGAACGGGAAGGCGAGACAAAACTGGTAATCCTGGTAAAGTAACATAACACAAACAGGACTCTTTTAGATCACAGAGGAAGGCTACGGATGACCTCGGCGGTATCAAAATTACCAATAGTACCAATAGTCAAACTGTAGTCACAAAACAAATACATCTCATTATCCACGGCGGACGGGTCTTGACGAACGAAATTCCTTGAAATGGAAAGGCCAGTTTAACACCAAAACATCTACCTCTCGAGATACACGGTGGAATTCGTTGTCTAGAATGGAAAGGTCAGTTTATCCCAAAACATCTACCTCTCGATATCCCCGACGGACAAATCCTAGAACGGGTTTCCTCTGATTACGGCGCAGCTGGCTGGTACGATACAGGGCTCTTATGGGAACCGGATTTACCAATATCCAAATTCAATATACACGGTACAGAATTACAGGCCAGGATATGGGTAGGCGGTGGTCACCATAATCACCTACTACGGAGCGCAAGTCCTTACTTCGCTTGGAAACGGCAGTCTCTTTCTCCCTCGACCTGGAATAGAACGGAGGTCCCTACTGGCTATATATAATCAAACAGAAAAAACAATCCCTGGACGGTTGGTGTAATAATACAATAGAAGTCCCTACTCCTTTGCTGTAAAAAAAAAACACAAATAAAGTCCCTACTTCCTTGGTGCAACAACACAAATGAAGTCCCTACTCGCTTGGTGCAACAACACAAATGAAGTCCCTACTCGGGCGCCAAATTTGTAATGGCGCTTTCCTAGATAGATCCAAACTTACCTTGTTCGGACGGAACTTTGATCGGGACGGTCTTCCAACTAGTAAAGTTTATATCATCTCGGGCGCCACCCTCAGGATTTAAGTGGTTGAGGGCCCACATGCGACAGGTAGCCTTTAGACAGTGGAGACAAAATGGGTAATTGTGTTTAGCCCAGAAATAAATAAAACTTGGACGGTCCTTAACAAAACAATATATTAACCAACCATTGCAGTATATTACAAAATATAATTTGTTAACAGTCGAAAAGCGATCAGAATACAGTTTGAATAAATAAAAAAATAAAACATATTTTGGACAGTGCCAATTTCCACAAAGAAACAATTTCGGTTAAACAAAAGAGATACGGTAATCATATAAAACAATCAAACAATATATTAACAAACCATTGCGGTGTATAACAAAATATAATTTGTTAACAATCGAAAAAGCGGCCAGAATAAACCCAATACAGTTTGAATAAATAAAAAAATAAAACATATTTTGGACAGTGTACCAATTTCCACAAAGAAACAATTTCGGTTAAACAAAAAGAGTTACGGTAATCATATAAAACAATCAAATATATCAATAAACGAAATAAATTAAAATTTACAGACATCCGGTATATATCAGGATGTACAATACAACTTTTAATATATCGTTATATTTAATAAATATCTCATTCGGATTTGTGTAGATTTAGACTGGTACAATATAAAAGCAATTACCTACTGGTACAAAAAACCATTTTCGGAAACAAAACAAAAGCTGATTATACTAGTTTAACTAGCAACAAAATAATAAGAGAAATCAATAATTTCTAATTCTAATCGTATCATTACAAATGACTTATACATGTACATAATTTCGGTAACTACAAAAATAATTTTTCAAAATAAGTTACGTTTAATACATTTTCGGTTTCTAGATCTTGTACTTACTTTTTATTACTACGCTAACTTGCCAGCAACACATATTCAGGAGTACAGGAAAATAAATGAAAACAAACAAAACTATATATTTTACAGTAAATCAACTAAGTACAGGCTGGTTAGGCATGTAGTTAAACGGTTTCGGCAAATGCTTGATTCCGGTCGGTCTCGGGGTCCTCACTGGTTCACTACTTTAGGCACTACTATCACTGTAACTGGTACCCTCTAAAATTGCCAAAATCGTCTAATTTATACAATTTTTGATAGGTAAGGGACGGATTGCGGGGGGGACGCAAAAATCCTACCGGTATGCCCTTCCACCTACTTAAAGTGGGGACAGGTGCTGCGTGATCATACGACTCAGACAATTACAGCTGCTGTTTCGGTTGGAACTTGTCGGAAAAAATAATTTTACTGAAAATCTGGTTTTCGCGCGAAAATGATTAACAGCATGATTTTCCTCGTAATTTTCTGAGTCGATACCAAAAAGAATTATAAAAATCGGTCCATTAATAACGGAGATACATTAAAAATACTTTAAATTTTAAAATAATACGGTATGATCATTCCAGCAAGTAACTAATTAGCGAAGTCTTATCGATGTTACAAAAACTTTTAAAAATATAAACAAATGAACGGTCGAATTTTAACAACTAATACCGTGCGGATTTGATGGAATATACGGAAAGACACGAAATTTTAGTAACTTCGTTACAGGGCCTGCGATGTCTATAGCAACTCTTTCCATAGGACTGCCTACGTTATACTGATTCATTGGCGCTCGTCGTTTTCCTCTTGGGCCATTCGTTTAAGCACACAGTCTACATTTTCGGCACCAGTCCTTGACGTCTTCTTTGGAGTTGACCCAGCAAAAACGTTCTCTGACTTTTTCTAACGTTTTCTTGATGCTGAAGTGTCCACCGGAGGTTCCATTATGAAGTTTCTCCAATACTTCTGTCGTCCGACTCAGGGGAATTATCAGCTGAGTCCTAGCTGCAGTACCCTCGTCATTCTCGACGGACCTCTTTAACAATCCATCCTCTAAAATGATGCGAGTCCCACTGCGCCCAGTAGGACTTGACCCTAGGACTCAGGTGACTCACTTCTTCCCATCTTGGTCTCTGCCCTTTTGCTTTCCAGTCAAGCAACATCTTTAGTTCGGTGTCACCTTCTTGGTCTCGCTTCAGGGATTCTGGCAGCCAATCTAGATCCACGACGGTGGTTCTTAAACAGAATTCCTTCTCTTCTGCTTTGCTGCAGTGTTTGCAGTCGGAAGGACAAGGTCTCCTAGATAATGCGTCAGCGTTGCCATGTGACTTTCCGGCCCGGTGTTGTGGTTTAACCGGCTTCTTGCAGTTACGCCGAATGTGTCCTCTTTCGCCGTAGTTCCAGCATCTTGGTCCACCATTACGTTTCTCTTGGAGAACTCGGCGAATTACTTCCTCAACTCTATCGTCGCAGACTGGTGAATCATCAAGCTGTCTCACTTTGCTCTGTCTCTGTGAGAAGCTTGTTTAGCAGCTTCAAATTTTAGGGCATGGGCCAGGGCGTCATCTAGAGTTTTGGGTCGGGCCAACCGCAACGTCTGCTGAGTCTCCGTGTCTCTCAACCCATCGACGAAGGTGTGGACAGCAAGTTGTTCTAGGAAGCTGTCCGGTGCTGAAGGATAGGCCAGCCTTACAAACCTTGCTATGTCTGCTTCGAATTCCTGCAAGGTTTCGACACTCTTCTGATGGCGACTCTTGATTTGTGCGTGATACACTTGTTGGAGATGTGCATCACCATATCTCATTTGCAGTCTACTTGTCAGAGCCTTATAATCACCTTGTTGACTTACAGGAATGGTTTGAAGGATATTCAGTGCGTCCCCTCTTAATGCAACAATTAAAGCAGTTGCTTTCTCTTCATCGTCCCAGCAGTTGGCGTTGGCTGCTGCTTCAAATTGTTTCTGGTATGTGCTCCAGGGTGATTTGCCATCAAAAGTTGGAGGTTTGATCTTTGTTCGGCCTGGCTCACCCCGTTCTCCCAGCTTAACCAAACAATATTTGCTGAAGTTCTTACTCAATCGCTCTTCCATGGTTTTCACCTGTTCTTCCAATTTTACTTGCATTTCTTCCTCCATATTAACCAATCTGCCTTCAATGTTTCCAACCCTGTCTTCAAATTTTACAATTTTATCTTCCAGTTTGGAGTAATTATTCTTTAACTCATTTTCAATCAATGTCAATTTATCTCCCAAATTATATTCAATTTTCTTAGTGTTTTCTTCCATTTTATTCTCCATTTTCTGGGTGTTCTCTTCCATTTTCTGGGTGTTTTCATCCATTTTCTGGATGTTTTCTTCCATTTTATTTTCCATTTTCTGGGTATTCTCATCCATTTTCAAGCTCATTTTTTCAAGGTCTTGCTTGAAAAATTCCATTGTCGCCTGATCCATTTTCTTCGCCTGTGATCTCGTTACAGACATACAAAATATTCAATAATGAAGTCCACAATTTAAATTAACACAGCACTTCAATTTACCCCACACCTGACACCAATTGTTACGTTCTTGGGGTTCAAAATAAAATCACTGCTGAACGAAAAGTCTAATTTATTTACACACTAGTCATGTCAGCCCTTCCGATGACATCGCACAACAAATGGAAGAAACTGCATGTTCTGCAGTTTCCCCCAAACCAGAGGTTTTAAAAGCGAAGACCAGGGTCCACGCTACACACTTGAACTTTTAATGTTAATATAATTGTAATTAAGCATAATTAATTTTATAAATCTTATTTTTGTGAAATAATAAAATTTTTGTTTTTAAAAACGGACTTCGGCGTCGTGTTTAGTTAATTGGCGCAGTCAGTAGGATATCCGGGAGTTTACGTATCGAACGTGAATTTTTCGTGAAACGATTGACTGGATATCGAACTTACGAAAGTGTTGTTAAAGGTGTTGTGCTAGTGGTTTCTACAAACTCAGAAATCGACCGTCCATCTGGGAACCTGCGAGACATCGGAATTTGGAACCCAAATAGTCCAAATTTTTCAACAAGAAGTAATACCAGTGAAGACATCAATCGCTGCACTGGGTGAGATGCTGAAAGTCCTTATCGTTCTGTAAGTGTAACTTTATGACTGATTTTATTGAAGAATTAACAAAATCTATTGAGCTTTTACGAATTGATTTGCCTTATTCTGACCAAGAAAATTCTTGCAATTTATTTGAAAATCCGAGTAACAGTGATATTTTAAACAACAAAATGGCAAATTTTAAACCTGAATACTTAAACTGCGTTCCGTCATTCGACGGCAACCCAAACGATTTAAATAGATTTTTAGGTGTTTGCGAAAGTTTAATTAATACATTTTATGATGCAACTAATCCTAATAATTTTCACAATGTGTACTTACTTCAATCAATAGTTAGTAAATTAACTGGAAATGCCAGAACTGTCGCGAATATACAAAATGCTCAAACTTGGGATAATCTAAAGGGTGTTTTAAGACGAAATTTTGCCGATCAGCGCGATGAAACTTGTTTAAATAGAGATTTGGTAGTTATGAGACAATTTACAAATGAAAAAGTACAAGATTTTTATGACCGAATATTAAATATTTTAAATTTACTATGTAGCTATGTTGATATTCATGGTGAGAATCAGGCTT
The DNA here is from genome assembly GCA_035357415.1 of Ophraella communa. Taxonomy (NCBI): domain Eukaryota; kingdom Metazoa; phylum Arthropoda; class Insecta; order Coleoptera; family Chrysomelidae; genus Ophraella; species Ophraella communa. The sequence goes on from JAYKXQ010000052.1 coordinate 41,207, forward strand.
CGAAAAACTTGAAAAAAACTTTATATAATGACTTAGCTTTAAAAACATTCCTTTGCGGACTTAAAGAACCCTTGGGTACCACAATACGCTGCATGAGACCCGGTACCTTAACTGAGGCCTTGCAATTTGTTGTGGAAGAAGAAAATACCCACTATTTTCAAAATGTAACTAATAAAAATTTTCAAAAACAAATAATTTCCAAAACAGATATAATCAAAATAATTCCAATAGAAATTTTAATACTAATAATTTAAATAGAAATCCTAATAACGATAATTTTGTAAATTTTAATTCAAACAGAAATTTTAATACCAATCAGTTTCCAACCGGACCAATTCAAATCCGGCAAAGACAGAATATACCAACACAAAGATTTCCTACTAACTCACAAGTTTTTCGACAGCCTGCAACAGGAAATGTATTCAAACCAAATCCCAATAGATCACTCCCAAATCCAACTCCTATGAGTATAAGTTCTCGCTTCACGGGCAGGCCAAATTATCAACAAAATAATAATTTTATGAACAATAATTTTAGAAACAATCAATATAATAACCAACCTCCTCAAGCCGGTCCTTCGAGTTATAATCTACAGCAGAAATTTACATCTGAAGAATTATATAATACTGAATCCGATAAAATTAATGAAAGCGAAAATGAAACAGATAATCAATATTTTTACGATGACCAAGATGTCCAAAATTTTCAAATATCCGCCAATCAAAACCCAATAACCTAAGTACTTTGACTATTTCTCTTAACACAGTAGACTGTAGTGAACTTGCTTATATAGTATTCCCGGAATACAACATTAAACTTTTAGTCGACTCCGGTTCTACAAAATCTTTTATTGATCCAAAAATCGCCCAAAATCTCTTTCCAAATCGTATAAAAAATGATCCGTTTATAGTCTACCGTCTTCCAAAAATCTACACATAAACATAGCGTAGAAATTCCGACCTCCAAAATTTTTAAATTAAAAGAACCGCGTAATTTGAAATTTTATTTCTTTAAATTCCACGATATATTTAACGGGTTAATTGGAATTGACAATCTAAAAATTTTAAAAGCCAACCTTGATTTCGACAAAGGAATCTTGGTAACGCCTACTACTAAAATTAAATTAAATTTTCAGAAATTAAACAACAATAATAATACACACATAGTTAATGTTGAACCTCGCGTACAGAAAGTCATTGAAATAAAAACCTCTGTAAAACAAGGCGAGATTATAATTCCTTATCAAAATGTACGTGGTTGCGAAATTCCAGAAAGCTTAACTATCGCGAGGAACGGTCGCGCTCTCACGACAATATTAAATAACAGTACAAGATATTTATCTCTAGATTTTTCTGAACCTTTACAAGTAGAAAAATTTGATAAGAACTCTTTACAAGAAATTAACATTAATAATTTTGATGACACCGAAAAACAAACTTTAGACTTATCACAGATCCGGACCGATCATTTAAATACTGAAGAAAAGTCCCTAATTTTAAATTTATGCAAAGAATTTTCTGATATTTTTCATATTGATAACGTACCGTTAAGTTTTACTAATAAAATTAAACATAATATTAGGACCACAGACGAGGTACCCGTTTATTCTAAAACCTATCGCTATCCTTATATTCACCGCGAAGAGGTCAAAAACCAAATCGATAAAATGTTAAAACAAAATATTATAAGACCCAGTAGTTCTGCTTGGTCAAGCCCCATATGGGTAGTACCTAAAAAGAAAAATAAACAAACTGGTGAAGTAAGCTTTAGAGTCGTTATAGACTACCGAAAACTAAATGCTAAAACAATCGATGACAAATATCCACTACCAAATATAACAGAATTGCTAGACAAGCTTGGCAAGTGTCAATATTTTACTACCTTGGACCTTGCAAGCGGATTTCATCAAATTGAAATGAGCGAAGAAGATGTCGAGAAAACAGCATTTAATACAGAGAATGGCCATTACGAATTCTTACGAATGCCGTTTGGGCTTAAAAACGCCCCTGCAACATTCCAAAGAGTGATGGATAACATTCTCAGAGGAATTCAAAACGAGAAATGTTTGGTGTATTTAGATGACATCATCATTTTCTCAACTTCCCTTCAGGAACACCTCGAAAGATTGAGGACAGTATTTCAAAGACTAAGAGATGCCAATTTTAAAATTCAATTAAGTAAATCAGAATTTCTTAGAAAGGAAGTGGCCTATCTTGGCCATGTGGTAACTCTGGAAGGAGTCCGCCCAAATCCTGACAAAATAAAAGTTATTAAAAATTTTCCCTTACCTAAAACCACAAAACAAATAAAAGGGTTCCTCGGTCTGTTAGGATACTATAGAAGATTTATTCATAACTTTGCAAAGATAACAAAACCTTTCACTAAATGTCTTAAAAAGGGTGCAAAAATCGAGCACAACACAGAATTCCTTGAATGTTTCGAAACTTGTAAAAATATATTAACAAATGAACCAATACTACAATACCCAGACTTTAACAAACCATTTAACCTAACCACCGATGCTAGTAACGTCGCTTTGGGCGCTGTTTTATCCCAGGGCCCCATCGGTAAAGATTTACCAGTAGCGTATGCCTCACGTACGCTCAACGACTCAGAAAGAAACTACAGTACCATTGAAAAGGAATTATTATGTATAGTTTGGGCAACAAAATATTTTAGACCGTACCTGTGCGGACGAAAATTCTTCATTATAACAGATCATAAACCCCTACAATATTTATTTTCGCTAAAAGATCCTAGTTCAAAGTTATTACGATGGAAAATTAAACTAGAAGAATTTGACTACACTATAATCTATAAAAAGGGAACTCTAAATACAAATGCCGATGCCTTAAGCAGAATAGAAATTCACTCAAAAGAAACGCAAAATGTTTGGGATGAAATAGACAGTATAATACAGAACGTCCAAGAACCTCATCGCGATTTACAAACGCCAGATATTAATGATATTCTAAAGCAAACCCAAAACCTATCAACCAATCCTAGATCCCCTAGTCCAGACCTGGACAACATTTCAATCTTTGTTAACCCCGACCTAGACCAACATGCTGACGATGGCGAAACTATTCATTCAAACGCGGAAGATCCGATTGTGGGAATACCGATAAGCGATTCTCCCGTAAACCATGGTCAAAATCAAGTAATAATACAATCCGTTTTTCATTCACCGGCTAAACCAAAAATGAAAATTTTATTCGAACGTAAACAAAGGATAATTATACAAATTTCAAACAATAACTTTGAACAAGATATAGTTAATTTTGTAAAGGAATACATTGCCCCTAACGTACAATATTATTTATATTTTGAAAAGCCTGAAATTTTTGAACCATTTTGCGAAGTCATAAGAAAATGTTTCAAATGGCCATCGCTCAAACTCCGGAAATGTAATTCTAAATTAATCGATGTAACTACAAAATCAGAAATCCCAGAAACAATTAAGCTTTTCCACGAAGGAAAAACTAACCACCGCGGAATAGATGAAACTTATAATAGAATTAAAACTAAATACTATTGGCCAAACTTAAAAGAGTCAATACAAACATACATTAACAACTGCGAAATTTGCCAAAGGTGCAAGTACGAAAGACACCCTATCAAAATCCAAATGAACGTTACTCCTACCCCAGTGAGACCTTTCGAAATTATACATATTGACACATATACTGCCGAAGGCGAAAAATTTTTAACAATCATTGATACCTTTTCAAAATACGCACAGGCCTACCACATAACGGCATTAGAGTCAACCGAAATTGCTAATAAACTTATAACTTTCTTCTCTCATCACGGAATACCTGATCAAATCATTACTGATAACGGAACAGAATTTAAAAATACAGTAATATCAGAATTATTAACACTTCATAAAGTAAAAATACACTTTTGCTCACCTTACCACCCACAATCAAATTCTCCTGTTGAAAAAGTGCATTCAACCTTTAATGAACACATTAGATTACTAAATACTAAAGGTTTCAGTAAAACCCCAATTCGTATGAAAATAAAAATACGTCCTTTTAGCCTACAACCATACTATACACTCTTCCACAAAATTAAAACCAATAGATATCATTAATGGGCACTTAAAAACAGAAAATCCTTTCGATATAAATATAGATACAATATTAACCAATAACTTCATAGAAGAACATAAACAATTAACTCGGGAAATGTACGCAAAAATAAACGAAAATTTAATAAAGCAAAAAGAAAAAATTATTGAAAAAATTAACACTAATCGCGACTCCCCAGAACTATTTAACGTAGGCGATGAAGCCTATATAAAATCTCACGTACGTAAAAAGATTGCTAACAAATTTGAAAAACCAACTGAAATTACAGCAGTAAGTAAAAGTGGTAAAATTGTAGCTACTAGCCTTCAAGATAAAGTCCATATGGACAACCTCAAAAGGCCACGGAAAAAGACATACTCATTTTAATTCATTTTTCAGGTTTCCCATTGCGCTTGGGCTTCGGGAACAAATCTTCATTAGAAATTTGGACAACAATCTCGCATTACTCCCTCTTAAATTAGGCTCCGCAAAAATTGAAGAATTTTCATATAAAATAGTACATTTTTACGATTTAAACCCAATATTAATTGAAATAGAAAAACTAAATATTAAGACTTCGGAAATTTTACGAGCTATAAATCATAATCATGAATATTTATGGGAAATATCTAATTATGTTAAATTTCTGGAATTCATCAAAAATAAAACAAATAATAAAATGTCTAACATAATTCCAAAACCGCTGCGTTTTAAAAGAGGATTAATCAATGGACTTGGTTCAATATTTAAAAGTATTACAGGCAATTTAGATGCCTCAGACGGCGAAAGGTATGAAAATTTAATACATAACCTACAGAAAAATCAAGAACGAATAGTGTCTAAATTAAACTCACAAGTACTACTATCTATTGATACAATTAAAACTTTTAATACAACCGTCCAAAAATAAGTCACAATGAAAAAATTATTAGAAGCAAAAATAGAAAAAATCGAATCGATGGTTAATTCAGTAATTTACAGAGATAATTCAATATTTATTAATGACGTAATCAATCAAATATTATATGCATATGAAATAATTCTTTTAATTTTACAAGATATAGAAAACTCATTGACTTTCGCAAAACTTAAAATCATGCACCCTAGCATCATGAAAACTTCAGATCTCCTTTCAGCCTTAAAACTAATAGAAAATAAAATTCCAATATCACAATTACCTTTTGAAATCACTTTGGAAAATATACAATTATACGAATCAATAATAAAAATTGAGGGATACATTTACAAAAATAAAATAACTTATATTCTTAATATTCCTATAACGTACCCCGAAATATTTGATCTTTATCACTTGTACTCATTACCAGTTCCCTATAAAGGTCAGTTCAAGGCAATCATCCCGCGTAATAAAATTATGTTAAAAGGTCAGTTACACTTTGCATTTCGAAAAGAAAACTGCATCAAAACTCCCCTAAATATTTACATTTGTGACAAACAAGAAGTAGAAGAAATTAGTAGTTATACATCATGCGAGTTCCTAGTCTTAGACATGAAAAATACTTCTCAATGTAAACAAATATATTTTTCACTTTTTAAACCAAAATTTAATCAATTAAAAGATACCAGTAACTGGTTGGGTATATTTCCGAACGAAGAAACCCTCAAAATTACCTGCAAAGAACAACAAGAAGTTAAAAAGTTAAAAGGTACATTCCTAATCGATATCCCGATAGGATGCCAAATTAAGTCATCTTTAGAAACAATAGCAAACGAAAAATCAATAACTAATAGTCAACCAATACTGCTTCCGGATATTCAAATCATAAACAATACCCTACCAACCTTAAAACAAGGAGTCCCATTAGAAGATATCAAGTTGGACCAGTTCTCCGATATCTTACATGAAGCTACGGAAATCCATCCCCTGCCGTTTACAACAAGGACAATTTACACCCCCCAGCGTATGGACCATACTTATTTACATTATGATTGCAGCAATAGTTTCAATATTGCTCTTCAAGAAATTCATCACCAAGAAGACAACGCCACAAGCACCAGTAGTCTTATCGCCACCCATTCAACTCCCTCATCTAGCCTCGTGAGTCGAAACTTCGGCGGGAGGAGTCATGTCAGCCCTTCCGATGACATCGCACAACAAATGGAAGAAACTGCATGTTCTGCAGTTTCCCCCAAACCAGAGGTTTTAAAAGCGAAGACCAGGGTCCACGCTACACACTTGAACTTTTAATGTTAATATAATTGTAACTAAGCATAATTAATTTTATAAATCTTATTTTTGTGAAATAATAAAATTTTTGTTTTTAAAAACGGACTTCGGCGTCGTGTTTAGTTAATTCACTACAAACTAAACGAATTATAACTAAATAACTAAACTAACTATAACACACTAATTTATGTACAACAATTAACTTCGATTTATATTCACTATTTATTTTTACTTCGTAGATCGCTCAAATATTTCGAACTGTCGCTGTAAACTTTTTACTTTTCTTCTTTTCTTTACTTCTTTACCTGTTTTTGGTCCGCCGTATCTCCGCTTATATATACCTGTCTACCGCTCCGAGAAGATCTTTCTCGACGCGCGTAGAAAAGAAGGAATTTTCTCGATTGTACGCGCGGTGACTAGACTTCCGGGAATCAGTTACCTATCAGGGCGACAGGGGCGTACTAGGGGAGTCTCGCTCGTTACAATATGTTTTAAGGCAGCTTATAATTCTATGATACATAAAGCATTTTCAATTAAGAAATTAGAATCATAAAACAAATAGTTACTTCTAATGGCTATCCAATTCATTTAATAAATAAATTAATTTATAAGAAAGAACAGAAAGTGTCCACTACAATTAATATTTCCTAAACAAACTAAAGAAATTAAAAGTTATAAAAATATTACATATTGTGGAAATATTTCCAATACAATTTCAAAAATAATATCTTCAGCAACATCAGCATTAATATCAATTAAAACACTAAATAATGTTTGTACAAAATTGTTAAATGTAAAAACAAAATAACCCAAATTAAAAAAATCTGGTGTTTACAAAATTAATTGTCCAGAATGTAATGCTGTATATATAGGTCAAACACAAAGAAATTTTGAAGTAAGATTTAATGAACACTTAAGAGCATAATGATTAAAACAACCAGATAAGTCAAATTATGCAAAACAGCTACTTGAACATCCAATAACAGCCACTACATATGATGGAATGAGGTACAATGTAACTTTTATTGTCAAAAGACAAGTAATAATGGAATCCACACGTTTAATAAACTGGTGTTCTGAATATATAACGTCAATAAGAAAATACCGGTCTAAAAATCGGCCAATTCTCTACCTCGACGAGACGTGGTTTGACACGCATGACACCCCTTCCAAAGGATGGTCTGATTCCTCTGATAAGTGTAAAACAAAAGCACCATCAAACAAAGGGAAGAGAATCACAATATTACACGCAGGATCAGAAAATGGTTGGATCCCAACCGCTATGTGGCTTTCTGCCAAAAATATTAAGAACTCTTGTGTTGATTATCACGAAGATACGACAGCAGAGCTTTTTGAACATTGGTTTAAAAATTGTCTGTTACCCAACATTCCGCCAAACAGCGTTATAGTAAAGGACAAAGCAAGCTATCATACTCGACAAGTGCAAAAAATTCCTGACTCAAAGAATACGAAATTGGAGATTCAAAACTTCATGGCTGCAAATGACATATATTTTGCCGCAGTTATTTTCTTTAAAAATAAACGTATGTTTGTGATACAATTGCAGAAGAATTGGGACATGCAGTGTTCCGACTACCTCCCTACTACTTCGTGTTCAATCCCATAGAGCTTATGTGGCACCAACTTAAATCGAGTGTGTACGGAAAAAATACTTCTCCGACTTTAAGTGGTAGTGTGGTAGAATTAATTAGGAACTGTATGAATGACATTCCTACCGAGAGTTGGAAAAGTTCCGTTAGTCATGTTATAAATGTTGAAAACTCGTACCTTTCTGTGAAATCAATTGCGCCAATTATAATTAATTTAGATGAGGATAGCGATAGTGACACTGAACTAAATATAGAATAGAATTGTAACATTTAAATAAATTACTTGTATAGCTCCTACATTATGCAAAATTCAAATTTCTTTAGTTCGACTCTGGAGCACATTAGCATCTTTTACCTGATGATTTTCTACACAATGAGATTAAATCGGGTAGTTTATTACAGTTAATAAGCCAATACCATTTACTGTGAAAAATACTATAATCATAAGTAATTTTAATGGTTTACTAGAGTAACAATATTGTGTTATATTTTTACTATTGCAGAATTGGGAGGGAGTATTGAGAATATCGTACCTTCACTAATTTACTTATTCTATAATTATTAAATGTCATATGCACCACATGCAGACCATAAATACTCCTTGCCGATAGCAAAGAAGGACTACACATCTTGGTTGATCGCATTATCAAATGCTGTGAGAGTTATGGAATGTCTCTTAATACAAAGAAAACAAAAATCATGGTGGTCAGCAAGAACAAGATGCATTGAGATAGCCAGAAGTGCTTTTAATAGAATGAAGGCAATATTATGTAACGAAAAACTAAAAATAGGCATTAGAATATTTAGATGCTACGTATTCTTTGTTCTGTTGTATGGAGTTGAAGCCTGAACACAGCACGTAACAAATACGGAAAGACGGAGAAGAATAAAAAAAGGATAAAGAACTGCTTAACACTATAAAGAAAAATAGCTATTTTGGCTATATACTAAGAAACGAAAAGTACGAATTGATGCGGCTAGTCATACAAGGGAAGGTAGAAGGCAGAAGAGGACCGGGGAGAAGACGAATGTCCTGGTTGAAAAATCCTAAGACAATGGAGTGGAAAAACATCAAAAGAACTCTTCAGAACAGCAGCAGATAGAATAAAATGGGCCATGATCACCGCCAATGGGGACACCTAAAGAAGAAGAAACTACCGTAACAAAATAATATGTCAATCTTGTTATGATAGCTTTATCGAAACAGTTGTCATTGAATTAAATAATATTGAGAGTTTTGTTTAGTTTCGTTGTTTATTGCTCTTAGTGAGATGGACTTCCCTAGAGTAAGGGTTAGTATAATAAATGTCTCCAATCTTACAATATCTTCTAGCAGAACTTTTCCTATGATTCCCTTTTTTCCTGTAATTGCTTCTATTGGTCACATTCTGTAAAAGTGTTTCTGCCTTTCCTGGTCCCTCATTTTTTTGCTTTATTAAACAGAATATTTAATAAGGATAATAACAAACTCTTCTTTTAAACGTAACTTTCAAGTTTATTTAAAAAAAATATGTTTTAAATCACAATGACCGCCGTTTCGCTGATTAGCATCATCAGATTGACATTTAAGTTACATTTTGTTTGTTTGTAACTAGGTACCTGATGTTGTTTAGGTAGTATTAAGGCTAGACAAAGTATGGAAGTAATAAGACATAACAATATTAAAGCCTAGATGTTGATAGCCCTAAGGGATTATCCTGGATGTACTTTCCTCTTAGATCAGTATAACTGTGCAATGATATAGAAAAACCAGAAAAAACTATATCATGCTGATCTTTACAATAACTTAATATATTTGTGTATTATAATTACAATTAATTTATTTATTAAATAAATTGGATAGCCATTAGACGTAGCTACTTGTTTTATGATACTAATTTCTTTATCGAAGTTAATTTTGTCCATTGGCTATTCAATTAATTTAATAAATAAATTAATTAATAAGAAAGAACAAAAAGTGTCACTACAACTATTATTTCCTAAACAAACTAAAAAAATTAAGTTATAAAAGTATTACATATTGTGAAAATATTACCAATACAATATCAAAAAGTAATATCTTCGGCACCATCGGGATTAATATCATTTAAAACACAAAAAAATGTAATGTTACAAAATTGATAAATGTAAAAATAAAATGACCCAAATTAAAAAATCTAGCGTTTACAAAATGAATTGTCCAAAATGTAATGCTGTATATATAAGTCAAACATAAAGAAAGATTTAATGAACACTTATGAGCACATATATTACAACAAACAAATAAGTCAAATTGTGCAAAACATCTACTAAAACAATCAAACTCACTATTATACACCAATGACATCCAAATACTACACACTTGTAATAAAAAACAAAATTTAGATTTCCTTGAAGAACTTGAAATAAAAAGACATCTTGCAGATCCACAATTTAAAGTTGTTAATGAACAAATAATTCTTGAAAGTTCCCCACTATTAAACTGTTTACGTTGATTGAGTTTACATTTTATACATAGATAAGACGTAATTGTAATACACAAATATATTAAGTTATTGTAAAGATCAGCATGATATAGTTTTTTCCTGGTTTTTCTATATCATTGCACAGTTACACTGATCGTAGAGGGAAGTACATCCAGGATAATCCCTTAGGGCTATTAACATCTAGGCTTTAATATTGTTATGTCTTATTACTTCCATACTTGGTCTAGCCTTAATACTACCTAAACAACATCAGGCACCTAGCTACAAAAAAACAAAATGTAGGTAACTTAAATGTCAATCTGACGATGCTAATCAGCGAAACAGCCATCATTGTAATTTAAAACATAATTTTTTCAAAAATACTTGGAAGTTACGTTTAAACGAAGAGTTTTTATTATTCTTAATAAGATGGACTTCCAAAAAGTAAGGGTTAGTACAATAAATTTAAGAATATTTACTTTACATTTTTTATTTTCTCGCAACTATTAAAACAATTTTAATTATTTTGTATGAATCGGTTCTGTTCATACCTACGAAAATATCATTTCTTGGATTATGTATTATTTATAAAATATGTTTTAAGTCATATTAAATTAGATAAAGTTTTTAAAGTAATTAAGGAATAATTCAGTAACATTTGTTTAAAATCAATCAATTTCAAAACGTAGCTTGTTGTTTTTACTGTTTAAATGATGCGACAACATCTGCGTATATAGTAAAAACCATAATGGTTTTATCAGGCTTCGCTGAATCAATTTCAACTACACTTATAAAACTTATATTCACTAATTACGCACGTCTATTTTTTTTTGTTTTATTTTTGCTTCATATGCAGGAATAGTAAAAGTTTGGAATAAACTCATACAAGCCATACCAGTTATAATTTTCTCTACAATTATGATGATCAAAGCCATTATTTGTCAAAGAAAAAATATTACGGAAATGATAAGGTATACCATACTTTAAGAGAACATAAAAAATTCAACAATTAACAAAAATTTTTTGTCAAAAAATTGTTGTCTGTTTTCTGTTATTTAGTTTTGTGTAGTTAATATTTTATTATTTATTTTCTTAGTAAAATAGAATTCCAAGAAAAAGAAATGTACAAATGAGATAAAGATACAGTTCGAATTTATTTGAAAAATGCAAGATATATGCAATACCTCTTGTTGGTCATGTTTACAGCATCCGCTTCATGCGTAGTTACTTTAACTTTAACTAAATTATTAGGTAAATAAATTAATAGCGAACTTATAAATACACTCTAATATTTAATATTATTTACTATAGATTACAAACAACAAATGAAAGCTGCGAAGTTGGGACTTTTGAACGATACTTTAATCGAAAAACCGTTACCTTTTATGGTTTGGAGACCCGTTGATGAGTATAAACATTATTGGCAAGCTTTTTGCATCGACATAGGATCAGCTTTGGTTGGTGGTAATTTTAATACATCCACCCAAGTAGTATTTATATCTCAATTGACTTACATTTTGGGTCAATTGAAGATACTACAAAATGATTTTCTTAATTTTGGTACTAAATGCGCTAATTTGACTAGTTACGAAGAAAAATTTGCCGCCTTGAAGAAACTCATAATGCAACATTTAAAAAAATTATGTATGTCTTTAACAAATAATATGTTTGTAATGACTTAACTTTTTCAACCAATTTTAGTTTTGTTAATGATTTAGACTATAACATGAAGTATCTGTTACTGTTGGAGTTTACCATCAATTCTTTTCAATTGACTGGAATTATTTATGAACTTATAATGGTAAATTAATAAACTTATAACAATAATAACTCTTTAAACTTTTTTTAGTTTGAACATAATTGTATGGTAATATTTCGTTTAACTTTTTTAAGCTGTATGGTTTACAGATTTTTGTACTAGCCTGGCACGCCAACGAAATGAATATTCAAGTAAGATACAATACAAAATATATACATATTTATTAACGACTTTTTACTTACATAAACTACCTTCAGGATGTTTTTCATAAAGTCCTTTCTAGTTTATCGACATTGACTAAAACACATTTTCTTGGCCACACCTATTCCAAGCATATCTAGACTACCACAAGTTCTTTAACTTTAATATCAGAAAGACATTTCCTAATTGAAACAACATATCTACTGTTTTGTAGGCTTCTTATGTTAAAAAGCTTATTTCTTTCTATAATAATTACACCTTTAAAAATACTTTTGCTGCATTAGCTAGGCTATGTATATTCTGGAATATCTAAATCTCTTTAAGTTTTCTATCTACCATTTTATAAATTTCTCAGCTTCCCAGAAATATAAAGCCTTAACACTTTGTTTAAACAAGCCTACTCTTTAACGATTGCAACAAGAGAATTTTTGCTAACATTATTTAGCTTCTGGATGTTTCAGATCTTTAATCTTATCTAGTGTATTTCCAGTTCTTTAGCAATATTTAAAAAGTCACTAGATCTACTAGATGTCTAGTTTCGACAAGGAAGACTTTTTCTAAGCAAAAGTTTTTTTAATTCACACAGCACAAAAGTCACAAACGCTATTTATGATTGTCAATGGTACAATTTACCTAAAAAGATAAACGAAATGTTGCTGATTATAATGATAAGAGCCCCCGAGGGCTGGGTGCCTACCGGGCGCGTCCCCAGGTGGCGGATAGGGGATCCCCAGGAGAGCCGCTGAACTGCTTAAGCAGGTATAACACTGCAATTTAGCAGGGAAGCGGCGAAGCTGGGGGTGTGCGTCTATACGGGTGGCACGGTCTGGTATGAGCAGCTGATAACTGCAAGATTGCCAGATTGGTCATTCCTAAGGTCGCACCGCGGACCAACCCCCCCAATTCCAAGGTGTAAGGTAACGTGCCGAAGGATGGATGGCCACTGGGGTATAAGCGGTCGCGAACGTTCCTCTGGGGGAACCGGGCGAAACCCCCTTGTATGTAGCCTTGCTCTGGCATGCGGAGCTCTGCGGGAGTGGACCGACATTCCCTTGCTACTCGTGGGAACAACCATGGTAAGAAAAATGGCGGGAATTAATATTGCTCAGATAAACGCCCATCACGCCAAGGGATCATCGGCGGTTATTTCAAGGACGTTTATCAGAAACCAAATGGGATTAGTATTGATCCAGGAACCATGGGTCCGTGATGGTCAGGTGAGAGGACTCGCAAGTAGGGAAGCCAAACTGATATACAAAGTGAGTAATGTATACATACCCAGAGCATGCATCTTGGTAAGTAACAGCATTGATCACTTTTGTGTGTCAGAGTTCATGACGAGACACCTCGTTCCGATTCGAGCAAACCTCGAGTTCGAGAATAGACGGCAAGAAGTCATGATAGCATCATGCTACTTTGCAGGGGACGGGACTGCACCGCCTACAGAACTGCAAAGACTAGTCGAGTACTGTGAACAGAAGAAACTGCCGCTTCTCATAGGATGCGACGCCAACGGTCACAATACCATATGGGGAAGCACAGACACCAACGAAAGAGGGGAGAAAATTTTAGAATTTATATTTAATAAGAATCTTGTTATACACAATATAGGAAATACCCCTACGTTTGTAACCAGAAAAATAAAGGAAGTACTAGATATAACACTAAGTACACCGAATCTTAAGGATAGGGTGAAAGATTGGAGAGTATCAAACGAACCATCCCTCTCTGATCATAGAATGATTACGTTTATATTAGAGTGTAATCCTCCCTCAGGAGAAACCCCAGGAAAACTAACTGGGAAAATTACAACACTAACCTGAACATAAATCTTGCAAATCTCATGACTAAAAGAAATGCCAGGAATCACCTGGCATTAGAAAACGATCTCATAGAGCTGAACGAGGCAATAATCGATGCCTATGAATCCAGTTGTCCTCTCCAAAGAACTAGAAAAGCAAAAGATGCGATATGGTGGAACAGTCATCTGTCAAACTTAAGATCCGAAACGTGACAGCTCTTCAATAGAGCCAAACGTAACGGAGATTGGCAGAGCTAAACCGAGAAACTTACAACATATAATAAGGAGATTAGAAAAGCTAAAAGAAACAGCTTCAGAAAATTCTGCGAAGAAATAGATGCTACACCCCTTTGCAGCAAGGCTGCACAAAGTCTTGGCAAAAGGGAAAGTAGACACTGTAATGGCATTACGGAAGCCAGATGGAAGCTTCACAGAAAGCGAAAAAGAAAGAGCTCTGCTCCTGTTAGAAACTCACTTTCCCGAAGGAATAGTCCCTTCCGGAAAAATAAATGAGAAAGCTAAAAGACCTACCAGGGAAGACACTGCAATGGCAAAGCACATATGTAGTGAAGAACGGCTGAGATGGGCTATGAACACCTTCCAGCCGTTCAAAACCCCTGGAACGGATGGAATATTTCCTGCCCTACTTCAACAGGGCCAAGAGGCAATAATTCCACACTTGATCCGAATTAGTCGGAGCAGCCTTGAACTGGGATACATACCAGAAGCGTGGAGAAGGGCCAAAATCACCTTCATCCCTAAAGCAGGGAAACGGGACACTACGCACCCCAAATCCCTTAGACCGATCAGCCTCACATCGTTTGTTCTCAAAACGATGGTAAAAGCTGTAGACAATTACATTAGAACAGAAATCTTGGAACAGGTGCCACTGCACCCCCGTCAGCATGCGTACCAAGCGGAAAAGTCCACGGAAACCGCTTTAATACAACTGACTGACGAAATCCAAGACGCTCTGATTAAAAAAGAGACCGTGGTATGTGCCTTTCTAGACATAGAAGGGGCCTTTGACAATACGCCACATGAGGCAGTCAAAAGAGCACTAATTGAGAAAGGAGTAGATAGAACGACTTCCATCTGGATGTCGCAACTGCTATCTACAAGAATCGCAGAAATGGAGGCAGGACAAGACACTATCTTCATTAATGTGACCAGAGGCTGTCCACAGGGGGGAGTTGCATCCCCGCTTATGTGAAGTCTCACTGTGGACAGTCTACTTAGTCAATTGACCAGGGAAGGCATACCATGTCAAGGGTATTCCGACGACATGATTATCCTGGCAAAAGGGAAGTATGAAAATGTCCTCTGTGATATTGTTCAAAGAGGACTGAACATTGCGAAACAATGGTGTGACTCGGTGGGACTCAGCATCAACCCCACCAAAACCACACTAGTAGCCTTTACAAGGAAAAAGAAACCTAATCTAAAAATCATAAGAATAGGGGAGAACATCGTCGAGTGGAAAACAGAGGTCAAATATCTAGGGCTAATCGTAGATAGTAGGTTACTCTGGAATAAACATGAAGACGAAGTAATACACAAAGCGACCAAGGCCCTCATGGTGTGCAGGAACATTGCAGGAAAGAACTGGGGATGCAACCCACGTTTTCTGCAATAAATGTACACAGCAATAGTGTGACCAATAATCACATATGGTTCAGTGGCTTGGGAAGCAAGGGCTAATCTGAGTACGACGAGGAAAAATCTCTCGAAGATTCAGAGACTAGCCTGTTCATGTATCACTGGAGCAATGGGAACTTGCCCCACTGCTGCAATGGAGGTGATTTTAAACTTAACCCCACTGCACGATCTGTTAGAAAGTGTAAGGAAGAAAACGATATATAGAATGATCAAAGAAGGAATTATCAGGGAAAAACCCCGATCACTTCATTTTGATCAAACTTGGGAAATGCTCCAAGATGATATGCCAAAGAAATTCAACTTTGTGAGAAAATTCATCACAAAGTTGAGTAATAAATCTGAATGGGATGAAGACACCATACAGAATTTAAACCAGAATACCATAAAGTGGTATACGGACGGTTCCAAGCTAGACGAGGGAACTGGAATAGGAGTTTTTGGACCGAGAGCCAAATACTCAGAAAGCTT
This sequence comes from Ophraella communa, assembly GCA_035357415.1. Classification (NCBI taxonomy): domain Eukaryota; kingdom Metazoa; phylum Arthropoda; class Insecta; order Coleoptera; family Chrysomelidae; genus Ophraella; species Ophraella communa. Next base: position 57,413 of record JAYKXQ010000052.1, read on the forward strand.
GGGCACATACCCGAGCATCTTTCAAGCAGAAGTCCGCGCCATCGAAAGATGTGTGAAATTCAATATTGGAAGAAACTTCCGCAGACAAGAGATTGTGATCATGTCGGATAGTCAAGCAGCCATCAAAGCGTTGAGTTCAAATATAATCAGTTCGAAGATGGTTTGGGAATGCCTAGGCAAACTAAATGAACTGGGCCAGAAGAACACTGTCACCCTCCTATGGGTCCCGGGACACATAGGAATAGAGGGGAACGAAACAGCAGATAAGCTGGCAAAAAAGGAGCTGAAACCCCACATTTGGGACCAGAACCATCTTGTGTGCAGTAGAGTAATCTTAGGAAAACTAAGGGAAGAAATGGAGAAAGAAAAATCGAAGTACTGGAATCAGCTGGAAGGACTGAGGCAATCTAAGATACTACTGGGGAACTATGACCAGAAGAGATCTCTAGGGCTAGATACCTAGGAGCACATGAAATAGAGGAAGGGGATCTACCTGACTTGAAGCCCGAGGATGTCCTAAACTTCCTCAGGAAAATAGGACTCGAAGAGCTGCTGTAATTCTGAGAAAATATCGGAACATGGCAAGTAAGGGTGGACACAATAGATCCTATAGGTCGCAGTGTAATTATCACCCCTAACTTATACATACATACATGATAAGAGCCCATAAACCACTAAGTTTATCGGTGGGACCGTTTTTTACACTCAGTAATTCAACAGCTGTAACTGTAAGTATAATAGTTGAAAAAATAATCAACCTTTGGTTTTAATATATTTGTTTTAAATCTTCGGTTATACCTACGTATTAATATATTTTATTTGCCTTATTTTAGTCTATGAAAGGAGCCCACTCGTATTTGGCAGTATTAAATAATAGGAATTGAGTTATCTACTAAATATTAACGAACATATATAATTTTCATGTAGGTTTAATAAATACAATTATTAAAATTCCTGCTTTATTATTACCAGAATCTAAAATAATTTGTAGAATTACATTTAATTGATTTGAAACTTTTGCATTCGTTTCAAAGTCCAACGGCGATACAATAATTTGATAACAGTTTCCCACTATCCTTATTAGGACTACCAGGATTGACAAATTATTTTCAATTAGAAGTTTTTAGTTTTAGGAAGGTTTAAGTGGAATTTTAAGGTTCTCGTGACAGTAAATGGTGGGTTAATAGGAATATACAGTATACTTTACCTGGTGATCTCCCGGAGTACCCAGCTTTACCAGCACAAGCCGTCTCTGTGGAAACAGTTGAAGGAACAGAAGAAGGCGATTTAAAGGAGGGTCAAGGAGTTAAAGAGGTTAAAAGGAAAGGAGGTTTTAAAGGAAAGAATGCAATCAAGATGGGACATAGGACAAAGAGACTGGGATGAGTGGAAGAAGATAATAGATGGGGTTTGGGATGTTAAAAAGGGGGAGGGCATAAAGGTAAGGTGGGAAATACAGTGGTCAGTGATAAAAAAAATTAAGGTAGTATGGGTAAACAAGAAGGATAGTGGAATATAGAGAGGGGTGCAGAATTTGTTTCGGGAAAGGTTCCCGAAGTGGGAAGGAAATGGAGTTTATCAAGGAGGTAAGGACCACGAAAAGGGGAAAGAATAAAGAAAAAGAGCGAATCTATAGAATGGAATGGAATGGTAGGAAAAAGAAGGTATTTGAGTTACTAAGCAGGATGTTTGCAGGTATTGAAAGTGGGGGCAGTGTTGGGCTGCACAGGCTCGAACGGAGACGTTTCTTGATGCAAAGGAGTGGGATAAAGGGAAGAGAGTGGAAAGGGAGAAGAGAAGGAAGTGGGAAGACTTTCTGGGGGAACTAGAAAAATCCATGGGGCAAGACATATGAAATAGCGGTGAATAGAATAGGTGAAAGCAAGAACGTGGTCAGTAGGAAAAATAGGGCCGCTAGAGAAGTGGGAGGTAGAGGAGAAGGTTAGAGGCATCAAGGTGAGGAAAACTTCTGGGATGGATGGCTTGAAGGGAGATGTAATAAATTATGTCTTAGGCCTTTTTTTGGCATTAAGAAGTTCTCTGCGGTGTCTCATAAACTGAAAGAAGCCAAATTGCTGGATATGAGTGAAAGAAGAAAACTCCATGCACTTACTTTCTTCCACAAAGCCATGACTACTAAAACACCGCCATCTCAGAGTAACAAGTAAACATAGAGTAGGCATATTCCCTACTCCTTGTCGTCGAGACAGATTTGTTTTCCAGCAGAGCATTGCCAGACGTTGTGTTTTGTAAGTACAAAGTAGGGAACAAAAACGTAATAATATAATTTACAACAAATTTATTTTACTTTTAAGAGAAGATTTTTATTCAGAGAAAATATTCTTTAATACATTTTAATATTCACTTTCTTACCTTTCTTTAATACTGATAAAAAAAGCTCTAGACCAATTGTATCAAATACCCACACTGAAAATTTGGCATCAGTGCCTTTGTTTGTAATTGTCTAGAGGTGATTAGCGCTTTGTTCGATTTTTCCTGAATTTTTGTGTATTTAAGTGAACTTTATAAAGTGTTTTTATTTATTTTCAATACTGAAAATGGTGAAACCCCGAAAACCGTGTATAATTTGTGGTACTTCGCAAAATGATAATCTAACCTATCACCGGTAAGTTATTCACTACATTGGCGTACAATTAAGAAAATCAAATTAATAATGAAGTACATATATCCTTTTAGATTTCCTTACGATAAAAATATGTTAGAAGTATGGTGCCATGCCGTAAGTGTACCTAGATATAAATTCCTTACCAAAATATGCGTATTAAATTATTTAACTAACATTTATATAGGTATTACGGTGAACTCTAACCAATTACACGCCACTGTACGGCTGTGTTTACCTACACCTCTAGATTCTCCATCTCTCTCAATTATAGGTTCATTGCTATTGACTACAAACTGTATGTTATTCTGTTGTTGTGGCACCTCTATGTTTACTTATTACTCTGAGACCGCCATATTTAGTACATAAGATAAAATGTCGAAGAGTAGTACATGCCCTTAATCTTAGATTCAAAGGTATGATTACTCCTCCAATATACTCCTCTTCAAAATTTAAAAGGAGTTTTTCATATAACGTAAAATGGCCTTCCCGCAGAGTTTAAAACCTTGAAACCACACCGCTCTAAAAAACAAGCTAAGGAATACCTGTTTAATATTAGATAAAATTCAGAACCAAATTCGACCATTATGAATGTAAATTTATTTCTTAATTGTGTAATTTTTGTTGTAATTTGTGATTTCGTATTATTTTGTTTGGTGTTGACTTGTTAAAAATAACTATTCAGTGCCTGTACTTTGCAAAATTCTAAATTGCCTTCCAGGTCCTTTTTCATTTTGCATTTTGTAAATCTATTTTTTGTTAAACTTAATGTAATAATTACATGCAAATAAAACTATTGGATTGGAAGGGGACCAGATGCACCAATTGAATGGCCACCGCGCGGTTCATGTTTGAATCCATTAGATTTTTGTTTCTGGGGAAATAACCAGTGAGGATCAACTGAGGCACAGAATTTTACAAATTCGGTATTCCTTGTTGAAACGATGTAGAACTTGTATACAGGAAGAAGGAGGTAATATTAAATACTTGTTTGTTTATAAATTGTAATTTAATAATAAAGATGTTTTTAATATTTGTAAAAATGTAGTTTAAATATTCAATATTAAAATTGGCATTTTAAAGGATAGCTTTATCTTCCATAATAAAATATTTACAAAGAAATACAGAGAGACACAAAAGTTTAAGACGTTTTATTCCAGTGGCGACGACGAATAAATGGAGAGCATCGAACCAAGAAGAAGAAAGGGACCTTCAATCGCCAAAGACGAAATTGAGAAGGCCATGAGACAAGATGAAATACCTATAGAATTTTTTAAAATATTATTTGAAAATCATATGGACACACTAATGTAGTTGTTTAATGACATTTCCTAATCAGGAGAGATTCCAAAAGAATGGCTAATATCAGTTTTCATTCTTATACAGAAAAAAATCAAATGCAATGAAATGTGAAGAATATAGGACAATTAGCTTGATGAACCATACTTTAAAATTATTCATAAAAGTGATACATGAGCGCATCTTTAAAAAGCTATATGAAAAATAGCTAAAAACCAGTAAGGATTCAGAAAAGGATTTGGCACCAGTAAATGCACAGTAAATAGAATGATGTTGATGTCAATTATAAGGTATTCATTTGTCTTAGTTGACTTATGATAAAATACATCTCCGAATTCGTTGACGAAGACATAAGAATCAATGTTAATTTATATCGGTACCAGAACCCCATAATACGATTAGATCAACAAAAATCGCAGGAGATACCTATAAACTGAGGAGTCAGACAGCGATGTGTGCTTTTCCCTTTACTATTTAATACGTATTCAAAAGAATTGTTAAAAGAGGCATTAGAAGACGTAAATAAAGGCATGTGTTGTCAGAGCCATAATGTTATTAATACCTTGAGTTTGAAGGATCGCCATGTGATGTGACTTGGATGGAACTTGGTATCATAATAAAACTCACCTAATTGGGTGTAACATTATATTATATAATTAATAATTATATCACTCGTACATTCTTATGACTAATAGTTTAAATTTTTATTTCTAATCATATAGGCAAATCATCAAAACATTACTGATAATGAACTGAAGCGAACTTAACTGAAGTGAACTTCCATAAAGGTTAACTCGTTAATATAATACCGTGTTGTATACATACATGACTAAACGACATGTCGATCTTCACGTATATTATTGTACGTGAAATCTGTTCGCTTCTTTAACAAAAACTTTACTAATTTCTATAATTCTATAATTATTAAATGTCAAATAATATACGGGGTGTTTTATTCACCACATGCAAACCATAAATACTCTTTGCTGACAGCAAAGAAGGACTACACATCTTGGTTAATCGCATTATCCAATGTTGTGAGAGTTATGGAATGTCTCTGAATACAAAGAAAACAAAAATCATGGTGATCAGCAAGACGCATTAAGATAGCCAGAAGTGCTTTTAATAAAATGAAGGCAATATTATGTAACGGAAAACTAAAAATAGGCATTAGAACTAGAATATTGAGATGCTACGTATTCTTTGTTCTGTTGTATGGTTGTATGGAGTTGAAGCCTGAACACGGCACGTAACAAATACGGAAGACTGGGAATATTAAAAAAGGATAAAGAACTGCTTAACATTATAAAAAAAAGAAAATAAGCTATTTTGGTCACCTACCCAGGAACGAAAAGTACGAATTGATGCGGCTGGTCATACAAGGAAAGGTGAAAGGCAGAAGAGGACCGGGGAGAAGACGCATGTTCTGGTTGATAAATATTAGACAATGAAGTGGAAAAACATGAATAGAACTCTTCGGAACAGCAGCAGATAGAATAAAATAGACCATGATCACCGCCAATGGGGATGGGACACCGTAAGAAGAAGAAACTACCGTAACAAAATCTAGCTTAATAATGTCAATTTTATTACGATAGTTGTATTGAAACAGGATTGTGTGGATTCGAATTATTGGATAGAGTCCTTTGAACTGCTGGCAGGTATTTCCAATATATTTTAGCCGAACTTTCTCTGATTCCCTTTTTTCTGTAATTGCTTCTATTGATCACATTCTGTAAAACTATTTCTGTCTTTCCCAGTCCCTCATTTTTTGTTTGAACAAACAGAATATTTACTTTTTTTCCTTTTTTTTTTATTTCCTGGCAACTATTAAAACAATTTTAATATTTTTCTGTAAACCGGTTCTGTTCACACCTACCTACGAAAATAGCATATCTTGGATTATTTATTATTTATAAAAGTATGTTTTAAATATTTGCAAAGTTGATGTTTTAAGTAGTATTAAATTAGATAAAGTTTTTAAAGTAATTAAGGAATAATTCAGTAACATTTGTTTTAAATCAATCAATTTCAAAACGTAGCTTGTTGTTTTTACTATTTAAATGATGCGACAACATCTGCGTATAGTAAAAACCATAATGGTTTTATCAGGCTTCGCTAAATCAATTTCAACTACACTTATACAACTTATATTCACTAATTACGCACGTCTATTACTTTTGTTTTATTTTTGCTTCATACGTAGGAATAGTAAAAGTTTGGAATACAGATAAACTCATACAAGCCATACCAGTTATAATTTTCTCTACAATTATGATGATCAAAGCTATTATTTGTCAAAGAAAAAATGTTACAGAAATGCTAAGGTATACCATACTTTCAGAGAACATAAAAAATTCAACAATTAACAAAAATTTTTTGTCAAAATATTGTTGTCTGTTTTTTGTTATTTAGTTTTGTGTAGTTAATATTTTATTATTAATTTTTTTAGTAAAATAGAATTCCAAGAAAAAGAAAAGTACAAATGGGATGAAGATACAGTTCGTATTTATTCGAAAAATGCAAGATATACGCAATCCCTCTTGTTGGTCATATTTACAGCATCCGCTTCATGCGTAGTTACTTTAACTTTAACTAAATTATTAGGTTAATAAATTAATAGCGAACTTTTAAATATACTCTATTAGTTAATATTATTTACTATAGATTACAAACAACAAATGAAAGCTGCAAAATTGGGACTTTTGAACGATACTTTAATCGAAAAACCGTTACCTTTTATCGTTTGGAGACCCGTAGATTAGTATAAACATTATTGGCAAGCTTTTTGCATCGACATAGGATCAGCTTTGGTTGGTGGTAATTTTAATACATCCACCCAAGTAGTATTTATATCTCTATTAACTTACATTTTGGGTCAATTGAAGATACTTCAAATTGATTTTCTTAATTTTGGTACTAAATGCGCTAATTTGACTAGTTACGAAGAAAAATTTGCAGCCTTGAAGAAACTCATAATGCAACTTATAATGGTAAATTAATAAACTTATAATAATAATAACTCTTTAATCGTTGAACTTTTTTTAGTTTGAACATAATTGTATGGTAATATTTCGTTTAACTTTTTTAAGCTGTATGGTTTTACAGATTTTTGTACTAGCACGCCAACGAAATGAATATTCAAGTAAGATACAATACAAAACATATACATATTCATTAACGACTTTTTACTTACATAAACTACCTTCAGGATGTTTTTCATAAAGTCCTTTCTAGTTTATCGACATTGACTAAAACACATTTTCTTGGCCACACCTATTCCAAGCATATCTAGACTACCACAAGTTCTTTAACTTTAATATCAGAAAGACATTTCCTAATTGAAACAACATATCTACTGTTTTGTAGGCTTCTTATGTAAAAAAGCTTATTTCTTTTTATAATAATTACACCTTTAAAAATACTTTTGCTGCATTAGCTAGGCTATGGATATTCTGGAATATCTAAATCTTTTTAAGTTTTCTATCTACCATTTTATAAATTTCTCAGCTTCCCAGAAATATAAAGACTTAACACTTTGATTAAACAAGCCTACTCAACAAGAGGATGTTTGCTAACATTGTTTAGCTTCCAGATGTTTCAGATCTTTAATCTTATCTAGTGTATTTCCAGTTCTACAGCATTAATTAAAAAGTCATTAGATCTACTAGATCGCTAGTTTCGACAAGGAAGACTTTTTCTAAACAAAAGGTTTTTTTAATTCACAGAGTACAGAAGTCGCAAATGCTATTTACGATTGCCAATGGTCCGATTTACCTAAAAAGATAAAGGAAATGTTGCTGTTTATAATGATAAGAGCCCAAAAACCACTAAGTTTATTGGTGGGACCGTTTTTCACACTCATTAATTTAACAGCTGAAACTGTAAGTATAATAGTTGAAAAAATAATCAACTTTGGTTTTAATATTTTTGTTTTAAATCTTCGGCGAAGTTATACCTACGTATGGGGCAGTGGCTTGGGGAGCAAGGGCTAATCTGAGTACGACGAGGAAAAATCTCTCGAAGATTCAGAGACTAGCCTGTTCATGTATCACTGGAGCAATGGGAACTTGCCCCACTGCTGCAATGGAGGTGATTTTAAACTTAACCCCACTGCACATTCTGTTAGAAAGTGTAAGGAAGAAAACGATATATAGAATGATCAAAGAAGGAATTAAATTGATTGTACTAACCCTTACTTTTTGGAAGTCTAGCGAAACGGCTGTCATTGAGTCTTTTAAAAAAGCAGTTTTTAAATAAATATTGGAAGTTTTGTTAAAACGAAGAGTTTTTTATTATCCTTAAAGAAGGAATTATCAGGGAAAAACCCCGATCACTTCATTTTGATCAAACTTGGGAAATGCTCCAAGATGATATGCCAAAGAAATTCAACTTTGTGAGAAAATTCATCACAAAGTTGAGTAATAAATCTGAATGGGATGAAGACACCATACAGAATTTAAACCAGAATACCATAAAGTGGTATACGGACGGTTCCAAGCTAGACGAGGGAACTGGAATAGGAGTTTTTGGACCGAGAGCCAAATACTCAGAAAGCTTGGGCACATACCCGAGCATCTTTCAAGCAGAAGTCTGCGCCATCGAAAGATGTGTGGAATTCAATATTGGAAGAAATTACCGCAGACAAGAGATTGTGATCATGTCGGATACTCAAGCAGCCATCAAAGCGCTGAGTTCAAATATAATCAGTTCGAAGATGGTTTGGGAATGCCTAGGCAAACTAAATGAACTGGGCCAGAAGAACACTGTCACCCTCCTATGGGTCCCGGGACACATAGGAATAGAGGGGAACGAAACAGCAGATAAGCTGGCAAAAAAAGGAGCTGAAACCCCACATTTGGGACCAGAACCATCTTGTGTGCAGTAGAGTAATCTTAGGAAAACTAAGGGAAGAAATGGAGAAAGAAAAATCGAAGTACTGGAATTAGCTGGAAGGACTGAGGCAATCTAAGATACTACTGGGGAACTATGACCAGAAGAGATCTCTTAGCTGCCTCAACCTCAGTAAAAAAAGGCTCCGAATTTTAACGGGAATATTAACCGGGCATTGCCGGTTAAACACCCACATGAAGAAACTAGGGTTAGCAGATGAAGCAAAGTGCAGATTCTGTGAGGAAGAGGATGAAACCTCAATACACATACTCGCAGAATGCCCTGCCTTGCAAAATTCTAGGGCTAGATACCTAGGAGCACATGGAATAGAGGAAGGGGATCTACCTGACTTGAAGCCCGACGATGTCCTAAACTTCCTCAGGAAAATAGGACTCGAAGAGCTGCTATAATTCTGAGAAAATATCAGAATATGGCAAGTAAGGGGGGACACAATAGATCCTATAGGTCGCAGTGTAATTATCACCCCTAACTTATACATACATACATATACCTACGTATTAATATATTTTATTTGCCTTGTTTTAGTCTATGAAAGGAGCCTACTCGTATTTGACAGTTTTAAATAATAGGAATTGAGTTATCTACTAAATATTAAGGAATTCCCATGTAGATTTAATAATTCATAAATGCAGTTATTAAAATTCCTGCGTTATTATTACCAGAAATGGTTAGGTTAGGTTTTTTGTTCATTATTATTTTTTGTAAATCCCAAGGCAAAATTCAGAATCTATTAATATATGTTAGGGAAACATATCAAAATTTGACGGAAGTGATAAAATAGTATATTTCCTAACTATTGCGCAAAGTAAGTCTCGATCGCACGCTGGATGCAGTTGAGCGCGAACAAGACACTTTGCGCGAGTGTTAGGAACAGTATTTTTACTACGAGCGAGAACATTTATAAAAATAAAAAATTAGACAATCAATTTAAAAAATTATATTCATAACAAAATACCAAGCAACAACCATATAACAAAAAACTAATTGTTTCATTTGATTATTATTAACTATATTAAAAGTAAATTAACAATGTGAAGTTAATGCCAGTTGGGTGCCAGTTGGAGTTGAAATAATAATAAAACTGCGGCGGAAACAATGACCTGTGTATAGCTCTGAGTTGGGTAAGCCCAGAAAAGCCGCTATTTCAGATGACATTTTGCCGAATGTGTTTATTCCGACACACTCACATGAACACTTGCCGTTTATATAATACACAAAGAAACGCCGATGTGTAGTATTATGAGGCCAAATAATTACGATATAATTGTAGGTATTATTGGCTTCAGATGTTGTTATATTTGCTACTAATTTGAGTAACAATAAGTAGTCTTCTTACTTTGAAGAAGTGTTTCGGTTTTGAAAGAACTGTTAGTAAAATACTTTCTATTACACATTCATTTATTTTCTACCAAGTACAAAAGACGAGAGAGACAAGATACAAAAATAATTTTAACTTGATTTTACACATAGTTTTCAGAACCGAATATTTGGACCATAGCGTTGGGGGCTTATATTTTTCCGACTGTTCCGATAAATAGACTAAGAATACTTCTTCTCTAAAGGGCTTCACTTTATTTATATCAAACCATTTGCTAAATTCTGCATATTGCTTTTCATATTTTTTGGACGACCTTTGGGGTATTAGCATTGTATAAAAAGACATAGTAGGACAACCCAATGCTTTATTTTCTTTGACACAATTTGGGACGACCACCAGATGTCGGTAAAGACTTGGTCCCAATTTTAAAAATAAATACTAATTTTACTAATATTTGGTAGATGGCGGTGCGTCAGAAACTAAATTCTCACTATTTTCTATAGGGGTAATTGCAATTGTTGTGCTCTTGTTGCAAAGTTTATTATTGACGATCTTAGTAGCAACGGATTCGTTGTTATAGTTTGCGGTTATTTTGTTTTTGGAGTGTTTGTATTATAGTTATAGTTTATTTATTATTAAAAAACTTTACTTAGTGACAAAAAAACTGAATTGTGTTGTGATTGATTTTTTATTTTGAGGTAAGCATAAATCAAAAATTATTGCTATTCATTAGACATACATTTATATCCGGTAAATAATACATATATAAATTTTACAGATGTCAGGACATTAGTATGTTTACTACCAATTCGGTAATTCCACATACAAAGATTCAACTATCAGAATGTTTCGATTCCCATACGCAGCAGTATGTCAACAATGGATAATAAACTCAGGTAAGACTAATATTTTTTAAATAAAAAATAATAAATTTATACCCTTAAAATAATTGAATTATATTAAAATTTTAAATGACACTAAGACGGATTAATTGTTTTTAATCAAAAATCAAATTAAAAACATTTTGAAATATATATAATATAATCAATGTCTATTTTTAACTTAATAGTTGTTAAAAATGTTTTATGTTAAACTATGTTTAATATAAAAGTCTTAAACCGGTGTTTTTTAAAATGTTTTTTCATTACAATAAAGAAATAAAACATAACATTTGAAAACATTAAATTAATTTTTTTTATTGAAATACCGTGGTCATTGACACAGTTCTTATAAAACTATAATATGTACATTAAGACTATGACACTGGAATTTTGTTAATTTGAAATCAGCTGACTTGCATAAAGTTTTCTGTATTACGGAAATAAAATTTCTTGATATATTTTTAAAAATGGACCATCCTGGTAAAGACAAGTAGTAGACTTAAAAAACTAAAATTTTTAAACATTTTTCTAAGAGCAACAATTTGATGTAAACTTTATTTTTAATTTTGTTCGACAAACATCAAACAAAAAATCAACTGTTACTTCATAATAAATCGCAACGTTGTTATCCTTTTTATGTATCTATGGTTATTACCATTGTAGCATTATTAAATTTTATATGTGTACTTATAATTAAAAAAAACGACTTGAATTCTCTTCACTTGGCTACTTTTTTAAAAAATTAAAATATTTTCTGCTTTAAAAGTTTTATAATTGAAAAATATTAAATAAATATGAAAATGTAATTCAATTTTGGACTGGCTTAATAAACATTTTCATATTTTTTCTTGCAAAAAATAATTTTGATAATTTATTAGCTTAGACACTAAATTTTTGTTGCTATAAACAAGCCGTTATGTTAAACCCCATGATTCAACCTCTACTTTAATATAACAATAGGTACCGTTTTCTCCACAACAATTTTACCGTACTTCCGGTAATATCGATAATCTCGATAATTCTAAATAAACCAATAATTTATGAATATAAAAATTTGGTCACTCAACATTGTACAAGATAAAATTCCTAAAAATGTAGTTAATGGCTTAAACGATTCGAAATTGTTTTAGAAAAAGAAGAATTTTTATTTTTTTCGGTTAAAAAATTACAAATGTTATTAGCAAAAAACTGTTGGAAAAAAAGCCCACCAGCTTCTTCCCAATACCTCCAAAAAAGTATAACTGCGATTGTTTAAATAATAAAAAAAATGTCGTAAATTTCAACAAAAATTCTCAATTCACGGAATTGTAACTCTATACTATTTTCACCATGTATTAGCGTGAAAAAAATAATAAAAAGAAATCGAATTAGTGCTTTGAATTTGTCGCGCTTAACAATAATAATAATGATAGAATAATAATAATAATCTTTAATGTTTCTAAAAAAAATTACAGCAACGGTTTGGTTACATATATTTTATTATTACAACATAGTTTAATAAATCATATTTATAAGTTTTAATTAAATTAGATTAGTTATTGGCATTTTTTTATTAATAGTAATTATTTACATTGTAGGAAATACTTCTTTTGCGACCCTGAGTTCGAATATTCTGAAGGGAAAATTTAAATGTAGCAAGCATTTCGATCCTGTACTTCTGAATTCCAAACGTTTACCAAAGACTGCTGTTCCACAAAAATATGATGATCAAATGCCGTTTTCTGAGTTATCTGTAGCAGCAGGTTTGCGACAGTACCATCAACCAATAAAAATACTTTTGATTGTGACGAAAGTGAGAGTTTGAGCGAAACGAGTACAAAAACCATCGATCCATTTATACTCCAGTTGATTGATATGCCCTCATCTCCTCTTCTTTTGGAAAAAGATCATAAAGAAATAACGACTCTTAAAAAGCGTTTACAGGAGTTTCAAAAAAAAAAAAATTAACAGATTAACAAAATAACATAAAAAAAAGTAAAAATTCTCAAGAAGTAAAAAAAAACTCTAAGTTAGCAATACCACAGAATTATAACCTACACAGAAGCGAATCTTGGGCAGATTACAGTAACCGTAATATTTGACCTTGAGCACCACTTACAGAGTTATACACTGAGAAAAAGGCAATTTTACTTACACAGATATAAAGTTAACTTCACAAAAATTGCCTTTTTCTCAGTGTATAACTCTGTAAGTGGTGCTCAAGGTCAAATATTACGGTCACCACAACATCAAACGGACCGCCAGTAAGATTCGCTTCTGTGTAGGTTATAATTCTGTGGCAATACTACAAAACAAATAATATTATCTATTTATCCATCCTAAAATATAATTTTAAGTGATATAAAATTTTTACATAAAATCCTTGTGTATTTAATTTTAACGGAATATTTCATTCCTAACATAATTTTAGGCAATAAACCGCAGGTAGAAAAAAGGTTTGAAACAATTTTAAAGATGTAACGGACAACAATTACTAACATATTTCTGCATTGTTAAGTACAAAATCCAACTATTCTTTTAATTTACATTTACTTTATGTATGATTTTTACTTTAATAAATGTTTTTAGTTGCTCAGAACAAAAATGTGATTAGATTATTATTGTAGAAACTCTTTGTAAAAATCCATGTTATTATAAACCACACACAAAAATGTTTAACGAATATTTCCACGATTTATTAAAACATTTCTTTTTAAAAATCAATCACAGTTGCTTAGAATCTGACGATGGTAATTATTATCCAAACAGCTCTCATTGAATTATTGAATTTTTTTAATAAATCGTTGAAATATTCTTTAAACATTAATTTTTTTTTGGTATTTATGATGATGTAATTATTTATGAATAAATATTTTTGTAGTATTTTTTTATTTATTGTAGGAATCCTTACTTTTGGAAATCCGAAGTATGAAAATTAAACAAATACATTTTTAGTAAAAATTCCCACTATGTATTCTAACAATCCTTTTTATAGTAAATGACAGCTTTTTCGACTAAATTAAAGATCGTTATAATGAAGTTACATTTTTTAAGATAACAATTTTAAAGATATATTATTAGCCCTAAGGAATAATCCTGATCCTAATTTTTACTATAACTTTATGTTTTATCAATATATAAACTGTTTGTTTTGATTAAGCTTAATTTTATAAATAGATAATACAATAAAATATTAAGCTATTCTAAGCATCAGTACAATATAGTTTTCAACTGTTTTTTCTATATCATTGCACAGCGCTGATCTTAGATGAAAACATTTCCGGGATAATCACTTTTTTTCAAATCCCAAAAAACGGTAAAATTTTTAAAAAAGAAAGGTCATAAAATAGTACCTAGGTCCGAAGGTACTTTAAAATAACAATACTTTTTATTTTAATTAGCTAATATGTATTAAAAAATTAAATTTAATTTACTTTATCTTTACAACCCTGTAATTAATGAAAATCAATTTTTACAGATAATTTATGCTGACTTTCTGCTCTCAGTACCAACAGAATATTTCTTTCTATGTTTAATTTTTTTAAAAATACTTACTCACTTTTTTAGTATTAAAAAAAATCATTCTATTTAAAATGTATTGGCTAAAAGTTTTACGCCTACATCTCCATGAAGAAATTCGGCTAAATAATAAATTTATCGAACAACCCCTATTTTCTTTGCGATCAAAAACTGTAATTTATTTTGTATATTTACTCTATTCGTCACCAGGTACCACCACGTTACGGGCGTACAGAGCTTCAAAATTATCTACCATAAGGATTGTCCTACTATGTCTTTTTATACAATGGTATTAGACTATTGCAGGTACCCGCGGCTTTGTCTAAAATATGAACCGGTATTTCCTCATTGTCTTCAGCTTCAATGTTTTCCATTGTTTTTTTTTTAAATCTGTGCTTGTACTAACTTATTAGTAGTAGTTAAAATAAGATTGACACTGGTATATAAATATTGTTAAAGGTAGGCACTTTGTTAATCAAAATTAAACCTTGTCAACACTAGTGCGCAAAATAACGTCTTGTCCGCACTAGTGCACAAAATTAAATTTTGCGCTCTCAAGCGCGTGCGTAAAGTACCTATTTTGCGCACGCTCGTAGAAAAAATATATATTGGCATTTGCTACAGAGATTATATTGTGAATATTAGGTAGAGACAAAGTTACACTTTTTTATACACTGATATTGTTTGTAATGTGTTATTTACAGGAATTTGAGTGTTACTGGTCAGTGGAATTCTTGGTTCAATAAACCAAAATAGCAAAATTTAGATTGACAGATAATGCAATTTGGCCTCTATTAATCAGTATATTTATGGGAATATAATTCGAAGTTTTCAATAACTTATTTTGTTTTAATTTTACTGGTGATACCTATGATGTGTTATTGGCGATTTTAATGAATTTATTTATAGTTTTAATGACATGGGTGGTATGAATAAAAACGATGTACTAATACTAGAAGTATTTGCATCTTCTTCGTAGTATATACTTCAAAAGTAAGATACTTTTAAAGTAGATACTTTTAATTTTTCCGGAACTGGCTATACTAATTAGAACTCTCGCGAAAACGGCTGAAGTATTTACTATAATTTGAAGTAGTGACTTTATACAGCAGATACTTCGATTTCAAGAAGAAATTATAGTATTTACTTGACGTTAGCGAAGTTGGTAAAATTGCAACTTCACCGAGAATGTTAAATGCTACAGTATGAAAATTATTATTATAATAATAATATATAATAATAATAATTTGTAGTATATTATTATTATGATCAAAATACTTTATGATATAGGTTTGTATGGAAAAATAAAATACAAATTAACAAACAAATTTTTGTTTCAACTTTCTCTATACATCAGTTCTGCAATTTCATTACGGAGCTGGATTCCTCGTTGTCTAATTTCATCATTATTTGGTTCAGCCAAAACTCGTTCATCTTCCACATTAATTCGTTAAAAATCTTCATGTGGATCTCTCAAAAACTTAGCAGTTATGTAAATTTTTATTGCCATTGGTTTAATTTCGTTTTCCGATTTCCTGCTTTCTTCTTATCCACGATACTCTTAATTTTACTTTTCATGTTATTGATTTTCTTCATCACTTATTTACAATCTAATGTTTGTAAGCAAGAACGGAGAATAGTGTTGTGGGAAAGAGATGGGGTAAAGTGTAGAGAGGGATATAAGGAGAAGAAGAAGGATTTGGAGCGAAGGGTGGAAAGGGAGAAGAGAAAAAAGTGGAAGGAGTTACTGTGGGAGCTGGAAAACAATCCGTGGGGTAAGGTATAAAAAAAAATATTTTGTTGAATTTTGTAATTTGGATTCAGACATAAGAGATTGGATCTCTGATGTTGGAACTGACATTTACAACAATCTTAATAAAAAGTTTAAATCACTCATTGATTCTAAAATTACACTTCACAAACATAATCATAATAAGAACTTTAATAAATTTTCTAATTTTACTTTTCACCCACGGGTATTTAATCTGAGTGATACAGTTTTTTCTGAAACACAAATAAAGGTTTAAAATTTAATCTCCCATCTAATTATAAATTTAAATCTAATATTAAATTGCTATCTATAGATTGTGAAAATGGCATTTCTAATTCAGATATTATTGATAAGGATGCATTGAGAGTCAGAGTTTCTCACACTTTAAATAGGTATAGTGGGGTATTCGGTCCTGGGAGGGTTTTGAGGAATTTCTTTGATTCTTTTAAATCTACTGTTGCTTCTTTGTGCAAAAAGATTGAAAATGATGATCTTGTTCTTTCAAAGTCTGATAAAGGAAACTGTTTGGTTGTTCTGAATAGGACTGATTATGTCTCTAAAGTTGAAAATTTCCTTTCATCTGATGCTTCTTTCAAAACTTTGTCCTTTGATCCTACTGTTAAATTCCATAATTATTTGAAAAATTCTTTGAGACTTAAATTTCATTCCACTCTCCTCTCTTTCAATCAGAATCACTTCAAATTATGTCCTATGAGAGCAGTTACCCCTTTACTCTATGGTCTTCCTAAGATCCATAAAGCTAATGTTCCCATACGCCCTGTAGTTAGTTTCATTAACACACCCGCATCTAAACTTGCTTCTTTTCTTTGTTCCAATTTGAAAACTTTAACTAACTTTAACAATGAATTTTCTATTAAAAACTCTATTGATTTAGCTACTAAGCTTATAAATGTCTCAGTCCCTGACAATTCATTTTTAGTTTCATTAGATGTTAGTAATTTGTTCCCCAGTATTCCGCCTTCGGATTGTATTTCACTCGTAAGAGACTTGATGCTTCTTAATGATACTCCAACTCATATTATACTTGATTCATTGCTTGGTTTGACACTGGAACAAAACTTTTTTAAATTTAATGATGTTTTTTTATGAACAGACAGAAGGCTTAGCGATGGGTTCTAGTTTATCCCCCTTTCTTGAGGTTTTTATGAATAATTTAGAGTCACAATTTCTTGATTCAGCTTTTAAAAATGATGTTGTCTTCTACTATAGATATATAGATGATTGCATTTTGTTATTTAATGGTTCTTTACAGTCCTTTCATTCTTTTTTAAATTTCATTAACTCTTTACACCCAAGGATTCGCTTTACAGTTGAGTTTGAAACCAACAATTGTATCCCTTTTCTTGATATTTTGATTTCAAAAAATACTACTTTGCATCGTTTGGACATTGGAGTGTATAGAAAACCCACTACAACTGATGGACTCATAGATTATTTTTCTTGTCACCCAATGACACATAAATTAGCAGCCTTTAATAGTCTCTTTCATAGATGTTTTTCCTTACCTCTTTCTAATTCTAGTTTTGTGAATGAGATTAATGTTATAAAACAATTGGCAGTCAACAACAATTACCCGTTACATATCATACAAAGATTGAACTTAAAAAGTTCAGGTTATCTTGTCACAATAGTTTAAATGTTACAGATTCTTCTATTAAAAATTTTCGAGGTTCCATTCACTTCTTTGGCAATATTTCCTACAAAATACAGAAGATTTTTAAACAATTTGATGTTGAGGATGCATTCAAGACCAATAACTCACTTAAATCCATTGTAGTTGATAATAAAGATCCTATTCCCAAGTTACATAAATCGGGGGTTTATAGACTCTCTTGTGCTGATTGCAATTCAGTTTATATTGGTCAATGTGGACGTAGACTTGAAACACGTATTTCTGAACATGTTAACTTCATTAAGAATTACCAGAAATTTGAATATTTCAATTCAATTCGTAAATTTGACATACACTTTGGTTTAAGAATACTTTTTAATAGTTCTATGACACTATACTTGTGGTTAGATATTTCCCTTTCTTCTTTAGTCCCATGCTGCTCGGTTTTATATTGAAATATGACAAGTTAACCTTGTTCTACTGAATAGTAGTTAGTGTCGGTGTGTCTACTTCAGATACATTTTCGTAGATTGTTTAAAATTTTCTGACATCTCTACGATTTAATGGATGAGGATGATAATTTTTATACTTAATCTCATCCTTATTAATTTTAGTGGGATATTTTCCTGTTTGGAGGTTCTTTACCAGAAATTCCATCCACATGGAAAAGATGAGTTTCTTCACTATGAAATTTGTTCATCCCCTAAAGTGGCATTTTGGTATTAGTCGATATTTTGTGAATTGTTTTTTGACTTAGTCTCTACTTGTCAGTATTAAATATAAATATAAATAAATTTATAGATATTTTTGAAAGTTTATCATCTTTTGACTCTTTAAGTGTTTTAGTGTAAACTCAAATTTAACAATGTTAACTTTGCTATATT
The DNA here is from genome assembly GCA_035357415.1 of Ophraella communa. NCBI lineage: Eukaryota > Metazoa > Arthropoda > Insecta > Coleoptera > Chrysomelidae > Ophraella > Ophraella communa. The sequence goes on from JAYKXQ010000052.1 coordinate 76,234, forward strand.
ATTTCATTTTACTTAATTATGTGAACAATAACTTGTAGTTTCATAGTATTATTCTGGTTTATTGTTTTGATATATTTTGACATTTGATTGTAACTTTCCATATTATTTGTATTATTGATTCATTTTTGTTAACAATTTGTAAGGAATTGTATTGAATTTTTAACTTGATATAGTACTTTTAAGATCCTCTTTCTATTATATTGTAATTATTTCAGCCTAATGATGGTCCTATAGGACCGAAACTAGTTGCAACATTAAATAAAACAGTTGTGGGATAGACTTTGAGTTTCCTTTGAACCTTTTATATAAAATAGAGGTGAAAAGGTTGGGAGAAAGCCGAAACATGGTGCTAGAAGAGTGGGGGAAGGAGATTATAGAAAAACTATTCACGATTGAAGAAGGAAGAGGGCAGATCATGAGTCGAGATCAGCGGGATTGTTGGGTGGCAGGTAAAATAAGGGGAACAAGGTCGGTAGAGAAGTGGGTGGTAAAGGAGGAGGGAAGAGGCATCATGATAAGAAAAGCCCCTGGAGTGGATGGGATGTAATAAAGAAGTTACTGGAGGAGAATGGGGAGTATTTCTGGGAGCTCTTTAACAAGGTACTGAGGGAGAAGGAATTCCCGGAGCGATGGAAGGTGGCAAAAGTTATACTTGTAAGGGAGGTGGGTAGGGAAGGAAAGCAGACAAGAGACTACAGGCCCATCACTCTGCTGTGTGGTATGGGTAAGGTGATGGAAGGAATAATAAAGGTAAGGATTGAGGAAGACGTAAGGAGAAATGGGGGTTTTGGAAAAATCCAGCATGGGTTCACGAAGGAGAAATCGTGTATCTATGCGCTAGGTAGGGTGGTGGATTTGGCGGAAAAGGCTAGGGAGGGTAGCTGGAGAAACTAGAAGCCGGAACTACTAGTGTTTTTCGATGCGGGGAACGCGTTTAATAGTGTCAGCAAGGGAGTGGTGTTGAGCGCGTTGTTGAGTCTCGGAGTGGGTGAGCGGTTGGTTAATTTAGTTGAGGATTACCTATCGGCTTGGGTTATATTAGATTCAAGGGGATGGAGATAAAGAACGGAGGTAGGAGTGCTCCAGGGATCGGTACTGGGACCGACGCCGACGCTCTGGAACTGTGTGTTTGACGAGGTTTGTGGGATTATATGCGAATAGGGATGTGATATTGCGGTGTATGCGGATGATGTGTGCCTGTTGTGTAGGGCAAAGGGAGAGACGGAGATTATAAAAAAGGCGGAGAAGATGTGTAGGAAGATAGAACGATGCGGATTGGAAGTGGCGGAAAATAAGACGGTGGGATTGCTCGTAAAGGGACGAAGCAAGACGAGGGAAGTTAGGGTGATGGTAAAGAGGAAGACAATTCGTATGGAGTCGGTGAAGTATCTAGGTGTTTGGTTGGATATTCAACTAACCTTCAAGCACCATATGTTGAAGGCAGCAGAGAAGTTTGGGGTGAAAGAGAGGGGATCCATGCGAGGATAAAGCCACTACTACAGGTGCAGAGGGTGACACAAAAGAGGAAGCTCAGGATTGGATGGAGCAGGAAATGGTGAGCTGGTGGGAAGGATATGAAGGTGCATTAAAAAGGGCGATTAGGAGTAGGAGTGAGTGGATGGACCGAGAGTTTGGGGAGGTAAACTACTTTTTGACCTAAGTGCTCTCTGGAAATGGGTCAAGAATGGGGTATCTACACAAGATTGGGAAGAGAGAGACTGGAATATGCGTGAGGTGTGAGGTGGAGGATGATAAGGGTCATGTGTTTAGATGTTGGAAAAACAAGGAGGATTTAGAGAAGTTGGAGAGGAGACTCGGGGTAGCAGTGTATTGGGAGAACTTGGTGGAAATAAATGTTAAGAGTAGAGCAAGAATGGGTAGAGGTTAGCGAAGTTGTGAAGAAAATGGTTAGGAGAAGGGAATGATCTAATGGCGAATAATATGAATAGATCAAGAGTGTGTGAGGGACCGCCGCCCATCTTGAAGTATGCTAGGGTAGTGGTTCCGAGGTGGGGGGTAGCGGCGAGTTTTGAGGTGGGTTTGGTTGGTAGACATCCTCTCGAGGGTGAGTCCAATACTGTTGGGTTCTGGATAAGGACCCATCGAACATGAGTTTCCCATCTCAGCCCGAAAAAAAAATGTTCTGAAGTTTCTGGAACAGGAAAAATAACTCAGGAGAAAATGAGATCCCCACGGTTTCTAAACATTAAAAGAATTGATGGAGATTTTAATTAATTAGCCCTTTTTTTATACATAAATTATTAAATAGTTTCGTTTAAGAATTAAAATCTATCAACAAAATAATAGATGGACTTCTGGTTGAAACAGTCTCTGCATTATAATCTAAACGTAGTGATTATTGAATTGTTCTATAGAAAAAATCACAGAAGAATTAAGTGGTCAAAAAGTGATTAAGGTCAGGAGAATTAAAACTAGAATTAATGGCGAGCTCATGAATACCCCTAATCATACCATTAAATTTAATACCCCGAATTTGCCACAAAGAATAATAGGTGTTATTCATCATCTACCATTATACCATCTAAGCAAATTATTCCTAAAAATTCAAATAGGCGCGTGCGCTTTGGAAGTGTAGCCTAAAATACACCTTTACCAATTGAACATAGAGTTAATACGTTGTTAAGTAACAGAGGTTTGACAAACGTTTATGCAGCCAGCCCTAAGAGTATGTAAATCATAAAAATAAATGCACAAATATTATTCCAAAAATAGTTTCGGTTTTTTGCGCTCCTTAGTAGGACGGCACTTCAAGGAATTTAGTTATTTAGAATTATTTCCCGAGTTGAAGTCTCTGCAGTAGATTCCTTATCATAGATCAAAATATTTACAGGTGATTCTATATTTGGTTATAACTGATTAGGTCATCGTTTTCAATTAGATCTTATTACAAGGAATAGGTTTTGCATTGTCTTATATGATTCGTATGTCGTATTCTCTCAATTGTAGCATCCATAATAACTATACTGTACGTACCTAAACATCTTGCCCTTGAATAAACGTGCGCTTATTAAAGTATTTCTTATCGCCTTCCAGCTGATTTATAACATTTAGGAAAGTTAAAAAATCATGAACACTTAGTTTTATGTTATACAATAGAGTAGAAGCTCTTATCCAAACATCGTCTTATTTGGATATTAACAAGTGGTATTATGTGCATATTACGATAATAGAAAATAAAATTCTTTAAATTTTGTATCTGTTTCCATACGTTCGACTGAATAGCATTCATTATATATTTGAATATTCTCACAAAGCTTCTCCAAACTCTGATGTAATGCATCTAATTCCTTTCTTTCTAGCCATGCTACAATAATATTCTACAATTATGAATAATTTGTGGTAGACCAAAATAACAAAATATCACTCCACAGAATGTCTACGTTGTAATTGTTTAAAGTGGTTTTAAATTAGCCCATTTGGATAAAGCATTTGTATAAAGGACATTCTCAATGTCCTTGCCAATGTTACACCCCCATACGTAATAATAATAAGGCTTTCATTGCTAACATACTAGAGCTACCACTGTGGAGTACTTTCAGTACATGATTCTGGAGAGTTTTGCGCGCAAGTCTTCCTTATTACATTAAAATTCTAGTTTTTACTGAAAGTTCCTGACATTTTAAATAAAATTGAGCAAGTTCATTCATATGATGTTGATTCCATATTTAGTTCTTAGTATAGTGGCGTGTCTTCTTTTGTATATTTCGTGATGTTTTCTTGTGTTAATAAGATACAGGATATAAAAGGAAGCATTAAAAAGGGCGGTGTAGTAGTTAAGGTTGGTTGTTTGTTATCAGATATGTTAGATCAGGTTTTAGATAGATCGTTTATATTTTTTAAATTAAATTTCCATCATTAAAAAAAATGAACTAAATTTTCTTTTATAACCAAACATACCATTATAATTATTAAAGTAAAATATAAATAAAGTTTACATTGAAAGATATCCGAGCAATTCATCACATTTGACTAAAAGATTTGGGATTTGTATTTTGTTTGCTAAAAGATTATTTTATTATTACTATTATTATTCATAACTTTTCACTTTCCAACTTCTCTTTAAATATAAAACTGAACCAGTGTGTGGGTAGCTAACAACCTAAATCGTATCTTTCGAATCGAGAAATGCCACGTAGAGTTCATAAATAATTGAATTATTTTGTAGGTAGCAGCTGCATGTTTTTCATTAAAGTTTTAACACTAAAGATTAAATAATATTCCATGGGAGAAGATCACCAGGATTGTTATATAAAAGTTTTTCCTAACTGAATACAAAGAAAAAAAATAATCATTTTTTGTATGAATAATAAAAATTCTTCGCTTTATTTCAACTTCCAAGTTTAATTGAAAAATTTGGTTTAAAATGTCAATTACAGCGGTTTCGCTATAAACTAGCATCGTCAGATTGACATATTGAAATTACATTTTTTGTTTGTTTGTAGCTAGGTACCTGATGTTGATTAAGTAGGTAAGGCTAGACCAAGTATGGAAGTAATAAGACATAACAATATTAAAGCCTAGATGTTATTAGCCCCAAGAAATATCCTGGATGTATTTCCCTCTAAGGTCAGTATAACTGTGCAATGATATAGAAAAACCAGGAAAAAACTATATCATGCTGATCTTTACATCTGACTATGCTAGTTTATAGCGTAACAGCTGTAATTGTGATTTTAAACCGAATTTTTCAATTAAACTTGGAAGTTGAGTTAAAGCGAAGAGTTTTTTATTATTGTTAGTAAGATGGACTTCCAAAAAGTAAGAGTTAGTGCAATAAATTTAATTATTTTCAGAATAACCAAGAAAATAAACTCGATTTTCATATACAGTATCCGCCAAAATAAACAGTACGGAAAATAAAAATAATTAATTTTTAATTTCTGTAATGTAAGTGTTCAAAATGTTCACCATTTTGATGCAAACAAGCTTCATATCGATTTTGTAAGTCAATAAACATATTTATAAAAAGTGGTTGATGGAACTGCCGAAAATTATTTTGTATTCTTTCCCGTAGTTCGGCAATATTCGCCGACGGATTTTCCAAATAAAATATTTTTTCCTTCATTATGCCCCAAATGTATGCGTCAGGTGGCGTCAGATCAGGTGAATGAAAAGGATATTCGAAGTCTGTTCCCCGAGAAATTATTCTATTATCGAAATGCTGACGGAGTAAGTCTAAGGTGCGCACAGCTGTATGGCTCGTTGCACCATCTTGTTGGAACCATTGTGTGCGAAATTGTAGATTTCGTGTACGGCAAAAGTTATTTAGATCTCTCACTAAAGGTATAATAATTTTCTCTCTATAACATTCTTGGTTGACAGTAAGTGGATTCTGATTATCATCTTCAACAAAATAAGGACCAATCATTCCATTACCAGATACCGCGCACCAAACGGTAAGTCGAAGACTGTGGAGTGGTTTCTTTACAATGACATCAGGACATTCAAATCCAAGGAATCTGGTTGTTTGTCGATTAATATAGCCGCTTAGATGAAGGTGACTCTCGTCTGAAAACCATATGTTTTTCAAAAATTCGGGATTTTCGTAAATTAAACAACATGCGACCACAGTAAACTTCTCTTGCACGTTTGTCCGTAGCATTAAGTCGTTGTCCAACTTGAATACGGTATGGATAACTACCAATTGATGGACATGCGACGTAAAGACGTTTCACTTATGTTGCACAACTTGGTTAAAAACACGTCCTTCATTTTCGTGCATACTGTTTTTCGACGACCTAAAGAACCTTTACGTTGACACAATACACTACCAGTTTATTTGAAAAATTTTAAATCACAATGACGGCCGTTTCGCTAAGAAGCATCGTCAGATTGACATTTAAGTTACATTTTGTTTGTTTGTAGCTAGGTACCTGATGTTTAGGTAGTATTAAGGTTAGACCAAGTATGGAAGTAATAAGACATAACAATATTAAAGCCTAGATGTTAATAGCCCTAAGGGCTTAATAGCCCTAGTAAATAAAAATCCTCAATGTCCAGAATTATATGGAACTATTAAATTACATAAAGAGTCAAAACCGATTAGACCAGTAGTTTCGTATGTTAACACTCCTAATACAAAGGTAGCTAAAAAATTAAATACTATTTTAGATAATTATGGATACACATCTAAATATTCAGTACAAAATTCATTAGATTTGATAAAAAAATTAAATAACTGTACTTTACAAAATAATACTAAATTAGTATCGTTTGATGTAACTAATATGTTCTCTAAAATACCTCCTAAAGGATGTATAGTTCTTGTTAAAAAGCTATTAGATGAAAGAAATATCCATCCAGGTATAATATCAGATATAATTGACCTATTTAATGTATGCATTAGTCAAAATTATTTTACTTTTGATAAAAAATTATATATATTCAAAATAAGGGGTATTCCAATGGGAAGTCCTATTTCTCCAATTTTAGCAAATATTTTTATGGATAACTTGGAAAACATAATCTTCAATTCTAGTTATAAAAACAATATTGAATTTTGGTATAGATATGTTGATGATGTGTTAGCAGGATTTGTAGGTAGCGAACGACAGCTAGATATATTTTTTAATTATATAAATACCTTGCATCCTAAAATTAATTTTACTTTAGAAGTTGAAGAAAATAATTCAATTAATTTTCTAGATTTAAGAATTGAAAAAGTTAATAATTCATTAAATTATTCAATATACAGAAAACCTACACAAACAGATGTAACCATACCATATAATTCAAATCATCCTATAACGCATAAATTAGCAGCTTATAATTCTATGATACATAGAGAATTTTCAATTCCAATGGACAAAATTAACTTTGATAAAGAAATTAGTATCATAAAACTACTTCTAATGGCTATCCAATTCATTTAATAAATAAATTAATTAATAAGAAAGAACAGAAAGTGTCACTACAACTAATATTTCCTAAACAAACTAAAGAAATTAAAAGTTATAAAAATATTACATATTGTGGAAATATTTCCAATACAATTTCAAAAATAATATCTACGGCAACATCAGCATTAATATCATTTAAAACACAAAATAATGTTGGTACAAAAATGTTAAACGTAAAAACAAAATTACCCAAATTAAAAAATTGTCCAGAATGTAATGCTGTATATATAGGTCAAAAATTCAAAAATTTTGAAGTAAGATTTAATGAACACTTAAGAGCATATAAATTAAAACAACCAGATAAGTCAAATTATGCAAAACACCTACTTGAACATCCAACCTCACTCTTTCACACCAATGACATCCAAATACTACACACTTGTAATAAAAAACAAAATTTAGATTTCCTTGAAGAACTTGAAATAAAAAGACATCTTGCAGATCCACAATTTAAAGTTGTTAATGAACAAATAATTCTTGAAAGTTCCCCACTATTAAACTGTTTACGTTGATTGAGTTTACATTTTATACATAGATAAGACGTAATTGTAATACACAAATATATTAAGTTATTGTAAAGATCAGCATGATATAGTTTTTTCCTGGTTTTTCTATATCATTGCACAGTTACACTGATCGTAGAGGGAAGTACATCCAGGATAATCCCTTAGGGCTATTAACATCTAGGCTTTAATATTGTTATGTCTTATTACTTCCATACTTGGTCTAACCTTAATACTACCTAAACATCAGGTACCTAGCTACAAACAAAGAAAATGTAACTTAAATGTCAATCTGACGATGCTTCTTAGCGAAACGGCCGTCATTGTGATGTAAAATTTTTTAAATAAATTTGGAAGTTACGTTGAAACGAAGAGTTTTTTATTATTCTTAATAAGATGGACTACCAAACAGTAAGAGTTAGTACAATAAATTTAATTCCCAATTATAATGCTAGTAACCAGTGTTATCTGTATGTTTAAAATTAAAAACTACAAACACAATAAGTGACACTACAGTATTAGGGTAATGGTTTAATTATTTTATTGTTGTGGTGTTTTGCATTGTATGAGACACTCATTAAACAGAACTTTAAGACTGTAATAGCTTCTTGCCACCCAGTTTAGCAGTTTCAATGACCACTTCATCTTCTCCAGGGGATTTCTTTCGTGGGAACTGCTCTATATATCTATATTATGAGCAACTAATAATACACTTACTTCTGGAAAATTTATTAATAAGGTTTTATTAAATACAAATAATTAAGTAGTTTTCTGTTTATTTATTAAGTCAGCAGCGATTTTTTGAAATGGCGTTGATAAGAAACCATTAATAATCTTATTAATAATCTGAAACAAAAAAATGTTTTAAGTACCTAATAATAAAAAAAATTTTTAACGTGCTTACGTATTCCACGATATGTTCGTTTTTCGTTCTTATTTCCATCCAAATAATTTTAATAATATCCGGAGTGATGGCAAGAAAAGCTTTGTTAAATAGATTTTCTAATTCTGGACCATCCATAAAATTATGAAATTCCACCTAAATAACATATTTTAATTAATAAAACATAAATTTTAAAAGTGAATTATTGTACCGGGGTTTGTTGCACATCCACATCGAGTACGACATTTACGCAAACTGAGGTTAGGTTTAATTTAAGGTCAAGTATTTTGCAAGATAGGGAAAAATTGTACAGAGGAATGCTAAAAAAGAAAGTTAAATTTGAGTTATAGTGCAGACCAATTGTGTAAATTTTGCTTCAAAATAATGGCAGTACACGAACAGTGAGAAAAGGCTAAAGGTAGCATTCGGATTGCAGCAGCCGCTTCCCTGCGGTCACGACCCGGCAGTCGCAACCCTGGCTGTTCCGCACCGCTTATAGGGACTTGTATGTAAAGCATTCCGATGCGCGCGACTCTGCAGCTCGGCCGGAGGGCGTGACCTGCGCACAACCCCAGCAGCGCCGCCGAGCCGCTCCGATAGCGGTTCGGTCTCGCCGCTCGTTTATTTACTTTAATGAAAATTGCGTTTACTGATGAAAATGACGAGTTTTTAATTGAATTAATAGCTAAAAACCCGCCACCTTATGATTGTCGTCTTAAACTGTATAAAGATAATAATATTTTCATTCAACGTACAAATGCTTATACATATAATATAAATTAAGCTCTTAATCGTAGGTTCCTACCTACTCTAGTTTATTCTATTTATTCATTGTTCTTGCCATGAAACTTTTCCGGCTTCTGAAGTGAAGTATAATCTTTGAGAATATCTCTGATTTGAAATTCATTTACTGCACGTGCAGGCTGCGGCCGCTGGTATCCGAAAGGACGTGGCAGCGCCTCACAGCTGCGGCAGTAGGTCGCGGCAGTCTGTCGCGGCTGTCTGGTCGCGACTGCCTAGATCCGAATGCTACCTTAAGACGGGTGTAAGAAATGAGGAAAAAATTCGTACCGCAGGCGATTAAGGGTTGTTCATTTTTGAGGAGGTTAAAAGGATGTAAAAAATGTACATTCTCGATTAGCGAAACTTGACATATAAACAAAAAGGGTACAATAGAAAGTTGTAGGTAATGAAAAAATTTACAATTTTTGTGCTGACCAATTTCTGATTTTCCGAAAAAATGCAAAAACCCGTTTATTTCCCAATTTCTTCTACATCATTAGATTTCAGTAACACGTTAATTCAGCTAAAATTTACTATAGATAAAGACAACAATTAAATTGAAAAGTGTTCAACACAAAATAAAACAGAAATAATTAATAATAAAACGAGTATGTTCAAAGAATTATAATATACCGGGCGTCCCGAAAAGATTGGTCATAAATTATACCACAGATTCTGGGGACAAAAATAAGTTGATTGAACCCCACTTACCTATATCCACACAAAAAAAGTTACATGGTGCTAAAGTTAAAAATTAAACTAATTTTTTTAACTTTATTTTAAAACGGTTTAACTTTAATGTATAAAAATTTATAGGAAATACTAGTAGAGAATGCCCAATAATTGTGGAAACAGTTGCATTAATTTTTTTGATTTGTAATGGATTTTTAGACCCCTTTCACCCCCAACTTTTTTTATAGCTATAATTTAACAGAATATGGACCGCCACTGGAATCAAACGTCTATTCTTAAACTTGTGTGTCACTCTGTATTTCTTTGTAAATATTTTATTATGGAAGATACAGCCACCCTTAAAAATGCCAATTTCAATATTGAATATTTAAACTACATTTCCACAAATATTAAGAACATCTTTATTATTAAATTACAATTTATAAAATAATAAATAGGAGTAAAATAATAAAACATAATTTTAATTAATGTTATTTACAAGTTATTTCAAATCTGCTACGTATGTAGAATAAACTACCTATTAATTATTACATGTAATAATTGAGTATTTTCTGATTGATTACTGTCAAGGTTTTTGTTGTTACTTTTTTGATATAAGTAGAAAATTATTTCTAGTTAATTACTCAAAATAAATAATTACAGTTTCTCGGGAGTGGTTGATATGCACTTAGTATTAGGTAATGATTTCATTTTGATTATAGCGGTTGCATGTATTACTTTCATTTTTTAAATAGGTGATTGTGAAGGAAATGGTGGGGCGGCTGCAAGGCGCTATGCTGATAAGTTCCCTAATAGAAATGTACTAGATAGGCGAATTTTCCTGACTATTGACCGACATTTAAGAGAAACACGCACTTTAAAAAAACAAGACATGAGCATGAGAAAGATAGCGGCTGAATTAAGAGTACCTCATATGAAGGTATGGAGAACAGTTAAGGACCAGTTATTTCACCTCTTCCATAATACAGAAGTTCAAGAATTACTTCCCGAAGAGTATGCTAAACGAATGGGATTTTGTGATTGGCTTTTAGAAGACGCAACATAAATTTTATAAATAATATTTTATTCACTGACAAATCTACTTTCACAAGAAATGGAGTTACTAATCACCATAACACTCATATCTGGGCTGTTATCATTTTTAAAAAATGATCTACCAATTTGCTTAGAAAATGTCCTATTAGCAATTATACGAAAAATGTATTTTATGCAAGATGGTGTGCTACCACATTTTAGTAACGCCGTTAGAGCTTTTTCATTTCGAGAATATCCAAGACGTTGGATTGGAAGGGGGCCAGACGCACCAAATAGACTATTTTTACCAAAAATAACATAATTTAGATTTTGACCAAAGTTTGAAGACACCAAATTCAAAGGTCCTTTTATTTTCTTAAGAGAAAAATTTTGTTTCTTTGAAATGCTTGAAAATGTGGAAATTGTAAATTTTTTCATTTACCTACAACTTCTCTGTTGTACACTCTTTGATTTGAAGTCAAGTTTAACCGCAAATCGAGAAAGTACATTTTCCCCCCTCTAATAAATGAACAACACCTAACCGGCTAGGGCAAGATTTTCTTTTCGTTTCTTACACCCTTCTTAAGCTTTTCTTACTGTTCATGCTATTAATTGTTTTTGGCCACATTGAGCATGCAATATTAAACTAAACAAAATTCAAACACTTACATACAATCTCCATTACCATAAATGTCAAATAAATCACCCACGTTACCAGTCAAATTATATTCCGCTACAATAGTCCAGTTAGGAAATGTAAGATTAAATAACTCGTTTTCGAAATGTGTTATTACAGGATTCTTGAACCAAATAGATAAATTTGTAAATTGACCTTCTAATCTACAAAAATTTTTATTTAGAAATCAATTTTTAATAAGTTAAGTTAACTAACGTAATAGCTGGATGATGTACATCAAAGTCCAATTTATCTATATGATAAGGTTGATGTGCATCTAAAACATAAATTTTTAGTTTTTTAAATCCTATTTTTTTAATAATACTTACCGTTATTATTTCCAAGAGTGCTTTTCTTAAAATTATAACATACATTAACGGCAGCTTGGACATAAATAATATTGGCCAGAGCGAGTATTAAAACATAATATTTCTTCCTAAAAATTAACTGTCAATCACACGATTTAACAAAAAATATTTAGGTGTACTTACATTGCTACCTTTAATCAATTTTAAAATGCAATGGAGCATTTATCTTATCAACCTATATATTATAATATAATCTAAAGTTATCTTTCAACTAATAAAACACACTTAAAATAAACGCGTAAATATTAAAAATAAAATAATTTGTTTAGATTAAAGTCTCCCTGCAAGAAGGTCAACTAGCAATTCAACATCGCTAGCCCTAGAATAGTAAGTAACGGTTTACCTCAAGGCTCAATATTAAGCCCATTACTTTTCAATATTTATACAGCGGATTTGCATGGGATTATGGATGACGACATAAGAATAATACAATATGCAGATGACATTTGTTTTTACGTCACCCATAAAACTTATGACCAATGCGTTAGAAGCCTTAGATATGTAGTATATATGATTTAGGGATGGCTGAATAATATTGGTTTTAGTCTTGTATTTGAGAAATCGGAGGTTTTGTGCTTCACAAGACACCGGCTTCATCTGGCAGACACCATTATACTTAATAATACCTCCTTTTCCATAGTGGATCATTTTAAATATTTGGGGATTATCCTAGATAAAAAGCTTCTTTGGTCCAAACATATCATGCATATAAAAGAAAGATGTGAGAAAGCTTTGGATCTTCTTCGTACTGTTACTAAAACAAAATGGGGACCCAATGCAAACATTTTCCCAATTCTTTTCGCGTTATTTATTAATGATATCACTGACATAAATATTGATGGCAAAATTACTCTATTTGCAGATGATAGGAGTGTAACCTGGAGCAATTCAGATATGAAAACATTACATTCTACAATATCCAGAGATCTTCTTATTATTAAATCCTGGGCGGATTCTAATAAACTCTGTTTTAAAAACCGAGAAAACTATTGCTCTACCTTACAAATTTAACTTACAACCCATTGCACTAAATAATACCTTAATACCATTAAAAAATTTAATTAAGTTTTTGGGAATTTATATTGATGACACCCTTAAGTGGTCCACTCATATTCACATGTTATAAAAAAAATTATCTTCTGCGTGTTTTGCCACAAAAACCGTTTCTAAGGAGCTAACTTTTTCTATTGCGTTAATAACCTACTTTTCTCTGTTTGAGTCCCATCTAAGATATGGATTGGCTTTCTGGGGGGTTTGTTGTGTACATCTTTTTGACTCTGTTTTTAAAATACAGAAAAGGGCAATACGTTATGTTTTTGGCCTACGTCACAGAGCGCATTGTGAACCCTATTTTAAAAAACCCTCAAAATTATGACCCTTCCGGCACTATTCATCTTAGAATCTGTTTGCTTGGTTCGTATATATAACCTTATCTCAAAGCAGGGACCACTCCATAGATACCCCACACGAAACAGATTTAGATGTTCATTTGACTATGCCCACCATTATCGATGCAAAAAATTTAGAAATATGCTTATTAGAGAACCGCAATATATTCTAGAGGCAAAAAAACAAAATAAGAGGAAACGAAAAGAAAAATCTCAGATGTAGATAATAAAACTAATAATTAATTTCCTAGTTTTAAAATTATCCGAGTTTTCGTTTTTAAGTACTTTGACAGGTGTTTTTCTTATGTTGTTTATCTGGTGTGCCGTCTCACCTTAATTTCTTTAATAATGTTCATTTATTATTTCAATTATTTCACTGTTTTGTTTGCAAGTGTTTAATGTGGTCGTTTTGGAAATTACAACCATTATATTATTATTATTTGCAAACTCTGTACCGTTAATTGTATTTTAGATAAATAATCTGTTTATTGTCGATTTAATGTCGTTTATTGTCCAGAATTCACCTATGCCTACTTGAAGTGTTTAATCCTATCCTTACGACGACCTATACAGTCTTCCACTGCCCCTACCTTTTTTCCAATACTGAATAGAAATTGTAATATAGATTTTGTAGAGAGATTTTTTTAAAGATTTGTAGTAAAATTTAATTACGAGTATATCAAGTAAGTAGTTTTTTATATAAAACCAAATAAATCCAATTGACGTAAGCCTATGAGTTTAATATTTTGAAAATAGGCTGAATTAATTTACTGCTAAAATTATTAAGATTGTGAAAATCCATTTGAAACTTTCTATACACATACCCACACACTCGCACATGCATTTTCAGGAAAACATGTTTTTAAAAGTTTTAAATTGTTTATTTGTATTATGGTTTATTATTCTTAATTTATATTTGTTTTAAAAACTGATAAAGTAAAACTTTATAATAATTTGAAATATTATATAAATAATCTACTTATATTAAATTTCAAATAGTGTAGAATTGAAAATAAAAATTGACGTGTCTCAGCGATTTTTATAATTCCGTAAACTAAGAGCAGCATTAATCTTATTCCAAGTGGTTTCCACACCGTAGGTATTTATAATATTATTTGAAATTTTACAAAAAAAATTCCCTTTTATTACATAATAGTTAAGTAAAAATAATTTTTTTTTAGTCTTACAAATAAATTCTTTAATTCATAAATGGCTTATAAAAATTTTTAATCCGTCCAAAATGTAAAACATGCCCATATAACTAAGAACAATAAATAACTGCACTGTTAAACTAAACTTCCACTATTTATTTGAAAAATTCGCTTTAAAATCAATTACAGCTGTTTCGCTATAACTAGCATCGTCAGATTGACATATTGAAATTACATGTTGTTTGTTTGTAACTAGGTGCTTGATGTTGATAAGGAGTTAAGGCTAGACCAAGTAAGGAAGTAATAAGACATAACAATATTAAAGCCTAGATGTTATTAGCCCTAAGGGATTATCCTGGATGTATTTCCCTCTAAGATCAGTATAACTGTGCAATGATATAGAAAAACCAGGAAAAAACTATATCATGCTGATCTTTACAATAACTTAATATATTTATGTTACAATAATGTCTTATCTATGTATAAAATGAAGACTCAATCAAAGTAAACAGTTTAATAGTGGAGAACTTCCAAGATTTATTTGTTCATTAACTACTTTAAACTGTTGATCTGCTAGATGTCTTTTAATTTCAAGTTCTTCTAGAAAATCTAAATTTTGTTTTTTATCACAAATGTGTAGTATATGAATGTCATTGGTGTGTATAAGTGAGTTTGGATGTTCCAGTAGGTGTTTTGCATAGTTCGACTTATCTGGTTGTTGTAATCTATATGTTCTTAAGTGTTCATTAAATCTTACTTCAAAATTTCTTTGTGTTTGACCTATATATACTGCATTACATTTTGGACAATTAATTTTGTAAACACCAGATTTTTTTTAATTTTGGTAGTTTTGTTTTTACATTTAACAATTTTGTTCCAATACTATTTTGTGTTTTAAATGATATTAATGCTGATGTTGCCGAAGATATTATTTTTGAAATTGCATTGGAAATATTTTTACAATATGTAATACTTTTATAGCTTTTAATTTCTTTAGTTTGTTTTGGAAATATTAGTTCTGATATAATAAACAAAATTTAGATTTTCTAGAAGAACTTGAAATTAAAAGACATCTAGCAGATCAACAGTTTAAAGTAGTTAATGAACAAATAAATCTTGGAAGTTCTCCACTATTAAACTGTTTACTTTGATTGAGTCTTCATTTTATACATAGATAAGACATTATTGTAACATAAATATATTAAGTTATTGTAAAGATCAGCATGATATAGTTTTTCCTGGTTTTTCTATATCATTGCACAGTTATACTGATCTTAGAGGGAAATACATCCAGGATAATCCCTTAGGGCTAATAACATCTAGGCTTTAATATTGTTATGTCTTATTACTTCCTTACTTGGTCTAGCCTTAACTCCTTATCAACATCAAGCACCTAGTTACAAACAAACAACATGTAATTTCAATATGTCAATCTGACGATGCTAGTTATAGCGAAACAGCTGTAATTGATTTTAAAGCGAATTTTTCAAATAAATAGTGGAAGTTTAGTTTAACTGTGCAGTTATTTATTGTTCTTAGTAAGATGAACTTCCAAAAAGTAGAGGTTAACACATTCAATTTCATGCCCATATAAGTTTCGATGTTAATAAATTTCAGTTTGGATGGCGCCACATTATGGATCGAATAATACAGCGTGCAGAGGTTTAGCTGAGAGCTGATTACTACTTTATTTCTTAACTTTTTTAATAAAAGAAAAACTTGGAAAATAGTTAAAGGACGATACTAGAGATGTATAGAATTAGATTTTTCAAATTTTTTCTGATAACGGCGTGAACTGCATCTCAAAATACCTAATTTATAACATTTGTTTTCCCTCAATAATAACAATGTTAAAAAAATTAATTATTTTGTTTCTATAAATCCCTAGCAACACCTTTTCTCTTGTAGCCTCAACAAGCAGTTTTAAATAATTTTAAAAAATAGGTACAATTAGCCACGAGCAAAACCTCTGTTTTTGCTTAAATATTCAGCCGGAGGAATGCCCTTAAGAACAGTAAACTACTAAACGGTTTAATTAAACTTTCACTATTCATTCTGAAAATTCGTTTTTAAATGCAATGACGGCCGTTTCGCTAGAATTAGCATCGTCAGATTGACATATCGAAGTTACATTTTGTTTGTTTGTAGCTAGGTACCTATTTTATGTTGATTAGGTAGTATTTAAAAACGTATTTTGCGAATAAATAGTAAAATTTTAATTCAACCGTTTAGTTGTTTACTGTTCTTGTTTCATAATTGTTTTATTGACGCTTCGTAAGAACTTTTTTCATCGACTTCTACAAAAAGTTACATTTTACGTACCAATTTCCACAATGAAAAATCGACTATTTTTGAAGACAAGTAACAAACGCTTACTGTTTTCGTCCGCTGTGGTTGCTATTATACGGCACTGTTCGAGAAAGGACATTGGATCATTTTCGTATATCTGTGACAATACCTGTCATTTGCTTGTCAAATGATTTATTTACAACATTCGTTAGTATTTAATATTAAAAATTGCACAAACTGTACTTACAATGTCCATATTCGAGATTGATTTAATTTTGTAGCATATGATTTTAATAGATTTGTTACACTTCAAATTAGAATAGATTTTTTATAAATTTATTTAAATTATGATCGACTCTACAGTTGGAAGAGTGGCACGTAGCCGGGGTCAACAAAAAGGTGAGTTCTTACTTTCCTAACGGCATGAAGAGGACGACGAAAAAATGTAATATGCACCTCGGCGAAAAACTGTCTATTGTATCGCATGCTTGCTAGCCGAGGCGCAGCCTCCCACCTTTTCACCATTTCCTCCTCCTGAACCTTCTATATGATAATAAACAAACATATCCAAGGGCGTAGCCAGTATATATAACAGGGGAGGGGCAAACCATGGTGGCGCAAAATATAAAATTTTAGAATAAAAAGAAAACGCAAATGAAAACAAAACTTTGAGGTTTAATTATACTTAAATTGAACTAATAACATTTTTTGCACGATTGATCATTTTTGACAGATTTACCGTGACAGATTTTACGTCAGTAGGTGACATTTACTAGCAACTCGACGGTAAGTAATTCACTTACCGTCGAGTAAAAAAATCTTTTAATTTTAATTTATTTTTTAAAAGAATAAAGAAAACTAACGAATTATTTATTAATATTGAAACTTATCGTACAATTTGTTAAATTATTTAATGAAATCCCACTTGTTTGGGCTGTGGTTTGACTTTAAACAGAAACTCCTACAGAATCGCAAATATTAGTAGTATTACTAGTATTGCACAATATTTTCTTCGGCAAAATCTATTTTATTTTAAAGAGAATCTTCTACATAGCTTTCTGCCACTGTCGACAAACGCCAACCTCCATGACGCTTTAATCAGAGGACATTAAAACTTTTATTAGCCAAAAGGCATTGCTGATGTCCTTCTGAACGAATGGCCAGTATAGTTCTCGGGACTAGGCAAATTTAAGAATTTGGTAATTTGAGAAGACCTGCCCCCGATTGTCCTTTTCCCTATTACTTGAGCACAACATTTTCGTTTGGCGTATCTTAAAAACAATTGATTTGATTTTACGTGTAATATATACTTTTATATACTTTTGCAGAATTTCTAAATATGGAATTTTATCGCCTGGTTTATTAACGACTGTAAAATTACGCTGAATGTTCTTTTTTGTATTGGGTACTTTTATAATCATTAAACCATCGGTTTGTTGGATGTCATTCATAGTAATATTATATAATTCTTCTCTTTTACAGGAACCAGATATTCCCAATATCATTGCGACCTACAAATTATGAAAAAATCTTCATTAGAGTATTTATTTTACCTAAACTAGCTTACATTACCTTGTGAATTAGAAATTCTTGCTCCCGTGTAAAAATGCTCGCTTTCTTAGGCCTATAACCAACATTTTTTCTCTTCAAATACGCGATCAAAGTTGAAAACTTGGAAATATCAATGCCATCCTA
This sequence comes from Ophraella communa, assembly GCA_035357415.1. Lineage (NCBI taxonomy): Eukaryota > Metazoa > Arthropoda > Insecta > Coleoptera > Chrysomelidae > Ophraella > Ophraella communa. The sequence goes on from JAYKXQ010000052.1 coordinate 94,597, forward strand.
AAGAAAAACGGTGGATTTAATCATTGAATATTCTACCCAGAGGCTTCCAGGAGCTTTTAAATAGCAAGTCGAATATTTCATCTTTAAATTAAGATACCATAACTACAACAGTTACTTTTATTTTTTTATAAAAAACTAATTATATCAGCTTATAACTTTTTGATTTGTACTAATAATAAAACTCGTTAATAATCAATCAGACAGAGCCGGCATCACCGCTCTGAATTTCAGTAAATTTATTATTTTCATTTCATTTTTTTTATTGAATATGGGACATTAATGTTGAAAAGCTTTTAATACTAATTACCTTTTTGATGTAAAATATTTACCGTCCTTTTGACCTAAATACTAACCAACATTAACGCCCATGACATTTTGACTTCTTCTGATCCACTTTACGACTTGGAAGATACAGCCCGTTGGTACGGAGAGATACAGCTCCGTTCGTATGGAAAGATTCGCGCCAAGCAGTTCTTTTGATTCAAAAGCAATCGATTATTGTAGGAGTCCTTTGATGTAAAAGCAACCAATTATTGCAGCAGTTCTTTGATCAGTTACTTTATATGAAGTAAAAGTAACCACCACCAGCCAACACCACAAGTACAAGTAGCAGTGAACAAACCGAGCCCACCGGACAACCAAAAGCTCAATGAAAAGTCTACTTCATTTATAAAATTTCCATCTAGACCTCCTTTGGCAAATTACAATTTTTTTAAATAAACAAATATTCTTTTATATCAGTTTGATTTATATACCCACTGACTATAAGTCTTAAGGGTGTAGCATGTTCAATTTTCATTAAAAATAGTTTTCTTTTGTTTTCAAATTTTGATTGAATACAAGGTGTTTCTATCTTTTTCACCTTAGTTTCTTTGTGTATCTTTAGTATTTAATCGTAAACGTATAAAAAGATAGTGGCGCCCTTAACCCTTATATACCACCAATCCTTTCTATAGTAAGCATTAGCTTGGAGACGAACCACTTCTTGAGAGAGTCTCTCAGCCGGGATCTCTTTTGGAGAGCATTATAGTTAAAAATTGGCGCCCTGCATTTTTGGAGAGTAATATAGTTACAATATATTGTGATGGTTTGATTTTGTTGATTTATTTTATTTATAGTTTTTATATTGTATATTTGAAAAATAAGATGTTTGATTTATTAATCGTTGTATAATTTAAATTTTTTATTGTTGAACGCTCTACTAAATATTTGCTAGCTTAGTGAAAATTTTATTTTATTTAATTTAAAACCCGACTCTTTATCTTGAGTAGGATTCAAAAAAACTCAATTTGAATACTCTATAAAACATTCAATTATAATTAAGGAATTATTTGGTACAAATTCTACATTTTCTTCAATTATTTATTACATGCAGTAACACAATAGAAATACTTTGATAAATGCTATTATTCGTCCTTGATTTACTTTTACATGCTCATGCTGCTGTCAATGATGTTGGTTCAGTGCTAGTTTAGATGAATTCCAGAACACCTGCTTTTCAAAAATGTCCGCTCGGCTGAATATCCAACAACGATGAAATGAATCTTATAAATCTTACTAGAATCTGGATTATTTTTGATGAATCGAACTTCTTGGTAAGTACTTCGATACTATTTAATTACTTTAGTGAAACAAATAACATTATGTATAAATCTTATAAGATGGTCCTATTATAACTTTTAAATACTAATTTGACTTAAAAAAATGAAAATTAAACTTTTTATTTTAATCTATTATATGAACTAGATATTGTCTATTATAAGTACTTATTTAAATAAAATCTTTTGATATTATCAAAGATTAACAAACTTATAACTAATGTTCAAACTTACTTTTACTAATTTACATTCATTTTCTCTAACTAAATTGTCTCACATCAACTTTTATCAACTGTTGTTGAAATAGTCTTTTAAGTATTCACTATCTGAGTTTTGATTATGAAATATGGTTACTCTGTCTTTCACTGTAACATTTATAGTTTAAACACAATGGATGATTTACTACATTTGAAATATGCCAGTCCGGCCTCAATCATCCGTCAATACAAGTTTGCAATGTGGGAGAGAAAGAATACATTACAGTTAATTTGGTTTCTTCTGAAATGTAAACGGAATGAAGTCTACCCTCCATGCATTTCATTACATACCAGGATCAATAGCAGGACATCTAGATTCGTCATGAAGTTTGCGAAGAGATTGTGGTTGACCCAAGAAGTCAAGAAACACTATAATTTTCTGAATTTTATCAATATTAAACTTAAATTCATTTACTTCTTACTTATAGATTTGTTAACGCATACAGAATTTGATTTGTTGGATAGGGAGAGAGGTAAAGTAAACTTGATTAGATTATCTAATAAATTTAATTTTTTGAAACATAAACATAATTCTTATAATGTTACCACTTTGAATACAAATAATTTCTCTCAACATAATTTTCATCCTAGGTTCTTGAACTTAAGTAGTTCTTCTTTTGATTATAGTCATCTTAAATTATTTAATTTAGGTTTAAAATTCAACACCTACTCTGGTAATACCAATTTTTGTTTAAAACACCTATCCATAGACACTGAGAACATTCTTTACAATCAGGACTTAGTCAATAAGGAGGCCATTAGGGCAGATATTTCTTCTTTAATTCAGAGAACCTTTAATACTAACAAAAATTTAGAATCTCATAAATATTTACATCCTTTAAATAGCCTGGTTCCTTTCAGAGATGGCTCTTCGTTGAGAAAAAAGATTTTAGATGAAAAACTGGTTGTTTCTAAAGCTGACAAGGGTAACTGTATAGTTATTTTAAATAGGGTTGATTATGTCAAAAAAGTTAATTCTTTCCTTTCTTCGGATCCTTCCTTTTCTTCTCTACCTTCAGACCCTACCTTAAAATTTCATACCCGTTTGAGAAATAAACTGAAACTATACTCTGACACTCTGGAGTTATTTGAAACCTAAGTGTTTCAAATTATTCAGATGGCCCCAATTACTCCTCTTCTGTATGGACTCCCTAAAATTCATAAAGAAAATGTTCCCATTAGACCCGTTGTTTCTTTTTTGAATTCCCCTTCTTCTAAACTTGCTTCGTTCCTTAACAAATTACTTAGAGACATAACTAGCTTCAATAATAACTATTCCATTCTTAATTCTGCAGACTTGTGTAAGAAGATATCTAACATTACAGTGCATCAAAACGCCTTTTTACTGTCACTAGATGTTTCTAATCTTTTCCCAAGCATTCCTCCTACTAAATGTATTTCTCTTGTTAAAGATTTACTTCTTTCAAAAAGTTTGAACCCGTCCATTGTAGATGACATTGTTTCATTACTCAACTTAACACTTGAACAAAACTTTTTTCAGTTTAACAACAAATTTTACAAACAATCAACTGGCCTTGCTATGGGCTCCAATCTCAGCCCCCTACTTGCAGAGATCTTCATGTTTTTCATGTTTAATTTTGAATCACAATTTCTTAACAATCCTAGTTTTCAAAATCATCTCATCTTTCATTATAGGTATGTAGATGATTGCATTGTTCTTTTTTAAGGTGATCATCAAGATGCTTATCATTTCTTAAATTATGTTAATAGTCTCCACCCTAGGATATCTTTCACTTTAGAATTTGAATCTAATAATTCCCTTCCTTTTCTAGATTTGCTTATCACTATAAACATAGAATTTCAATGCTTAGATTTCGAGATTTATAGAAAACCTACCACTACTGATGTAGTTATAAATTATAATTCCAATCATCCATTTTCACACAAATTAGCTGCCTTCAACAGTTTTTTCCATAGAGCCTTTAATATCCCACTTTCTCATTCTTCTTTTACAAAGGAAATAAATATCATAAAACAAATTGCAGTTAATAATAATTATCCTATTGATTTAATTAACAAACTGTACAATAAATTTTTTGTCAAGTTTAGATTAAGTTTTAATGTAGTTCATCATTCTTCTTCGTTTGAGAATTCCTTCTTGGGTTCTTTAAGTTATTTTGGACCAGTTTCCTATAAATTTGGGCATATTCTTCATAAATACAACATAAAGTTTGGTTTTAAAACTAACAATAAATTGAGATCTTTTCTGATCAACACTAAAGATTCAGTTCCTTGTCTGCATACACCTGGAATATATAAGTTGAGCTGTAGTAATTGTTCTGCAGTATACATAGGCCAATCTGGCCGTCTATTAAGAGGGGCGTTTCTAATTTGGTAAGACTGCCTGAATTTAGTGAAAAATCTGGTTATTTTTAAATTACAAGAATGTAGAGTAGATGGCGATAGTGGTTTCAAATTAGTATTTTTATTATAAATTTGAATATTTTTAGAGCTTGTTGACTTTCTTTATCTAAGACAGAGATGAAAATATGAATTTTGCTTCGTAAATGTTTGAATATTTTCACGACATACACAAACATTTGACCTTGAGACCATAAACAGATGAAAAATACCTGCGTACCTATATTTTTTTTTAAATATTCTATTTGGATGCAATTAGGAAGTTTGTTGTGTTTCATAGGTGTAACAAATTAATTGTTTTTAGGATTTAAAATATGGATATAAAAAAAAATTTAAATAAGATTTCGGCATTCCTATAAAATAATTAATTAATGAAATTTATTGTACTAACCAGAGTTGGGTCGGATATTGAAAAAAAGTATCCGGATACCGGATTCGGATACTCAAAATGTATCCGGATACTTTTTTAAATAGTTCGAATATAGATACTTTCATTTAAAAATGTATTCGGATACAAGTATTCGGATACTTCCTAGGATACTTTTTTTAAAAAGGACATAAATTATTTGTATTAAAACTATGTGATGTGCATGTATTTTTAATGTAATATATAATAATAAAAATACATTTAATGATGAGCTAACGAAAAACTTATTCGTGACACTGCCTGAGCTTTTGATATTGAATTTGGCCAGCGTCGGACCAGCTGAATTTTCAAACTTTATTGGGGGCTTACTTATTTGTACTTGTAGGTACACTAAAATAAAAATATTAGGATGTCCTTATTATAATCCGAAAAATAATTTCTTCTAATAATTGTAAATACTGGGTACAAAGGGGTTCTTGAAAAGAGAGATATAGAAAATATAAAAAATAAATAACGTACTTATAAAACTTTATAGGTAACTGATTTATAGGTAAAAACAAAGCTCCATTAGAATATAATAATATATTATAACGGTGACCAGTACGAAAAATGGAATTTAACATGTTAGACACATCTGAATTAAAGGAAGGGCAGTGTTGTGCCTACGTTAGGTGCATTATCGGAGGGCGAAAAATAATATTTAAAAGTATCCGAATATCAAAGACAGTATCCGGATATCGGATACTTTAAAATTTGGTCACGGATACGGATACCGGGTACAACGTTTAAAAAGTATCTGTATACAGCTTTCGGATACATAAAAAGTATCCGGATATTGTATCTGTACCTATACTACCCAGCTCTGGTACGAACCCTTATACATACTAATTAAGGTATTTATTAGAATAAATATATTAATTATAATAAAAACATATTACGGTTTCTGATTTTCTGAATATACACACATCAACATGGTCTAAAGAAAAATTGAAATAAAGTGGAAAGTATGTAATTATACCTTTTTTAAAATTTATATTGAAATGTATTGGCAACAATGCAAAATTAAACGAGGTTAGTTTGATAGATTATTTTATTTACTTTCTGATGGATGTATTATTTGAAGGTGTTGAAGTAGATGTAAATTTTTAGAATATATTTTGTGGGGAAAAATTTAAATACTTTTCCAAAACGTTTGATGATTATTGCAAAAGTGTCTGTCTTCAATATGACTTCAAGTAAGTACCTTGCTAATTATTTACTGCCTAAATAAATAAATATTATTTGTTTAAACGAAGAAAAATATCAAAATCAATGTCACAAAATTTTATTTGTAAAAAACAGCAACTAGTTTCGGCCTATCAATAGGCCATCATCAGGATAAAAATTAAAGAGAGAGTGAAAACATTACATATCAAAGAATCAGTATAAACCTACCTTAATAACTATAGTTGTAATTGAAAATTAACAACTTCTACCATGCTTGCACATAGCAAAATTTATGTATATCAAAATTGTGTCATTGAAAAAAGGAAAAATATTAAATGAAATGAATAATGATTAAAAACTGAAAATTAAAACTAAAAACTAGGTGAGTAGCAACTCATTAAACCTAGTTAAGTTATTGGTTAATAACCGGAAGAAAACTGGAATACAGCTTAGGATAAAGGTACCCAAAAGCTTGAAAAACCAGGGAAAGTGAATATGAGCGGTATTTGTAAAAACCGCAAGAAAAGAGAAAGGTCAAAGACCAATTGGTAAATTTATCATATCTGTAAGTGAAGAAATGAATAGGAAAATAATATTCAAAAAGGTAAGAAGAGTTGGAAAAGTTTCGAATAAAAGCATTGATATCCGGATGAGGGCAAGGATAAACCCGCAACAAATTATCAGTAGAAGGTTCGTAACACGTAGTGTCGATCTTAAACCACCAGTATAAGAGCACCAGCAAGTAAATGAATCCAAAGAGGACAAAAAGCAGCATCGTGTATCACCCAGGTAGAAATGTCCATAAGTGATCACCACAATAAACTGTTAAGGCAAATAAAACACCGAATATGTGAGATAGCGTAAACTAAATGAGTATTCAGATTAAATTGAAGTAAGTGACATACGGAAATACATAGACATAGAACATTACCTTCGTTTACCAATCAGTCACATTTGTGCTATGGATAATTTACTTCTATTCTAGTATCTAGTATCTATAGAAATACACTTTGTGCACCTGTTTTCAAGATACCTAAAGAATTGGGATAAGCTGACTATCAGCGATTGGCCAACAGTACTCTTGCAAGTACTTAACATAATTGTTAATGTTATGGATATATCTTAATAAAACTAATTGTATCATTAAATTATGGCTATTAATTATATTCCAAAAATGTCAACTTTGTGGAATCAATTGAAATTAAAATGTATCCAATAGGATTGTAACTTTAATTTTTTGTCTTTCACACAAATGAAAAAATCTTATTTATTTTATAAAGATCCATATTTTATTTATATTTGAAAGCACTCTCCATCTAGTAATCAGAAGTGATAAGAGGTAAGTTTTAATTTGTTTATTTACTGGTTTAACTTTTTTACAATTAATAGGTAGGTATTATTTATTTTATTATCTATGATTTAGATCCAAATATCAAATTTAGTTTTAAAAGATGTATTGATATAGGTATTTTGCATATTAGATATATGAATTCTTCTTTTTGAGTACCTACCAATAGTATTTGCCCATGTTGAAGTATTTTCTTTCTAAAATTGAAATCAGCAGTATTTTGTGTACTACTGCTACTGTGTTCTTATTCCCCTGTGAATTTGCCTCTTGATACTAAATAATCAGCATTACCTGATAGCATATTTCTTTGGTTTCATATAAGAGGCTTGACTAGGGCATCTCAGAGAAGTGTTAATGCTACTTATCCTTTGAGCCATCCTTTGTCTACTATAAATACTAGGATAGACCAGGAAGAATATTAGTATCATTTTCTAAATCAAAACTATTTGATTAATTTTTGATTATTTTATTAGGTGGAGTATGGTAAACAAAATATTTCTACAAGATTCAATAGGTTACTACTTTTCTAAAGTATTTCAAAAATGTCCTGAAAATACTATTTTTAGCAATATACTTTTTCTGGCAACCATATATGTTATTTCATCTATGTTTAGATAATTAAATTGTTGGAGAAATAAATCAATGATTTTCAAAATATATGCTACTGTATCTTCAAAAACTTTGGACCACAAGTAACTGCCTACACTGGTTGTATTCTGTTGATAGTAAGAAGACTGACAAAATTTGTAACTGAGTTAGTAATGTTATGAATTAGTTTATATTTTATTTCTAGTCTTTAATTTTTTAGAACTGTTTTCTCAAAAACTTTGGACCTGAAGTAACTGCCTACACAGGTTTTATTCTATTTATAGTAAATAATTAATAATTTTTACCGTTAATTCTAATCTTTTATTTTTTAGAATTCTTTCTTCAAAAACATTGAATCTGGACCCTTATAGAACCCATGGCTACATCAATATGAAACCTATTGTGGGCTACTATGCATTTTACATATGTTTATTTTAGGGTTCAATTACATTTTAAACATTACCAAATAACATCTGCATATTATTAGTAAATAACAAGTAAATGTTTTTCTTTTTTAGGACTCATTTTCTCAATTATATGTACCCAGTTCACCATATTATGGAAATATATGAACTTCATTCTGACATGAATATGGAACCCTTTGGTCTGTTTTATTATTTACCAAAAAACTTTCAATGGTAAAGGGGATATATATAAAGATAACAGACGTATCCAGTATCCAACCCAAATTTGTAAAACTGTTTTAATAAAAATATTACATATTTGACTGTAAATTTTAATTCTTCACATTATCTAAAGAGAAAGCTATTATATTTATATTCCGTTCGTTCGTTCGCCAAGTAAAGACGTGTTGTTGGGTCGCTTATCTACGTGGTATAAGATCGTGGTTAAAAGTAAATATTTTAAGTGGAAAGTTGCATGGAAGTAGAAAGAAAAATGCACAGAATCTGGTGAGTACGTTAGATATCCAAAAAAATCATTGCTAAGAGTAGTAACGTGAAATCATATGAAACTACCAGAAAAAACTTAAAAATTACTTTTATACAAACCTGAAATAATTAAATAGTCCGGTCATAGAATTCATAAAGTCATGAATCAACTTACAAACACAGAACTATTTACAAAATTAGAAACACTCATTAACAACAACTCAACCGAAATAAGAAAAGACATTAAAAAATTAAGCGACTCACTAAATAAAAAAATTCAAGATCTTGATGAACGATACGAAAAAATTGAAGAAAAAATTACTAGTATTGAAAGACACAACAAAAGAAACAATATTGTTTTATTTGGAATCCAGGCCCATAGAACTAATTTGCTTAGCGTAACACTCAGAAAGTTAAACGAAATCTTTAATTGTGATCTGAAAGAAGGAGACATAAATAATATATTTTTTATTGGCCAAAAAGGAACAATCGTACTGGAATTCGTGTCGTACTTGAATAAACAAAAAATTTTAAAAGATCAAAAAAAGTTGAAAGGGACTGGAATTTCGATATCTAACGATTTGCGGCCTGAAGACCTACAAGAAAATAGAATACTTGTTCGCCATCTCAAAAAAGCAAGGGCTAATCAGCAAAAGGCGTTTATCAAAAACTTTAAACTCCACGTAGATGACATAGCATATTCAGCTAAAGAGTTGGAAAGCAACGGAGATTCTGACAGTGAATTCGAAGTTGAACTAGAACCTAAATCAAATAGTGCTCCACCAACACCAGTTTCTAACAAGAACGAAGAAAAAATACAAGATCTGCAAGCATTACAAGTTGATCCAGCATTACACGTCGATCCTAAATTACCTGCCAATAGTTCCAAAAATTTCAACTCCTTAATAGGAAAACGAGAAGTAGAAGCAAAAAGTTCGCCAAACAATAAAGGTGTTAGCCCTAAAAATCTAATGAACGTCCCTCAAATAGGGTTTCGTGCAACTAGAAAGAACTCCACAAAAGAAGTGAAAATAAAATAGACAATAAGTCATTCATCAAAAATATTATTAGCTTTATAGACTGGGCTAATTTCAAATTTTATTTCGTAGAACAAGTTTTGAAACATTATTATTTTTTAATATAGTCATTAATAGTAATTAATCGGTACCTATTGTTGGTGTTTTGGTGTTTATTATTGTTGTTATCGGGTTATCTTTTGAATTTCTTATCTTTTAGATTCCCTTTTGTTTTGGATTTTAAATAAATTTCTTTAATGGACCCGTATATTCAAAATTTTAGTATCGAAAAATTATATACTTTTCCATTAAATTCAAATAATGAAGCAAAAGAAGTTTTACAAATTAATAATAATTTTAAAAATTTCAAAATTATCAATCAAAATATCTGTAGCATATCAAAAAACCTGGATGAGTTTATGATATTCTTAGAAGGACTTGGTACTACTTTCGACTGCATAGTGCTTACGGAGACTAGACAAGTTTTCGATATTTCTCTTTATAATATTCCAGATTATATAACTCTATACAATCATGGCGAGTACAATCAAAATGATGGTGTTATAATATTTGTGAAATCAAATATATATGTGCAGCATGACCTTATAAAAATTAATGGAAGTAACATTCTTAAACTCAAATTAAACTTTGAAAATAATGTTTTTAATATATATGGTTTCTATCGATCGCCTTCAAGCAATGTACACTCCTTTATAAATGAACTAGATGTAATATTAAACTCAGAAAAAAATAAAGGTAACTATAGTATATTTTTAGGAGATATAAACATAAATATTTTGGCTCAAAGTGAAGAATCAAAAAACTACTTGGACGTATTAAGTGAGCATGGTTACCAATCTGCAATAAATACACCAACAAGAGTAAAAAGCAGCTCAAAAACATGCTTGGACCATATTTTTATTAAATGTAAAAATAAAAATTACGATACAATTATGCCTATAACTATAAATTCTTCAATAACAGATCACTCTACAACTCTGTTACAAATAGTTATAGAAAAACAAGAAAAACCTAAAAATGTCACACGTAAAACACACTATAAAAAAATAGATGAACAGCGTTTTATAAATTTAATAAGGCAAATTGACTGGAATGAAATAATTTATTCTGAGGGAAATATTGAATCTGCAACAAAAAACCTGATAAATGTCATAAACGAATGTGTGGAAAAATCAACTAAATTAATAAAAATAAAAAATATAAAAAAGGAAAAGGCAAAACTGGATAACAAATGCACTTATAAAAACAATAAATGAAAAAATAATTTATATATCACATATCAAAAAGATCCAACAAATGAACAATTGCGGCAGACCTATATAAAATGTAAAAATGAAACAGAAAAGTTAATTAAGCAAGAAAAAATAAAATATTACAATAAAATTATAGAAACAGAACAAAATGTGTCCCAAAAACTTTGGAAAACCGTCAATGAATTAATCAAACAAAATAATAAACAAAACATAGATAGTATTAAAAATAATGTTGGAGATAAAATTAAAAATATAAGCCAAATTACTGAAATCTTTAATAATTTTTTCGTTAATGTAGGCAGTAATTTGGCAAAAAAAAATTAAAAAAATGAGAAATATGTTAACAAAAAAGGAAATATGCACAAATTCAATATTTCTCAATCCCACTAATGCACTTGAAATAAAGAACACTATAAACAGCTTAAAAATAAAAAATCCCCAGGAATAGATGGCGTAAAAGCTGAAACGTTAAAAAGTATTTCGGATTATATAAGCGCTCCTCTAACACATATATTTAACAAGTGCTTAGAAACAGGCTATTTTCCTTCTGTACTGAAAAAAAATCGAAAGTTGTTACACCCATTTATAAAAATGGGGAAAAAGATAACGTAACAAATTACAGGCCAATATCTTTATTATCGTCCTTTAGCAAAATATTTGAAAAAATAATTAAAAAAAGACTGAATAACTACTTAAGTAAATACAATTTATTGTCTAATTCACAATTCGGATTTAGGGATGGTAAAAACACACAGGATGCAATATTTACATTAACAAATAACATAAATGAATGCTTAGATAAAGGAACACCAGCAATAGGTGTCTTTGTAGACTTAAGAAAAGCCTTTGATACTGTTGATCATACCATACTTTTGTCAACGCTAAAAGAAATGGGAATAAGGGGTAAGCCACAGGAATTATTTAAAAGCTACTTAGCAGATAGGACACAGCAGGTCCGAATTGGAAATCATTTAAGTGGCGAAAAAATAATCACATGTGGAGTACCACAAGGAACGGTACTAGGGCCGATACTATTTAATATATATCTAAATAACATATTTGTACAGAAGACGAGGGGAAAGATAATTAGCTTCGCAGATGACACGGTTATTTTATATAGAGCAGTTGACTGGTACAATTTAAAGCTACTTATAGAGGAAGATTTAAGGAACATAAAATGTTGGTTTGATAGTAGATTATTGTCAATAAACTCTGATAAAACGTTCTACTTACCGTTTAGTAGCCATGAAACCTCTTTACCAACGTATAATTTAACAATTCACGATAATTTTATTATAAAGCCTGCAAAAACAATAAAATACCTAGGCATTATGTTGGACTGTCACTTAAAATGGAATTATCACATGGAATATTTAACAAAAAAGCTAAGATGTGTATGTTACAAATTTAAACAAATTATAGATTTTGTAGGTGATAAACAAAAAAAAATTTTGTATCACAGTCTCGTCGAACCACACCTCAATTATGGTATTATCGGATGGGGAGGATTATCGAAGACCTATTTGAAACCATTAGAAGTTTCTCAAAAAAGATTTCTAAAACTATTACTAAAAAAAAACCATCGATATCCTAGTGATTTGCTATATGGTGAATCAGGACTGCTGGATATAAGGCAACTCTATTCAGTACAGTTAGCATTAAAACAATATCTGAATGTAACAGATTTAAAATCACAACAACATAAATACGAAACGAGACAAAAAAATAAATATGTACTACCTTTAGTGCAAAAATGTATTGGACAAAAGAGCTATTCTTACCTTGCACCTAGATTATTTAATATACTTCCCCAGAACTTAAAAAGTGAAACTTCTTTTGCCGTATTTAAAAGGAACTTGAAACTCTTTATATTAGTAAATCGTGCACAAATTAGGAATTTATTTGAAACCTAAGTATTGACATAATAAGGAAATTTGATAACTAATGAATATATTTTCTACTTATTTACAAAAAAAAAAGAAAAAAAAATCCCTTTAATAAATTGTAATTTTAATAATGTATATATAAATATTTATTGTGTAATTTTAACTATTTATATTAGATTTATATTCTGTATTGTTTATATTAAAACCGCACACAAGCTCCTCAAAGAGCTTCAGCGGCTTTCATCCTATTTATTAACTATGTAGTTTTATTCTTGATATTATATTATATTTTTATATTTTCTGTACATTGGTTAATAAATAAATTATTATTATTATTATTATTATATTGAACATGTAAATAAATATTGTAAAAACCCTTACTTTGTGGACATTATTATTATGCCTATTTAAAAAACAGTTTTACACTTAGCTGTTAATATTTACATATGTGATTTTAATTTATAAATGTAAATCCCTTAGTTTGGGTTTAGTTATTTAACAAATAAAGATATAAGATAATGATTAGGTAACTTAAAAGATTAAAAAAAGTATAAACAAAAATCGGGTCTATCAAAACTCACATTTTTACCAATTCGACTAAAATAAGACAACTGTGTTAAAGTAAAAAGTAATTTAGGAAATAACAACGGTTCATAACACTATATTCCTTACATATATCACAGTTGGATAATGCTATAAACGATGTAAAAACCAACGCAAATTGTGAGAATATACTTTAAAATTAATTTTTTTAACTTCTGGTAAATTATAAACGAGTATTAATATAGACAAATATATATTTAAAAGCAAAACACTAAAATAATATTTTGACGTTCTAAACGAGAAATAAGGTTAGGTTGGTTATGTTTTAAGTGAAGTTTGGATTTGGAGAATTAGAATAGACATACGTCTTTGAAAAAAGCGCCACCAAAACTGTTGAACTAAATTGACAGATTAGTGCAATGTTCAAATTTTGCGTGCAACAAATCTCAAAAAATATACCTTTCTTTAACTTCATATTTTGCTAATCGCATTCTCTATGCTTTCTTTAGGAGTTAAGCTTCTGGCGTTAAAATTCGTGATCACAAATTGCCAAACTTTTTAAAAACATACCATCAGTTAAACACCAATATCTCTTTTATTACAATATAAAACTTAACTAAAAAACCTTATCTCCTAGAGAAAGGTCTAAGCTATATCCTGTTAAAATTTGAATACGTAATTTAAAGGCGTTCTTTAGATTTGTTGTTTACAAAATGATTGAAATTTTGGGTACAATTCAGGCTTGCCACCCGTTTTCAGCTGTCACATTTTTGACGCCCCTCTTAAGCACCAGAATTAATGAACATCGTATTCAAATCAATAAATACAAACATTTGGACCCACCTACCTCTCCTACCCACCATGAGTTCTCTGACTCCAACATTATTAGACTTCATAAATGTTTTAAGGGACCTAGGATGAACCTCCTCGAGATGTTTGAGATTAATGAAGCGTCCAAAAAAGACAATATCATCTGTTTAAATGAACAACTAAGACCTAAATATCCCCATATTTTTCTCAGTCTTCCTTTCTGAATGTTATTTTTTCTCTTTCCTTCACTTAGTTTATTTGTTGACCAAAATAATCATAATAGATTAAATGTTTTATAATCTTTTACCACCAATTTTTGTAATTGTTATAATATTAAATTGTTTTGTTTACCATTTAATTATACATTTGATGGTTATGTTAACCTAATTTTTTTTTTTTATTGATTAATAATTGGCATGTTTCGAACTGATGTTTTTTTAACTCGCCGTTATATTAAATCTAGATTTAGATGATCAATGATAATGTAAATTTCACTGTTGTATTTTGTCAGGTTTTGCTTACATTTATACTTTTTGACACTTCTTTTAACCTTTAAATTACTTTCTTTAATATTCTATGCTTGACACATGGATCTAATTTTATGTTTCCATGCTTTACACACGTCTCTCCTAATCTGTACTCCATTTTATTTCATTTGTGTTCCGCCATTACTTAGTTAACAACGTTTTAGTGTTTGTGCTTTTGGTTATGGACTTTTTCGCCACTAAAAATGTATTTTTTAACTATTTACACCATGTTTGTACTGTTTCTTACAGTCAAACATCACCAATTTGGTGATTTTTCTTATTTAGATGTATATACATCTAAGAAGTTTCAAACTCCTCTTTTCTTAATTTTTACCTCACAAGATTTTCAGCCTCCTACTCTGGAAGGCTTTTCAACTGCTGTTTATATAACTAAAGATTTTCAAACTCCTTTTATCCTGCTCTTTTACTCCCTAGGCACAGCCCTTTGGGACTATGACGTTAATAGTTATTTAGTCTACAACTCCTTTCATCATGATATCTTGCTGATGATTAATTTTCTATCCCCTAACTCGTTAATTCCAATCATTTAACTGTACTAGTTCATTTAACTTAATTCTATCATTTTATTTTTAACATTAACATTAATAAATTTTATCTTAATTAGTTAATAATTTAATTTTCTTTTCATTGACATATCGTTATCATTTCTCTTACCCACAAGCTTAAACATATAATGTAAGCTGCCTGGATTTACAATTGTATCATATATGCAGTTCAGGTAAGAACCTTGTTATTATTATGATTTCTTTTCTTATATTGTAAAACTTGTTTGTATTTTAGCCTGATGATGGCTTTTCTAAAAGCCGAAACTAGTAGCTGTTAACGACTTTACTTACTTACCCTTAATAAAACTTTGTGACATTGACTTGGACTTTTGATTTCAATAAATATTAACTCTTTAATCATTGACCTTTTTTTAGTTTGAACATGACTTTACATATTCGATAATGATTTTTTGGCTAACATAAACTACATTCAGGATGTTTTACATTCCAAGTCTTTTCAAGATAATTTTCTGGGCAATTACTATTCCAAGCATATCTACTCTTCCACAAGTTCTTTAAGTTCAATAAGAGAGATATTACCCGAATTGAAACAAGCTTCAAAGTTTTCTAAATCTAAATAATTTAATCTCTCGTCATATTATAAATAAAAATAATTATCATCCATGTTTAATGTAGGTAAATGTAGGTATTCTTTTCTAACTTTAACACCCAGATAATTCAAGATGATTAACTCTTCTAGATAATGTAAATTCATGGAATTGGAACACTAGGAAATAAACAACTAACATTGAACAAGATTAAAATTTCCCTACATAGAATTACATATTTAACTTTATTTATAAATTCTAATGAATTTTTAACTGAAAACTATTATATTTTAATGGTAGATTTTCGGTGCAGAAGGATTAGGTTTAGTTCATAAACCCTGCCACCCTAATCATTGTGACAAAAAGTATAAACTAGATTTATAGAAAAAAGATAAAACATATTTATGTTTACTCCCACAGTCAAAAATAAAGTATACTTTATACACTTTATACTCTATACACTATACACCCTACAAAATTATATTAAACAAACGTCTCTGGCTACCACCAGAAGCGTACGACAGGGGCAAGTGACAGGTTAATCGTTCCCAAATTCTACGCCACTGGCGGAATATAAACTTTAGCACAATTTTTCGATTCTCCAATACTTTTTACGTAAATAAAGTATTTTTTTTTTCATAACGATAAAGTCAATATTTCTCGAGATATTTTAAGATATTTTAATGAAGCTGCCCAATTTTAATGTGTGATAACTTATCAGTGTTTTGGACCAGTGAATTGCATTTAATACGCAAATGAAACTTTAATTCTTAGATAAAGATATTAAATTATTGACAAAAATGATTTTTTTAACGGGAGAAATATGTCGTTTTCATGCCATTCTTTCTACTTTGAAGCCTAGTAAACTAACTCACTCTGTATGACACTTTTAAATGGATTTTAACAATTAATATTGGAAAGACTACACTTATAAATTTTGAATACGATTTAAAAATTCGAATTTATTATTTAATGTATTGTAACAGGTAAACGTTGAAATCATTTTGTTGTATTTAATAACATGTTTCAATTCTCACCATTTAACTTAAATTGTAAAACTCGAAGTCGAATTGAAAGTCCCACAATAAACAGAATATACATACTAAACAAATTTAACTAGGTAAATCTACTAATATTATGTAAGGCGCATCCTATAAAGAATTTTTAACAGATGAGAATATTGTGCTAAAATTTTGTCAAAAATTTTTTTGAGTACCTAATTTCTGATAGGTATAATTTGTCGTTTAAAGCAGTTCTTTAAATATAATTCACAATAGGTATTACGTTACCTAGTCTTGGACTTATTAATAAATGTTTATGAATCCCCCATTGCACAGTAGGGTCAATCGGGGTAAATGAAAACTAGGGGTAAATGAAAACAACTAAAACTTCCTATTCAAATATCTTGCTTTTAAATTTGAAGTATGTCAGTTGGTTGTAGTGACAACACTGCTTATAACATTCCATAAAGTGGCATTCTGGTGAACGTTTAACGTGAAGGTAAGTTGATTGAAATTATTTACGACAATATAATTTAACCTGCATTTTGGCCGACGCAGACAAATATTTTTTTTTTCATTGAAAAATATGTTGATATTGTTAGTCTCAATATTTATCACGGTAAACAAAGTGTCCGTTAACATTTATTTTTTGCGGTTAGGTAAATAATATTGTTCAGATGGAAATGGCGAGATGTTTCCTTTTACCCCATTCATTTACCCACGTTGGGGTAAATGAAAACATATTTTTGGGGTAAAAGAAAACGTGTTTTCTTTTACCACTTTTATGCAAGTGATTAATTTCAGGGTACCATTGTTGTTAGGGAATTATTTTCATATGTTTATCAGCAAAACACTTAAAATGTATAAGAGTTGCTTACTTTCGTTACATTCATAATTATTTTTTAAATTAAAGAGTTCTATTTTGTTTACCAATTTGTACTTTCAATAAATAAACTGTTCTTATTGCGTTTTTTTTAACCAGCACCACTCAGAACGGTTAAAGGATATTTTCATTTACCGTGCGGTGAGCTTAATTGATATTCATTGTGAAAACCAGTTTGTTTTCGTTTACCCCAATATGATGGGTAAATGGAAATATTTACGGGGTAAATGGGAACACATAAAAAAAGCCCCACCTTAACTTTAACAATAATTTTAATGTTTTTCAGAATATATTCTAATAAACCAAGCCGAGAAGCAACCGTTAATCATAAGAAAACTTACAATTTCCATTTGTAGTTTTGTTAGCTAATTTTAAAATAAAGTCTGCAAAAATCGTTTCCCATTACCCCGATTGACCCTAAGTAGTAAAAAAAAATTAGATACTAAATTCTAAATTAAACTAATCACAAAATTTTTTAAAAACATGTAACAAATCCTTTATTACTAAGCAACAATATCGATTTTGGGTGGCCTTCAGTCTACGAGACTTTTCGTTACACCTGCGTATATAAAAAACATTGCGTGACAAAGGAATGAATGTTTTTAGAAACACGTATTCGAACTTCGAACCAGGGGTGAGAGTTAGGGAATTACTATAATGTTTAAAATAAATCATAACTTTATACTAATAAGTCTTATTATTATTAATATATATTGATTTATTTATTTATAAATTAAGTGAATTAATATATTTGATATTATTATTTAACTGTAATATAGCAACAAGATCTTCTTTCTCTCAGGGGTGTTTGGTTATGCAAGTTTTCAGTTGAATTATTAGGTAGGTATTTGAATAAAATAAATCATATTTATTTCCATTTATACCTCTAGTTCCTTTATAACTCTTATTTACACTGTTCTCCAAGTACTTATCTTCTAATATTTGATATTTGTTTGTATCTTGGTGCCAATTAATATTAAACTTTATGTTTCTTATATGTACTCAGGTATTTTGTTTTATTTATAGAATTAATGCTATAGTTTCATTGTTTTATATTGTTTGTACAGATCAAATTAGTTTTATAATTATTCCGAAAACCGTTTACACTACCACTACACCAACACACACTTTTATATGCCTGACGCGCGTTTCGATAACCAAGTTATCTTCTTCAGAGACCGAAGGTTAGGTTTTTTTTGAGTTTACCTTCGGTCTCTGAAGAAGATAACTTGGTTATCGAAACGCGCGTCAGGCATATAAAAGTGTGTGTTGGTGTAGTGGTAGTGTAAACGGTTTTCGGTATCATTTTCGCCAACGGTTCCAGATTCAACATTTTAGTTTATAATTATTGTTAATGTCTATTACACGAACAATTATTATACTAGTGTTTGTTGAATATTTTTGTTGTTATATTTCCAATAGATCATTAGTTGCGCAGTGTACTAATTTGGTCTCGTGAGTGGTAATATTACCGTTCTAGAACGATTCTTTGCTTGGTTGGAACAAACCTTTAGTATGATTTAGAGTGATTTATTAATTGGTTTTATTTTCCTTTTTGCAGATAATATTTCAGATTAATCCATAAACTTAGATGTACCATATATGAAGGATGTTAAAATTATCACCGATGCAGCATTTTTTTCAAAATCATGATTTCGAAGTTGTTGTATTATGAGTTTTGTTATTGTTTTAATTTTTAATCTTATTGTTAATGATGTTTTAACTATTTATACTACTGTAGTTGCTATATTAATAACATTTAGTATTATAGTTACTATACTAATAATCTTAATTCTATATCTTAATCATGATTTCGAAGTTGTTGTATTATGAGTTTTGTTATTGTTTTAATTTTTAATCTTATTGTTAATGATGTTTTAACTATTTATACTACTGTAGTTGCTATATTAATAACATTTAGTATTATAGTTACTATACTAATAATCTTAATTCTATATCTTACTTCTATTTCCTATACTACTATATACACCTGTAAAAACTCTTTATCTAGTTTCTTTTCTTTCTTAATTTCCAATTTCGTTTATTATCTTTAATTGATGTTGTATTTGTCTTTTGGTGTACCTTCTTCTTATTTATTATGTACTTTTTATTATCATAATTATATGAGGTTGTATTGTATTGTAATTGTCCTATAAGTCTATTCTTATTGTCAATTCTTGAATTATGTTCTTGTTTATTTGTTCTCATATTTGTTTCTCCTGTTAAATTTATTAAGTTAAAGTAGTTTATGTTTGGTTCATATTTTGGTTGTACTTTTATTGTGTTATCATTATCTAGTCTTATTTTATTTTTACGTTTCTTTGTCCATGTTTTTATCTCTTTTTGTGTTGTTATTACATTATAAAGTTTTAGTGTTGAGTTGTATATATGTTGTATGTTTGTCACATTGTTACAGCTTCTTAAATTATAATGTAATTTCTTTGTCCAAATTTCTTCTTGTGTATTTTCTGATAATGTCTTATCCTTTATTAATTTAAGTTTTAAATATTCTTTATATATTATACTTTTCTTGTATAGGAATTCTTTAATTAATAAATTTTTATGTATATTAATAGTATCCATGTTTCGTAAAACTTTTTCATGTAGGTTGAACTTTCTTGTAAGTTTCATATTAACATTATTTGTTTCTGTCATATTAGTTCCTGTTTTTGTTTCAATTTTGTTTTGTTCACTCACTTTATTAAGTAGGTATAATTTCTGTTTCTACTACTGTTTCCTCGAATCAATATTTTCATTATTATTTACATCCTTTTCCTCTACTATTATTATGTCTTCTATTATTCTATCTTGCTCATTATTAATGTTTGTCTGTATTTCTACAATATCATTTTTTAAAGTTTCCTCTTCTTTTTGGAACTGGTTTTTAATGTCTTCCTTTATTTCTTCTATCATAGTTTGATTAGCTTTTTTCATATTTTCTTTTATTTGTCTCTGTGTATACTCAATTTTGTTTTCTAAACTTCCCTTTAATTATTTATTTTGACTTTTCATCTGTTCAAATAAATATTTCATCATATCCATCAATTGTTCATTATTGTCTTTTGTTTTTTTAGGTTTTTCTACACTATCATATCTCTCACAGACAAAACCACCTCTTTCTATGGTTTGTTGTGTTTGTGTACTAGTTGACTCTTCTGAAGGATTGGTTTTGCTTATTCCCTCCTTCACTTGATAAGACTTGTGGACTGTATATTTATCTTGCTTCGAATAGTTGTTATTTGTATATGATTATAATGATGTCTGATAAGGGATTTAAGGGTGTAATAAAGTTTCTTAATAAACAAACATTTACTGCTGCATATATTACATTTATATTTGACATTAGTCTTTTTGGCAGATCTCTTTTTCTAATCATACATGTAAGGAAACTTATGCACTAATATGAAAAACTTCGACCTGTGTAACACAATTACATCACTTTTATTTTGTTGTGAAGCTTTAGAAAAGCCGATATGCCTCACCCTTAGTATGTTACATACACACTAGACTAAAACTTATTATTAAGATAGGGTACAGTGAAGGCAAACAAGTTTGAAAACAAATGGTTTGTTTTCGAACATACTACCAGGGCGGCAGGTGAGACGATAAACAATTTATATGTACTATATAAGGGTCTACTAACAGTGCCAAGTGATATCTCAGGGTGATAGGGCGGTTGGGATTGAAGAAGTATCCTCGTTAGGGAGTAATACCACCTTCGAAATAGGCCTAGTAAAATATCCAGATTGTGTAAACACTTGAACTGAGCGCACTTTAGAATCTTTTCCAGGAAAGACTTGTGTGATACGAGCCAGTAGCCATTTCATGGGGGGATTATCTTCATCTTTAAGCAAAACCAAATCGTTTACTTTTAGATTTGGTTGGGGATACATCCATTTCGGACGATTCTGCAAACGGTTCAGGTAGTCTGATGACCAGCGCTTCCAGAATTGTTGTTGGGCCTGAGTACAGAGCTGCCAGTGCTTCAACTTATTGGTTGGAGTCAGAGAAATGTCCACTTCTGGATACGACATGAGAGGGGAGTGCACTAAGAAATGACCAGGGGTCAAGGGGAGTAGATCGTTTACGTGGTTTGACAAAGGAAATAAGGTACGTGAGTTTAGGATTGCTTCCACTTGACATAAAATGGTTGAAAACTGTTCGAAAGTGTAAGATGCATTTTTCACAATTTTCATTAAGTGCACCTTAGTGCTTTTAATGGCACTCTCCCAGATTCCTCCCCAGTGGGGAGATTTTGGAGGAATGCGTTTCCAAGTGATTTTGGACTGAGCAAGAAAATCTTTCAATTGAGGTGCATTATCAAGTAGGTATTGATTAACTTCTTTCAAGTAATTGTCAGCTCCTACAAAATTTGAGGCATTGTCACTGTAAATAACTGATGGCAGTCCTCTACGTGCTATGAATCGCTTTAAACAAGCTAAAAATGAGTCCGCAGATAGGTCAGAAACTAGTTCAATATGTACAGCCTTCGTGGATAAACATACAAAGACTGCTATATAGCATTTCATTAAGGAGGCTTTTTTTAGTGATGAGGACTTAGTAAAAAATGGGCCACCGAAATCTACTCCGGTGTTTGCAAATGCACGCAAAGGAGTAACCCGCTCTTTGGGCAAATTAGCCATGATTTGGTTGGATGCAATAGCATTGAAGCGTTTGCATGTGGGGCATAAATGGGTGATTTTCTTTAGAGGTCTGAGGCCATCTATAGGCCAATAATGTGACCGTATGCTCTTTAGTACATTTTGAGGGCTTGCGTGGCCTAATCGTTTATGCTCATGACGTAAGATCAGGATGGTGAGATGATGTTTGGACGGCAACAATATTGGGTACTTTTGATCAAAGGGCAAGTCAGCGTTGGAAAATCGACCACCTACTCTCAGGAGCTAATTGTCACCTATAAACGGGTTAAGAGAAGCGATATGCTTATTTTGAATGGGTTTATCGAATTTGAGAGATTTTATTTCCACAGCAAACGAGATTGTTTGGATTTGTTTTATTATGAAAGAATTAGATTGGTCTAGTTCTTTTGGGCTCAGGAGACCTGTCACTTTTTGTTTATTTCTAAGATTACCGATAAATCGTAGAACATAAGCGGTTATACGTTGCAATTTGTATAAAGATGAACATTTCAATAGAAGACATTCCTAGAAGTTGGGCGATGCGTTAGTATTCAGGGCAGAGTGTTTTCTTTCTTCGGGAGGATTTGAGATTGGAGAAAAAGAATCATCAGAATCCAAGTCAGATTCTGGGTTGGACAGAAAGGAGGGACCTGATTTCCACAGGTGAATGGAATTAGGTTGAAATTTTCCTCTGGACAGCATATCGGCTGGGTTATAATCAGAAGCTATGTGTCTCCATGTTACTCGTTTCGATGCAGCTTGAATAAGGGAGACTCTGTTGCTCACAAAGCTGCTCCACTTGGTGGGGGAACCTTTGACCCAAAATGATGCTACCTGAGAGTCTGACCATAGGACAGATTCATCTATAGTCAGCACAGATTAGAGAACTGATTGAATTCTAGTAAACAGTTGAGTTAAGAGAGTCATAGAGCATAGCTCCAATTTGGGTATAGTGAGTGGTTTTTTTATGGGAGCTACTCTAGATTTGGCGGCTATTAAAGAGGACGTGAGAGAATTATCACAGTAAAAGGTGCGCAAGTACAAACAGCATCCGTAAGCTGTGGTGCTGGCATCACAAAATCCGTGCAATTCGTATCTTGTCACAGTTTTGTGCAATATGAGGCAGCGAGGAATTATATAAGAAGATAACTTCGAGAGATTAGACAGAAAATTGTTCCATTCATTCAGTATATCGGGTTCACTGATGGGTTTGTCCCATTCAATACCTTTGGACCACAGTTTTTGCATAAGAATTTTTCCCTGTACTATTACTGGATTTACTAATCCTAAAGGATCGTAACACTGGGCCACACAAGACAATATTTTTCTCTTAGTGATAGGGGATATTTCTTGCAGTTTAGGTAGAGATACCTGGAAATTATCAGAAATAGGATGCCAGAGAAGGCCGATCACTTTACAAGGGGCTTCATCGGGTTTCAATTCTTTGATGATTGACTCACATTGCGGGGTAGAGTTACAGAAAGTTTCTGAGTTGGATCTCAGTTTGTGCAGTTGAAAATGAGCAGGAGCTAAAAGGGTAACCAGAGACTTGTATACACTATTTAATTCTTGTTCTCTGTCTATCATCTACATAGGTTTGGAGCAGTATGGTTTGTTGAGCAACTGGTAAGTCAGGGCGTCGCAGAGCTATTTCTTTGAGCACTTTACAGGCAAGATATGGGGCACTTTTCTGGCCAAAGGAGACAGTGGTCAGTTCAAAGCATTGGATTTCGTCGCTTGGAGTGTCCCTCCACAGAACATTTTGTAGAGTATAATACTTGGGATTCATTGCTACCTG
The DNA here is from genome assembly GCA_035357415.1 of Ophraella communa. Classification (NCBI taxonomy): domain Eukaryota; kingdom Metazoa; phylum Arthropoda; class Insecta; order Coleoptera; family Chrysomelidae; genus Ophraella; species Ophraella communa. Next base: position 118,725 of record JAYKXQ010000052.1, read on the forward strand.
CGTATACATCTTAGTGATGTCAGCTGTCAATGCATATTTAAAAATTCTGAACCCAGTGAGTATATCAAATAACTCGGGTTGTACTGAGGGCCCTCGCAAACTGATATCGTTAAGAGAAAGACCAGAAGTAGTGGCTGCAGAAAAGTCAAAAACTATTCTAGTTTTAGTGCTAGAACTTTGTTCCCTCACAACACATAGGTGTGGGACAAAGTATTTATGTTCCCTAGAAGTGTTATGTAGAGAAAGAGGTGTAAGTCGAGCATGACCTAAGAGTAAGTACTCATCCAGTACTGCTTTGTACTCTTGTTTGAGTTGTGGGTTTTTTTTCTAACCGTTTTTCTAATGCCAAAAATCTGTTCTGAGCTTGAGTGAATGATTCTCCTAACCCTTTTTGAGCTAGTGGATGAATTAAGGGCAAGTCCACCTGGTATTTTCCATTAGGAAGAATTTGGGTAGTGCTTTGAAATATTTTTTCAGCCAGAACGTCCTCTTCCGAATTCTTTGAGAGACAATAACCACTTTCTTGGTTCACAAATTTTTCTAAAATATCCTCTAGCTTTTCTTCTCGAGTGAAGCTAGTTGAGTGAAAAGAGAAGCTGGGCTGAGCAAAGCGAGACAGAGCAGATAGACACTGGGGGGGCACAGCTCCCGATAATATCCAGCCCAATTTGGTCTGAACTATAGTAGGGTAACCTTTTCCTAACGACTCGACACCAGGTAGCAACAATTCATAGTAAATATCAGCTCCTAAAAGAAGAGATATTTTTCCTGGAGAGTTAAATTCTGCGTCTGCTAAATTATTTTTGATATGAGAAGGTATAAATAGTTTGGAAGAATTTATGGGTACTTGAGGAAGATGAGAGGTAATTTTTGGTACCACAGCACAAGAAACAGTGAACTTCGGAGATGAAGAACGATATCCATTACTTCCCTAATGACACTTTTTCATTAAGAATACCTGCTACTTGCAGATGAGATGCTTCTAGGGTTCCTTTTACCTTTGCGGCTAAAGAGGAAACTATAAATGAAGTTTGACTTCCCAGAATCCAATAGTGCTCTCGCTACTATTGGCCTTCCGTTTTCAGGATATAAGTGTACTTTAGCGGTGGCTAACAGAATGTGAAAACCAGCAGTGTTCAGCGCAGATAAGGCTGTGGCCTGCTGGAGTTGACCGTTCAAGTTTTCTTGGGAACTTAAATCTGGGTTAAGCGTTAGATTTTGATTAGAGGGCATAGAAGTCTGGACCCCATGTCTTGAATGCGCGAGGTGAAGAAGAGTGTGGTGCTTGTTGTTGCAAGTAGCACATGAACCTTTGGAGGTACAATTTTGAAGAGAGTGCTGTAAACCTAAGCAGTTGTAACATCTTTTGTTAATTTTGACGAAATTGATTCTATCAGGAACAGAAATGTTTCGAAACCCATTGCAGCTATAAATGCGATGGCCACTGGCTTTGCAATAATCACAGTTTCTGTTACCAGATACAGTAGGGTTTTGTTGAGATTGAGAAGAGCGAGAAATGGGAACTGGCTTAGAGTGTGAGCCTGTATAACGATTGTCGGTGGAACTAGAATGAAGAACCACTTGAGAAGTCTGGATTTTAGGAGCGTTACCTTTCGGAGTAGAGGGAGTGTATTTGGAAGCATTTTTAGTATCAGAATTTGAATCTGAATTTATGTTTTCTAAAACTACACAACGTTTTTGCAAAAAATCGAAAAATTGTTTAGAGGTTGATAATTCATTTACCTCAGCTTGTTCTTCAAAAACGCGACGAGTGTTAAAATAAAGCTTTTGTTCAAGAAAGTGAACTATTAAAGAGTCGAATAGTGTTTCCTTATTAGGTTCTATGGACTCCAAAGCATCAAGTATAGCTTTGGAGCTAGCGCACAACTGTCGCATGTTAAGAGAATTACACTTTTGTATAGTGGGAAGAGCCAGCAACTGCTGATAATGATTTATGACGATTTGTTTTTTGTTTCTATACCTATCTTCAAGAAGTTTCAAAGCTATCGCGTAATTATCATCAGTTTCCTGTATCTTTTCAACTAATTGTAATGCTTCGCCCTGTAGGTACGATTTAAGATAATAGAATTTCTCAGATCTAGAAGCTAATTTGGAATTATCTCCTATTAGTGCATTAAATAGATCAATAAATGACGGATATTCCACGCAATTTCCAGAGAATGTAGGTAACTGTATGTTAGGTAGCTTTATGTTACTATCATGAGAAGGAGAATGATCAGCTTTAGGAGCCACCACAGTAACGGATTCTATGATTCGTTTGAAGGTACTAATAACGGTTATACATTGATTTTCAAAATCTTCCCTATTTTCATCCTCATCTGTGTAATCTTTGTGATTTTCAATCTGATCTTGCGTATCAATATATGTTCCTAGAGTTCGATTGAGCATGTCAACTCTAGCTTGTAATTCGAATTTATCGCGACAATCGTTGTTGGCCGAGTACCAACTTAATATGCGTTCAAGTTGAGATTTGCAACTGTTTCTTTTCTTTTTAAGAGATTCCATTTTGTTTTAGTGAATTAGACTTTAATTGCCTAAATTACTGCACAATTGAGGTTGTCAAAGCAAAAGTGAAAGCTCGAGTGTGAGCTTCCGAACTATAAGAGCAATAGAGTAACTACCAAATTTTTGTGTAAGCTCCCGAACTGTAAGAGCATTAGAGAACAAATTACAAGCTTTTTGTGTTTTTAACTTCTAGATCCTAGAAACTAACATATTATTTTTTAGTATTACATAGATTTTCTGTGGCCAACTCATACAAAAATAGAATCAATTATTGTAAATCAATAATAATTAAAGTATAAAAATAAGTAAATCAATAATCATGCATAATTAAAACAGGCGACAACTTAATGTTTTAATTTTAGATCTCTAATCTTCCAGTACCTGAAACGAACAAAACAGAACACACACAAATATATTTTTTGGCCACAGCTGGTTTTTAAACAGAATAATTGTCTACTGTTTCGCTATTCTAGCACTAATTTTAATTTATTTTAGCGATTTTTACAATTCACTAGTGGCACTTCACTGTAGTTTTGAGTTTTGATAATATCTACGTCCGATAAATAGTACATATAAATAGAGTATTGTTAAAGAAAACAAAAGTACCTTTCAGTTTCAATTTGATATTCACTGACGAAGGGCTATGCTATAACGGGCATCGACAGCGCGTGGTGAAAAATGGCCATACTTGGCATCCGGCGATCCGCCTCGAACGTGGACCATAAAATGAAGGATTGGTTTTGCTTATTCCTTCCTTCACTTGATAAGACTTGTGGACTGTTTATTATCTTGCTTCGAATAGTTGTTATTTGTATATGATTATAATGATGTTTGATAAGGGATTTAAGGGTGTAATAAAGTTTCTTAATGAACAAACATTTACTGCTGCATATATTACATTTATATTTGACATTAGTCTTTTTGGCTAGAAAAGCCGATATGCCTCACCCTTAGTATTTTACATACACACTAGACTAAAACTTATTATTAAGATAGGGTACAGTGAAGGCAAACAAGTTTGAAAACAAATGGTTTGTTTTCGAACATCTTCTACTGTTTGATATGTATTCTTCAGGATTTGTTCCCTCTTCTTCTAGTACTTCCTGTAGTCTTTCTATTAATGTTTCTCTAGATCCTTCAGTATTCAGATCTCTGATTTCTAATTCCTTTTTATGTTCTGATAGACTTCTTTTAATGTTTATTTAATTTTAATTATTTTAATGTATAATTATTTTTTTATTTAATGTAATAATTTATTTTATTAAATATTTTGTTGAGTTATTATGATATAATAAAATTGCACTTGTTAAAATAAAATGCAAAATGTATGTTTATCTTAATAAAATATGTAATATTGTAGTCTTTTAATGAAGAAACCTTCCTAGCATTTAATAATCACCTAACTGTCTACTATTTTTTAACAAAAACTGTTTAAATAAGAACCTAATTTTCCAACAGAAACGAGCCCTATAGTTGGGACGCCATTTTGAAATGAATATTATGATTTGAGAGATTATTTATTGATTTATTTATTTATAAATTTAATTGATTAATATATTTGATATTATTATTTAACTGTAATATAGCAAAAAGATCTTCTTTCTCTCAGGGGTGTTTGGTTATGCAAGTTTCCAATTGGATTATTAGGTAGGTATTTGAATAAAATTTGATTAAATTATAATTACAAGTTTTTTACGAGTTGAATTAAAACAGTAATCTATTAAATGACCAATAAAATAATAGGTAGGAAAATAATAAAAAAAGGCCTTTTAGTAATTATAAAAGAACTTACTTGATGTTGAATTAAATTAAATTAGCCAATGTTATTTACGTAATGGTAAGTAAGATTATCGAAATACACTAATTATTGAATATCAAGTAAATTCCTTTGTTTTTAAATTATAAAACTTAACTAACTACTACAAAAAGTTTACAATTTTATCTGACCTTGATGTAGAGTCCTGATTGGTGGAAAAAGTCTGTAGTCGCTCTATGAAAAACGGAAATGAACGAAGATACGTGGAATTTGCGACTTTGGCAAAATGTAGTGTTGTTAGACGATTAGTTTCTTGTGTAATATTGTTCTTTGTTCCTCCAAATTGATATAGTTTATTTTTTGTTGGATTACTGTTCCTTTAATTGTATTAATAATAGTTAGTACTCTTATATTCTTCTTTTTTATCGACCGAAAACGTTTTAATTAAACTTTTGGATTCGATCTTAATGTCACTTTTTGGTACTTTATTTTACTTTTTGATTGTTTTACTTTGTATTCTTAACGTCACTACTTAACACTTTATTATAACTACTTTAAACACTGTTTGTTCACTTTTTAACTGACTGTTCACACTGACTGGTCTTCTATCTCTGACTTCCAATAATATACTACCCCTCACGACCTGTGTTCAAGTCTTTTTATAGGTTTCAATCTTTCTAGAAACTTCCTGAAAGACCATTTTCTAAGAACACTATGCATCTCTCTCTTTTTATGTTTAACTAGACATACTCACTTCGTCTATTATCGTACATTCCAGAACAAAAATATAGTAAAAATATATCTTTCTCATTTTTACACATTATCTGTCTTTTTTTACACATTATATAATCAATTTTCGCGAAGTTTCTAGTAAGTTTTAAATAACATATATATGTACTAGATATAATATTGATACATTACATAATAAAGTTATTTCTAACTTAAAATTCTATTACAAATACACAAAATATATAATAAAATAATACAATATAATAAAAATTACTCGATTTAGTTATATTAAACAACTTTTGTTGATATTATACTATTATATAATATCTAAATATTACAATATATATATATATACACGTAGACACCTGTTTCTTAGACTTCATCAGTACGGCATAGCTAAGGAGAATAGGACCAAAAAACACCGCATTAGCGGGCTTAACCCAATATCTTCATTTTTTTAATTTAATTTATTCCCGCAAAAATATACTACCATTTGTATTTATTCCTGGGTAACGGTTTGTCACGCAGGTGGTTATATCTGCCTCCGTGGCGATGTTGGAATTTTGCCGACAATCAATCGGTAATTCCAGTTGAAGCCACAAATGTGCGGATGGCCCTTGTGTTGACTCCGTTTGTGTTGATTTATATTGGTTTTCCATCATTCAGTGTTTTTTTGGTATTATTCTCCTTAGCTATGCCGTACTGATGAAGTCTAAGGAGACAGAAACACGTGTCTACGGCTGCATTAGCGGGCTTAACCCAATATCTTCATTTTTTAAAAAGGTATGCAGTTATAGAGGAGAATTAAAATAGAAAACCGGTAGCAGTTAGATGTTCTTTGTTTAAAGTTTTGACGTTTAATCAAAAATTCTTGAGAATAGAAAAATAAAAATAATAATTTATATTAATGGAAAGTCAATACATTTGAAGAAATACAAATACAAATAAAATATAATAAATAAACTAAAAATTATAGCCTGAATAAGTAAACAGAACATAAAAGTATTTGGTATTGTACAACATTGGAGAAGGTGATCTGGTGAAAGTAGAAGAAGGTAGAAGAAATAATCAAAAAAGTAAAGGACACTTTAAAAATGAACAATGCGGTAGATAAGGTTAGTTTAGATAGTTAATATAAGATAGATAAGTTAGATAGGCAAATATATAGGTTAGATAGGAATTAGTTAGGCAGAAGTTCAGATAGAATAAATTTTATTTGGCTGTTTATTAAAAATTTATATTTATTTATTTATTTATATATATTATTATTATATATATATATATATATATATATATATATATATTGTAATGTTTAAATATTTGTCAATAGTATAATGATTAAAATATCAACAGAAGTTGTTTAATTTAACTAAATCCAATAATTTTAATTATATTGTATCATTTTATTGTATATTTTGTGTATTTGTAAGAAAATGTTAAGTTGGAAATTATTTTATTATATAATGTATCGATATTATATCTAGTACTTAGTAGATACTTCGCGAAAATTGTTTATATAATGTGTAAAAAAAGGACAGATAATGTGTAAAAAGGAGACAGATATATTTGTACAATATTTTATTCTGGAATTATCGATGATAGACAAAGCGAGTATGTCTAATCATAAATATGAAAGAAAGAGATACACATACTTTTTCCCAGAAATGACTAAGCTCTAGAACAAAAAACGAATAATCTAGAAGTTTGAAACCTATAAAAGACTGAACAGAGGTCGTTAAAAAGGGGAGTTTATTATTGGAAGTCAAACAGTGAAGATCTGAGTGTGAACAGTCAATTTGAACAAACAGTTTTTAAAGTAGTTATCATAATAAAGTGTTAAATAGTGACGTTAAGAATAAAGTAAAACAATCAAAAAATAAAATAAAGTGACAAAAAGTGACATTACTAAGATTGAATCCAAAAGTGAAATTAAAACGTTTTTTTTTTGGTCGATAAAAAAGAAGAATATAAGTGTACTTACCATTATTAATACAATAAAACGAACAGTAATCCAACAAACACTAAATTATATCAAATTTGAGGAACAAACAAAACACAATAACATTACACGAGAGTCCAAACGTCTAATAAGGCGACATTTTGCCAAGGTCGGAGGTTCCAAGTATCGCTTCGTTCGTCTCCGTTTTTCATAGATCAACTACAGATTTTTCCACCAATCAGGAAGCAGGACTTTATTACAAGGTCAGATAAAATTGTAAACTTTTAAAAATTTTTGTAGTAGTTAGTTGAATTTTATAATTTAAAAGAACAAAGGAATTTACTTGATATTTAATAATTAGTGTATTTGATAATCTTATTTGCCATTACATAAACAACATTGGTTAATTTAACTTAATTCACATCAAGTAAGTTCTTATATAATTACTTAAAGGCCTTTCTTTTTCCTTATTAAACTTCAATATTACTGTTTTAATTTAACTATTTTGTAATAAATTTATAATTATAATTGAATCAAATTTTTCATTCATATATACCTAATAATCCAACTGGAAACTGGCGTAACCAAACACCCCTGAGAAAAAGATCTTGTTGCTAATAATAATATCAAATATTAATCAGTCAAATTCATAAATAAATAAATCAATAAATTATCTTTAGAATCATAATATTCTTTACAATATATATATATATATATATATATATATATATATATTGTAATGAATATTATGATTATGATTATTATATATTGTAATGTTTTAAAATAATGATAAATATAACTTACCCAAAATATAACTTGAATTGAAATAAATTATTAAAAATGGATGTAATTTTTGAATCTTTTCATTAAATGATCAATACACCAAAAATTTCTTTATTAGAGCCAATCCAGTAAATCTTAATTCACACAAGAACACAAAAAACTATCTTGATAAAATGAGTTCATAAGAATGAGTACTAGTAGTAGTAAGAAACCAACTATATTAGTTATATTAAGTTAGTTAGATCAAAATCTAAATAAGTTATAATTAAAGTTAACAATAATAATAATTTTAATAATGTTTTTTAATAGGTAGTTATAAAATAAGAATAAGTAGGGGTAGATTATTTCAAATTATTATTTAAGGTAGAAAATATCCAACTGTATTCAGTTAATAATATAAGTAGAAGAATTTAAACTCAACAAACTAATATTAGCTATTGGAGCAAAATAAACAATATCATAGACAATGAATATAACTTAATAAATAAATTTGTTTTACCCAAACAATATTTACAAATTCAATTAAGCATCAAGTGATGAGTCCTGTATTATAATGTATCGGATGATAGTACAAGCCTAGTACTTCCTATGTTCTGGTACATCCCATATTTTGATAAAATGCAATGCTTGAGACAGAATCTAAAAATAAAGATATTGAAATTTATTACATGTAAGAATAAAACTGTAAGAAAGTGATGTGTTTGTTTACAAGCTAAGACTGTTTAATTAAAGCTTAATCAAGGACATTATGATTGATAAATTCAATGAAAAAACACTGTAAATAGTGAAGTGGTTATCAAAAACTGTTGATTATAAACTTAAAAGATGTGATTGTAGTGGAAAGACATAAACTTAATATTAGATGATTGATTGATGTTACTATTTGTTATAATTGTATGTTGTTGTAATGTAATTAATTTTAAGTGGTTTGTTGATGATATTATGTATTATTAATTCGTTTATTTGATAAATTTTGTAGTTGAATCGTTATAACCTTAGACAAGGAAAGAGAGAGGACGCGTAACCCGAGTCGTGCAACTGTTACCACTTGCCACATAATCGATGTGGTCAGTGGCGTAACATAATGTTTACAATACATTTTTCCCACATAATAGGTAATAATTGTATGTTTCTTAGATACAAATAATAGGTAGGTATCAAAGGAAGGAAGTGAATAAAATTCAGCAATGGTACATATAGGTACATTTAATAGGTATGATAAAACAAAACAATCATATTTATATTATAAAATACTAACTATATTATATTAATCAAGGAGTATATAAATAACAAATAAAATTTACTAGTAATTATAAAAAATCTTTATTTGTTATGAAAATATTAACATAATTAATCTGTTTATTTGCTGATATTAATAGTGATGTTTGACTATAGAACATTTTTGTTCACCAACCATTAGTCAAAAAATAGCCGAGTGGAAGATTCCATGTGTCATTAATTGCAACTATCATTAAAACAACAGCTTCTTTGGCTAATTCATTTGAATCATCATCCAAATCAACCCCAAAATTGACTAACCATGGAAACTTTTACCATTCCATACCAAGTGCTGCTGAATTGACATCTCATCAATGATAGAGAACAAAGTACCTAATGGTTTATTTGAATTTTCTATAAGTTTACTCAGAGTATTGAATTATTCAATTGTGAAACCAGGATCTGCATAGTTTGCAGCCATTTCCCAATAGTGCTTCTATGGGGCAAACACGTTTCAAATACTGTCCTGATATACTTGTAAGCTTTATAGGAGAGAAAAAATTTAAAGTCAATGCAAATTTTCGTAATTCAGGTGGGCATTTTTTATTTTTAGACATTGCATTCTTTGTAACAATTGCTTATTTACACTACTCACATTTTCTAATAAAATGGCTTTTTCATTATCAATCAAGTTCTTATTTTTCAAACTGGTTATTAATTGTTTAAGGGAAACAACTATATATATATATATATGATGGATTTACCATAAAACTTCTTTATTGGAACCGTTTAATAAATCTCAATTGACACACACACAAATTAACTTGATAAAAGATTAGTCTTTAAGAAGAAGTACTAACATCAGGAGTAGATTCAATAATTAAGTCCATTATCCTATGATGTTCAGGCTAAAAATAAAAATAAAATAAACATTAGAATATGACAATGCTGAATAATATGAATCTAATATTGCTATTAGAAACCAATTCTAATAGTTATATAAAGTTAGTTTAATCAAAATTTTAATAAGATATAACTAAAGTTAATGTTAAGTTTGATAATGTTTTAATAGGTAGTTATAAGATAAAAACAAATAGGTATAGATTATTACAAACCACTATTTAGAGTAGAAAAAATACAACCATATTCAATTAGTTTTATGATTAGCAAAATTTAAATTTAATAAACAAATATTAGCTATCAAAACAAAATAAGTATTATTATAGATTAGAATTATAACTAAATAAATAAATGTGACTTACCCAATCAATATTTGGCTTCATTTTAAGCATCAGAGTGATGATTCCATATTTCAAAGTATCGGATGATAGTATAAGATGGGTATATTCCATGATTTGATGCAGGATATTAACTTGAGAGAGTCTAAAAGGATATTGAAATTTGTCATATGTAACATTATTAGAAAGTGATTAAGATTGTTTATAAACAAAGGATTAAATAATTAAAAGTTTACAAATGACCTTGTGACAAATAAAATTAGTGAAAAGACACTTTAAATAGTGATATAGTGATCACACACTGAAAATATAGACTTAAAAAACAATGATTGCAATGCAAAGATATGAATCTAATGAATCTAATATTAAGTGTTAATTTTAGTGTTATTGTTTATTAAAACCATGTATTATTATAAGATATTTAATTTTAAGTTGTTCATCCATAATTTTTAATGTTGTTATATTGTTTATTTGATAAATTTTACATAAAAGTTGTTATGACGCAGTAAATTTTAAACGCAGATATAAACCAAAATAAGTATAGTTGTCAAAAGAAAAAGTTTACTGGTTATATTTGGATATATAAATTTTCATTTTATGTTAAAATTAGATGTCAAAAGGAAATATTTGCTCACAATTGTTATAAATTATCATTATTAATTGTAAAGATGTCCGCCATTATGTAGCTCCAGAAAATCATTAATTTTATAGGGAAAAATGGGTTTTAAAATTTGAACAATTTATTTTTATAATATTATAAGTTATATAGTTTCACTATATAACAATTAGAAAGTCAGAAAATGCCAAATTAAAAATCTAATTTTTTAAACATTTATTGGAAAAAGGTTATAAAAAAACAAAAGACTTTCGAAAAATCCGTCATATTTGCAACTTCCGGCGTGAGCATATAAAAACCTGAAAAAAATTGAAAATTAGGTCATTCTGATTTCACCTGAAAGCCAATCCACGCTAGTTTGTTTCGAAAATTATTATTTTTAATGGCCGACTTCCTGCCAAATTAAAAAATGGCCACATAATTTTTATGTAAAAATAAAATGAACTTGTAATAAAAATAAATTGGAAACTGGATATTTTGACAATAAAAAATTTTATCAGCGAGAATCAAAGTATAATTTTGTACTAACCTGTAACAATAAAATTGGATATCTGAAGAAGCCGAGAGGATCCATCCAATGGTTTAATTTTTTCAATCCACCCAAGGAAGTGGTTTACACGTGGTCGTAAATGTTCCATCACTAAGAAACTGAGAACGGGATAGCGGTTTCACTGAAGTTCCATTTTAATCCACAGCAAGGAGACAATTCATACGGTATGTGTTTACTGTTGCTCATTATAATTATAATCTATTTCGTAATATTTATAAACTTTTGTAAATGATGAATTTCAATATCCGATAAACATCTTTTAACACATTTTTTATTTGAATGTAATAATTCGTTATACATCTTGACGACAACTGTTGTACACACCATAACGCTTGTTCTGAAATTGTCACATGTTCCTTTAAATATACCTGCGCACAATAAGGTATCCATAGTCGTAACGTAGTGTAGGTAAAGGGTACGTTGTTTTTTAGATATAGTAAGTGAAATAAATAACTTTATCGTTGAATTTTTATTTTGAACCGACTACTGAGGTTAAGAGTTACTCATGTTCTATAATTCATTTGAAATAACCTAAATTTAATAATAATAATAAATAAAATATTCCATACTTTGACTTTGATAATATACAATTTATATACAGTTAAAGAATAAGTAAATCTAAAAATTTTTGTGGTGTTTTGGGATAATTAAAGATTGAATTAGAATTAAAACATACATAATCATACATTATAGCCCCACAAAACTTAATAAAAATAATAAAAATTTTAAAATAATAAAAATAACAATTTAATAATTACATTAATTAAAATATAATATCTATCAATCAACATTTATCATTGTAATTTATTGCTATATATATATATATATATATATATATATATATTAAAAAGATGTATGAGTAATACTGTAAACTTCAAATTCAACCTAAGAAATTCTTCTTTTAATTTTTAATTTCTTCTTTTAATTTAAATTAATTAAAAGAATTAAGCACCCTTTGGCATTTTCAAAAATAAATAACAATCGTTTCGTAAACAATTTTACTAATGTTATTCTGACAAATTTTTTATAAAAAATTTTTTTTAAAATAATAGTTTTAAATATATATATATATATATATTTACCATTGTAAACACCAAATTTTATATTCTCAAATACATTCCTTGAAAATGGAAATAAATTTTCCGAAAGCTTGGAAAAAAGTATAAAGAGTTTACTTTTATTAATTGCTGCATACCCCAATATTACTGGTTTCATACCTTATTAGTCAGCAAATAAACTACCTTTATATATTATAATTTTATTATTTTATTGTTGTTGGGTTCTAATGTTTTCTTTTTTGTTTTATTATTTTAATTTTTTCTGATGATTGAATGTTATTTTAGTAAATTCAGGTTAATTGTGATATGATATTATTAGTGGTTTGTTTTTATTTGATTTGACGTAATTGTTGAAGTTTTTTTACTACAATAATAATGTTTTTTAGCCCCTTAAATAATATGTTGTATAATGATGACTAGCTCAAATAAAATTAAATGTTTCTTGAAAATAGACACTATCGTTAATCGAAAAATTATATCTCAGGTCGTACAGGTTTCACCACAGATTTACGCTCAAACAAATTATAAATTTTCTATCAAAATTAAATTCAAAAATCTTTACAATAAGGTAGTATAAATGTTCTCTGGCGGCTAATAACTATTATCGCTTTAAAACAGTTTATACGCACACTTAATACAAATTAAATAACGGTACCTTTTTTAACTTTGTCTCTCGAGTGTTCGCCATTCACATGTAGGTGTCGCTGGAACTGGTGGTCTATCTTCTCTTCTGGTAGACACGTGGGATATAGAACTTCCAATGGTTTAATTAAAGACAGAAACTCTTACGATGTAGAATTTATTATTGTTTATTTGTGGATTTGTTTATACAGTTTACTGGTTGATAAGACTCCCTTTTTACAAGTGGTTTGTTACAAAGTTTTATACTAGGATTATTTCTGATATAAGGTAAGTCAAGCTTCTTATATTAATTTGATACTAACTTTTGTATCATTAAAATTACATTTGGAACTATTATATTATAAAGTGATTCTGCTTGATTCAACAAACTTATTTTCTATTCAAAGTCGAAGGATGTTAACTTATAAAGTTAATAAAATTTATGACTAATCAAAGTCTTTTTTAAAAATGTAAATTACGAGTTGAATATTTTTTATAACTGTTGTTGAATGTTTTGAAAATGAGTCTTGAATCTTTTTTAAAATTAAACTTGAGTGTTGAGTCGTGAAAGTTTTTTTTTTAAATTAAATATTAAATGTTTGTTGAAAGTTTAAAACGAGGCTTGAATATTGGTATAAAGGGTCTTGACTCTCTTAAAATTAGGCTTGAATCTCTTTTTATTCTTCCTGACTGGTTCTTTTACGTAAAAACTGAGATCCCTCTCTCATTATTCTCTGACCAATAAAAATGCTTCATTTAAAAACTCCACGAGAACCAATCAGAAGGAACTATTTCTTAATTTGCTTATTTCTAACTAACTACTTATATTTTACAAACAATTTTTTTACATAATATATACAATAATCATTTTTAATGTTCAATAGTTTTTATATAATTTATTATGGTCGGAAAAGCTCTCAAATTATATTTACACTGAGGCTTGAAGTCATAAATTCGACCGATACATTTCCGAGTAACTCTTACGTCACAACGTGCACCTGCTATTCTAAGCTCTTGGAGTTCGAGGAAACTAAACATTTCAAACACGCGATGTTATTTACGAGCAGTCTAATTCTGTTAATTTGACGTCATACGGGCACAGGTGCGTTTCTAAGGTTTTGGAGTTCATGGAAACTAAACATTTCAAACACGCGATGTTAGAAGTCGTAGTTCTGATAATTTTACGTCACACATATTGTTACGGTTGCATTAGAAGTAGTATACAAATGAGCATGTTTATTTATAAATATTATGAAAAAGATACTGAATTGGTGTACAACATTCGGGGGGGAAACAATAATTAAAAATCATTATAAGTCTTTGTTCGATTTTTTTATGCAACTAAATTAATAGAAAGAAAGATAATAGCAAAACTACAAGTTGAGTTTAATTTATTCCAGATAATTATTCCATAAATTTTATAAATTTCTTAAATTGTACCTTGAAAATAATTGATTAGTTTTAATTTCTAGATGTTAAGGACAAATTTGTGATCACTCCCAAAATCAGTAGGAATAATTTTAGAATTCCAAATCTCACTAAAATAAAATCACCCTGTACAACAAGGCTCCAATAAACATCATTTGAGCTTACCAGTCACCAACATAAAAACTGATATTTTTTAGTAACTTTGCTTTCATTGCCAACATAAATTTATTTATTTTTGTTCAAAAGGAAAGCTGGGAAAACAAAAGAATTTTCGGTAACCATGGTTCTGTTGAATCTAAAATCTCTCTCTTGTTTTTTGTTCCTGAAAGCGAAAGGAGGGTAAGAAATTTGTCCTGATAAAATTAGAATTTTTATAAGTAAAATTAAACAATTAACGCATAATAATGCAAGATAGATACTTAAAACGATAAAGTGTGATATAAAAGTGTATTTCCATAAAAATTTAACATACCTGACAAGAAATTGGGGCCAAAGTGTATTGGCATCCAATACCAGCAGTTCCAGGAGAGCAAGCAAGTTATTTAAGCCTTAAGGAACATATTCCTGTCCATTTGAAAGGTGACAGCAGTTATAAGGATTCTACATTTGAGGTATTTGGGGCCAATTTTGCTCCAACACATATTTAGCAAGAATTAAGTACCAGGACTCCACAACATCCACGCATGGACCAAATTCTGAACATTTTTAAGGTGATATCAATTATTATTGTTCTATTTTAATACTTGACATTTTCGATAAACTCTAGAATTTCAACAATTATTATTGCTCTATTTCAATGTTTAACATTTTCGATGAGCTGTAGAATTTCATACTAATTTTTTGTTTTATCACTAATTCATTTGTACAAGATCCATATTTATTGTCAAAATTTATTCGTATTATAAAGGTTTTATTTAAATTAGCACGTGCTACAACTTTGATGTAGTTTGTTCTTGGAAGAGAAAACAGGATATTCAGGAATTTTCACATTCATACATTTCAATTAAAGAATACGGTTTTATAACTAAGAACACACTATATTTTCATTTAAGGTACATTTCATAGGAATAAAAGTATAAATTGTACTCACCTGTAACACCAATTCATTTTGGAATCTTTCTAATACATTTTCTTTTAGCGACATTGAACAATAAATATCTCTTTTGAATTTCTGTTTATTTCAAACATAAATTAATCTGAAAAAATTTATTTAACGAGAACGACCACTTCTTAATTTGCTTCAATCAGCTGTAACGTCTCAGAACTTTAACCTCACAAAACACAGAATTTGACTAGAGGGAATAATCGCAGAACTTGAACCTACACCAGTAACCTGAGCGGGTGACGTCATACAGTGACCGGAGGAACTACTTAAGTATCTTTTTCGTTATTTGTTTTTAATCATAAAAATTTTTAAGAGTCTCATTGCTTTGAGCAGCTTGGTTTAATTTAATTTCATTGGCGTCATATTTTTTTAAGTAAATATTGTGGGAGATCATATTGTTGTCGTAGGCGTACCGCTATAGGCAACACGTATTACACAAATACTTTGAGAAAATATAATTTTATAAATTTAACAATATTAAACCCCACAATATTAATGGCGCCCAACGTGGGGCATTATAAAATTAATATAAATTTCATCTCTAAAGATTTATTGTATTAAATATTATTGTTTACATAAAATAAAAACAAGAGTAATAATTATAGATTGTTCCAGACTACTCAGAGACAATTAGAAGTTTAGTAAACAAATGCTCAGTTGTATTTTTCTTGAATCATATTAACATTGCTTGAGAAAAATAATTCCAAGATTTTCTTTGCAAAATTTTATATTTAACTACATACAAAAACTCAGTACAATTCCTGAAATAGGGAAACATCATTGTTATTGGGTGTAATATCTAGGTCTAATTACTTAAATTAAAACTTAAAACTGATTTCAAAACTCTATTTCAACTTAATCTAACAAAATGGAACAAAACAAGTCCTGTAAGACTATAGGCCAGTTGAGAGTAAAGGAATTGAAAGAAGAATTGGAAAAAAGAAATTTAAGCAGTGAAGGGATTAAATTAACTCTTTTCAATAGACTTAAGACAGCTCTTATCGAGGAGGAAAAGGATCCAGAAACTTTCCAATTTCTTTTGGAGGAAAGAACCTCAAACCAAGAGATGGACCATGAAAAAGATGATGTCTCGGAAACAGGGGAAGAGACAGAAAATCAGACAATGAGAACCTTAGGGGATGATGTCTCAGACAACGCAACAGAAGAGGTAGACAGACTCGCAGGTGGAGAAGCCACACCGGGAGCAACCAATCAAGACCAAAATTGGATGATGATGAATTTCCTCAGAGAGATGAATAAGAAGATGGATGAACAAAAAGAAGACATGAAGAAGATGGGTAAGAAGATGGATGAACAAAAAGAAGACATGAAGAAGATGGATAAGAAGATGGATGAACAAAAAGAAGAAATGAAGAAGGACAAGATAGATTTAAAAAAAGATCTTGTTGAGATGAAGGCAGAAATTACAAATGACATTGGAAGGAAAATCCAGGAGATAGAAGAAAAACTAAGAAAAAACGTGGAAGATTTAAGTGGGAGACAGGACATTTTGGAAGTGGAGATGGAAAAGCAGAAGGAAAAGATACATTTCATCCAAGAGAACATACAGGGAGAATTCTTAAAGAATGCAGAGGTACTTGTGAAGAAGGCTCAAGAAAAAATTGGTTGCGAGACAGAAAAGGATATTAAATCTTTAACAAGGATCACACAACAAAACATAAGGGAGATCAAGGAGTTGGAGACAGGAGTAAGAAAGGAGATGAGCGAAGACAGAGAAGAGACAGAGAGGAAAATTTTGAGAGTACGAAAAGAACTTGAGAGGAATATTAAGGAGTTGAAAGAAGGACAGGACGAAAATTTGGTACAAATAGGAGTAAACGTAGCTAATAACAAAGAAGAACTAGAGGAAAAGATTATGAAAATTGGACAGGAATTCAACAGGATAAGAAGAGGTGGTAGTCATGGAGGTGTCAGTATAGAAGAGAGAAAAATACAAGAAAATCGAAGAAGAAGTTGAAGACCTACGAAGGCAGATGGGAACGAGACCTATCTACCCTTATCCAGCTGTCTTTGATGAGAGCATAAAATTTGAGGGAGATTGCAATAAAATCCACCCGAAGACATTCATAAAAATTCTTAAAAATCGAGTTAGAGGTCTTAATAATTTTGAAGACATAAAAGAAATTATTAGGAAAAATTTAGGAAAGGAACCTCAGCTATGGTACAACAGTAAAGAGGGGGAATTTCAAGATTTTGAAGATTTCGAGAGATCTTTCCTTCGAGTGTATTGGGGTGAGATCGTACAAGATGAAGTCCGTAAGAGACTATTCCATGGACAATACAATGAGCAGGGGAGGAACTCCATGTACAATCACTCATTGCAACTTTTTCACAAGCTAGACACTTGGAACCTGAAATGCGTGAAGAGGAGATTGTAAGCTACCTCGCACGTCAGTTCAGACCCCAGATATCCGAAACAATAGCGATTCAGAACATAAAGAGTTTTGAACAGTTGACCTCATACTTGATGAGGGTTGAAAGAAATTTAGTACGAAATAACAACAATAAAACTATCAATAATAACCAGGGGAACCAAAATTTGAATAATAATCATGGTGATAGGCGACAAAGCTATAATCAATTAGTAAATGAAAATAATAATAGATATAATTACAACTACAATAGAAATAGTCCCATGACCAACTATCCAAATTTTGCTTCAAACCAAAATCGTTTTAACAATAATACTAGGGGTAGTAACCCAAATTATCACAACTCTAACTACAATAGAAACAATAATCTTAATAACCAACGTTTTCAACAGAATGGTAATAACCAAAATTTTACAAATAATCAGTCGCATAATCGACAATCTGACACTAATAGTGGTTCTAGAAATCGAACCAATAACAATGATGTATCCAGGGGTTTCATAAGAAGCAGCTCTGATGTTAATCTGAGTCGAGGTTATAGAAACGACTCAGATAGTAACAGAGACAATTTTCAAAATAGACACGTCAATTTTCAGACGTGTGACAGGAGTGTTGAAAGGGAGAACTCCTCCAGAGCGGTAATTTCTAATGGTAGTGGTGGACATCCTGAAGGTGATGCCACCGATACAAATTTTACTGTGATTGACACAAATCACTCACAAAATCCGAGTTTTCATTAGAGGGTGTCATGACTAGCAGTCTGTACGGTTATGTACATCCCAGGGAATTCCTCAAATCAGTAGACTGCCCTGAAAAAGAGGAAAATTTATTAGTCACTATAAAAGGTATTGTTGCAAATAAAAAAATTGATATTCTTATAGACTCAGGATCAGAGGTGTCTCTAATCAATGAATCACTCATAAATAAACTGAATTTAGGAGCTCAACTTATTAAAGTACCAAAGGTGAGCTTAATTGGGATCAATGCAAGGAAGTTTGGTGATGTCAACAGGTCGGTAATTTTGGAAGTGGATCTAACAGGGAAGAAATTACAACTACAATGTCTAGTAGTCCCTAACATGGAGTACGAAATTTTAATGGGAGCTGATGAATTACACAGGAATGGAGCTGATATCAACTACAAGACCAAAAAAGTAATCATTAGAGAAATTGAGGTAGATTTCAATGAAGTTAAGAAGAGCGAAAATGAATCAAATTTAAATGAAGTTCACCATGAAGAGGTGAAGATTAATAATGTTAATAATTCTAACTATGATGTTCAAATAGAAGGACAAGTTTTAGAAGAAGAAGATGAAAATATGGAAGATTTTGAGGGAGAGATGGAATTAAACAATGATCATGATGAAAGTGACATGTGGAAAAGAGTGAAATTGGATTGTAGCAGGAATAAGAAAAGAGAGGTAGAAGAGTTGCTAAAATTATATGAAAATCTTTTTAACGAGGAATCTAGAGTTGCTAAGGATTATGTACACACATTAAAGGTAAAAGATATGGACAGTTTCCGAGTCAAAAGTTACCCCATTCCATACAAGTATCGGGACGACATGCAAAAGGCACTGGACAAGCTCCTGAAGGATAAGATTATTGAGTATAGCACCACTCCCTACATTAACCCCATAGTGATAGTTAAGAAGAAGGACGGAGACATAAGAATATGTCTGGATGCGCGAAATCTAAATCAAAAGAGCATACCAGAATATGAAGCACCCCTCACCATAGAGGCAATTTTAGGAAGAATATCCAAAGCCAAAGTGTTTACCAAGTTGGATCTGAAGCATAGCTTCTGGCTAATACCTTTGGCCGAGGAAAGTAGAGATTACACAGGTTTCATAGTCGATGGAGTAGTGTACCGTTTTAGAGTAGTACCTTTTGGCACCCAGTCAGCGACATCGGCGTTACTCAAAGCTCTTCACAAAATTTTAAACAAATACGAATTATTTGTAGTACATTACATAGACGACATCCTCATTTTCTCCGAAAATGACACATTACACCTTGAACACCTAGGGACTGTTTTGAAAGCTTTGGATGAAGCTGGATTAAAGCTAAACATAAAAAAATGTCAATTTTTTAAGGAAGAAGTCATCTACTTAGGATATAAGTTAGATAAGGAAGGGGTCAGTATGGATCAAGAAAGGATCAAAGTTATCAAGGAATACAAAAGGCCAACAAATCTCAAAACCTTGAGAGGATTTTTGGGTATTTTGCACTACTTCAAACGGTTAGTACCAAATCTAACCGAAAAGGAACTACCACTTCTCGAACTACTCAGAAAGAATGTCAAATGGGTATGGACTAGAGAGAGAGAACAGGCATTTATTGAAATTAAAGAACAGTTTACAGAAAACGTCAAGATTTTCCATCCAGATTATAACAAACCATTCATACTGAGGACTGACGCTTCAAAGAACAGATTTGCTGGGACCTTGATACAAAAACATGAAGGAGGAGAAATACCAATCTCTTTTGTGTCGCGCATCACAAAGAAGTCTGAGAAAAACTACAGTGTGAGCGAGTTAGAACTTGCGAGTATTTTATTCTGTGTGGGAAAGCTAAGATTTTTCTTACTTGGGTCCAAATTTATAATCGAAACTGATAATCAAGGTTTAACTACCATTTTAAAGAATAAATTTGGTAATGCAAGAATACATCGGTGGGCGTTACTACTGCAAGAGTACACTTTTGATATCCAGTACATACCTGGTGTTAAGAACACAGTACCAGATGCGATATCGAGAATGGATGGAGAAAAAGTCAAGACCAGAAGGGAAAGGATGGTAGGAATCAATATAATGAAATCAGAAAGGGGAATTTTCTCTCTACAAGAAATAGTGGAAGACCAGAAAAATCTGGAGGAGAAAGAAAAACAAAAATGTGAAAAGAAGAACAACATCTACTACAAAACGGTAAAAGGATCGGAACTGTATGTTATCACAGAAAAGTTAGCAAGTAAAATCATCAGGGCGCTTCATGGTATCTATAATCATACTGGAGTCAGAAAAATACATAAAATACTTAGAGAGAATTACATAACAAAAAAGGATCTATCATTAGTCAAAAGGGAGCTCAGAAAATGTGAAGTATGCCAGTTTGCAAAGGAAAAGAATATGGTAAACGAAAATTTGGCAAAATCGATAGTAACTACACATCCTCTAAACATGATAGCGGTAGATTTTATTTCAAATCTTATACCTAGTGAAGAAGGTAATTCTAACATCTTTGTAATTTTAGACCTATTTTCTAAGTTTTTAACAGCCTATCCATGCAGAAGAACCAACAAACGAACAGTCAAGCAACTTATGACGAAATACTTTTTAGAAGTGGGAATTCCAGGAAGATTTTAATGGATAATGCATCTTATTTTAATAATAACAATTTTAAACTATGGTTAGAGAAGTCTAATGTTTTACCTGTGTATACTAGCATCCGACATCCTTGTGCCAATCCGGCAGAAAGGGCTATTAAGGAACTGACAAAATGTATAAGGATATTGGTTCATGACCAACAACCAAAATGGGAGAAAAATTTGGTAAGGATACAAAATTGTTATAATGACATACCTCATGACATCACGGGAAGAGCACCTATAGTCATCATGAAGAATGAGGCTCCGGATAGACCATGGCTTTCAGTAATAGATTTAGAATACCAGCAGATAATCCAGGAGACCTACAACAAAATTAAAAGAAATGCTGAAAAATACACAGAAAAAATAAACAAGAAGATTAAAAAGCATATTACTTTTAACAAGGGCGAATTGGTACTTCTTAAGGCGTTAAGGGTTCCAAACCGTAGTAAGAATGTATGTGCGAAATTACAGTTGCTTTACGAAGGCCCCTATTTGATTGATACAGAAAACGGTGTTAATAGCTATCACTTAGTACACCCTGTATCTGGGAAATCTAGAGGAATTTTCCATGTTACACAGCTGTACAGATATGTGAGTTCTTCTGATGAAAATTCGGTGTGTTTACCTAAAACATAAAATTTATTAATGGTTATTTAGTTATGTTACAATTACAATTATGTTAATTACTCTGTTTAAAATTATTTTTAAGGGAATTTCTGTTTTCTTTCATAATTTAAAATGATACAGATGTCATGACTGGAGAAATGTGGGAACGTTCTATTCTAATGAACTTAAAGAGATAAAGAGATTTTCAAAGTATTTGTCATTAAGGACATATTTTGAGATTTATAAATGTTGAGGAAGTACCTCAAATAAAAAGAAGTAAATGTGACTTCACTATATTTGTCAAAGGCATATGGTGAGCTAAGGAAAAATTGTTTCTCTGAGAGAAAAGATCTCAGGAAAATTTTCAAGATATGAGAATAATAATATAATTTAAATATTGTCACGTTTGTGTGTGGACACATGACGAAATATTAATGAGAAGAGGAATCGTATGTAAAGATTCTATTATGAATATTGATAGATAAATGAGTTTTAATGTAAAATGTTCAATAAAAAAAGTAATACCCAGTCAAAGTGTACCAAAAATCATGAACAGTACGGAAATTCTCATGTTAAAGAAGGAAAACTAATTTGTTTTATTTAAAAAAAAAAAAAATGTTTTAGGTAAAGCAATGTTAATAATGTCTATTAATTTGTTTGGTTTGTGAGAAAAACACACATTAATTAATTTTTGTTAACTTGATTTAATTTAAAATAAATTTAGGTTTGAATTTTCCTGAATTATTCTAGATTGACAAAGCCAATTATAATAATTACAAGAAAATTCAGGGAAATTGTTACGGTTGCATTAGAAGTAGTATACAAATGAGCATGTTTATTTATAAATATTATGAAAAAGATACTGAATTGGTGTACAACATTCGGGGGGGAAACAATAATTAAAAATCATTATAAGTCTTTGTTCGATTTTTTTATGCAACTAAATTAATAGAAAGAAAGATAATAGCAAAACTACAAGTTGAGTTTAATTTATTCCAGATAATTATTCCATAAATTTTATAAATTTCTTAAATTGTACCTTGAAAATAATTGATTAGTTTTAATTTCTAGATGTTAAGGACAAATTTGTGATCACTCCCAAAATCAGTAGGAATAATTTTAGAATTCCAAATCTCACTAAAATAAAATCACCCTGTACAACAAGGCTCCAATAAACATCATTTGAGCTTACCAGTCACCAACATAAAAAACTGATATTTTTTAGTAACTTTGCTTTCATTGCCAACATAAATTTATTTATTTTTGTTCAAAAGGAAAGCTGGGAAAACAAAGTAATTTTCGGTAACCATGGTTCTGTTGAATCTAAAATCTCTCTCTTGTTTTTTGTTCCTGAAAGCGAAAGGAGGGTAAGAAATTTGTCCTGATAAAATTAGAATTTTTATAAGTAAAATTAAACAATTAACGCATAATAATGCAAGATAGATACTTAAAACGATAAAGTGTGATATAAAAGTGTATTTCCATAAAAAATTTAACATACCTGACAAGAAATTGGGGCCAAAGTGTATTGGCATC
This sequence comes from Ophraella communa, assembly GCA_035357415.1. Lineage (NCBI taxonomy): Eukaryota > Metazoa > Arthropoda > Insecta > Coleoptera > Chrysomelidae > Ophraella > Ophraella communa. The sequence continues at coordinate 142,196 of JAYKXQ010000052.1, forward strand.
CAATACCAGCAGTTCCAGGAGAGCAAGCAAGTTATTTAAGCCTTAAGGAACATATTCCTGTCCATTTGAAGGTGACAGCAGTTATAAGGATTCTACATTTGAGGTATTTGGGGCCAATTTTGCTCCAACACATATTTAGCAAGAATTAAGTACCAGGACTCCACAACATCCACGCATGGACCAAATTCTGAACATTTTTAAGGTGATATCAATTATTATTGTTCTATTTTAATACTTGACATTTTCGATAAACTCTAGAATTTCAACAATTATTATTGCTCTATTTCAATGTTTAACATTTTCGATGAGCTGTAGAATTTCATACTAATTTTTTGTTTTATCACTAATTCATTTGTACAAGATCCATATTTATTGTCAAAATTTATTCGTATTATAAAGGTTTTATTTAAATTAGCACGTGCTACAACTTTGATGTAGTTTGTTCTTGGAAGAGAAAACAGGATATTCAGGAATTTTCACATTCATACATTTCAATTAAAGAATACGGTTTTATAACTAAGAACACACTATATTTTCATTTAAGGTACATTTCATAGGAATAAAAGTATAAATTGTACTCACCTGTAACACCAATTCATTTTGGAATCTTTCTAATACATTTTCTTTTAGCGACATTGAACAATAAATATCTCTTTTGAATTTCTGTTTATTTCAAACATAAATTAATCTGAAAAATTTATTTAACGAGAACGACCACTTCTTAATTTGCTTCAATCAGCTGTAACGTCTCAGAACTTTAACCTCACAAAACACAGAATTTGACTAGAGGGAATAATCGCAGAACTTGAACCTACACCAGTAACCTGAGCGGGTGACGTCATACAGTGACCGGAGGAACTACTTAAGTATCTTTTTCGTTATTTGTTTTTAATCATAAAAATTTTTAAGAGTCTCATTGCTTTGAGCAGCTTGGTTTAATTTAATTTCATTGGCGTCATATTTTTTTAAGTAAATATTGTGGGAGATCATATTGTTGTCGTAGGCGTACCGCTATAGGCAACACGTATTACACAAATACTTTGAGAAAATATAATTTTATAAATTTAACAATATTAAACCCCACAATATGCACAGGTGTTATTCGTAGAAGAACTTTTTTATACACTTTTATAGATCTTTGAAAATCCTTTTATATATTTAACAGAAAAATATTTTACAAAAATTTATAATTTGTTCGTTTGTTTTATTTTACATTTAGAATTATATTTTCATGATTATTTATTTTTTTAATGGTGATTTTGATTATTTTTATGTAATGTGATTACTTTTTTATTATTTATTTTTGCTTTTAATTGACTTAACGATTTTGTTTTTGATTTAATCATCATAATACACATTCTTATTGAAATTAATATTTTCTTTAATGAATAAATTTTTTATGATAATAGAACTTCGTCTCAACTTCCCCCAAACTTGTAATAAATTTATCGACGGATAAATTTTTATAAGTTTCCATTTTCTACTTTAACTTCAAACTATATCCTATTTTATTTTATTTATATATTTATTTACACTTAACTACTAAATATATTTCTTGAGTGAACTTACATGAAACATACCACGTGAAATTTTTGAGTAAGGAAACATTAGAATTTATTTTCTACTTTTTTAAAACATAAGCGCATCGTATCATCTTTTTCTTACCCACTACTATAGGATTAATATAGAGTGTAGTACTATAACTTATAATTCCATCTGCCAACAGTTTCTTTAAATGTTTATCTACCGCTTCTTGATATTTATAGGGAATTGGATAACTTTTTGACTGAAAACTCTCTATATTTTTAACTTTTATACTATGTGAATAATTTTTAGCTACTCTAGATTCATCATTAATTAAACTTTTATATCTTTCTACCAATTTTATAACTTCGTTTTTCCATCCTTTATTGCAATTTATCACCACCTCTAAATTCTTTTCATTAACCCTATCATCGGCATCAATTGCCCTTTCATCATAATCATAATTTAATTTATTTTTGGTATCTAAGACCCTTTCTAAATGATTATCATTTCCATTTTTATTTAAATTTAATTCGGCATCTATGGCCACATTATTAAATATATTTCGGCACCCTTGTACCATTAAATTGCAACTAGATTCACAAATTTCACTTATTTTTTCTTGGCAGAAATTTTTATTACTATTTTCTAATGACTCGTCGAATATACTAATTATATTATAATTACTAGTTAATTTTAAATCATTTATTACCTCAAATTTTATTTCATTATCCCCAAATATTACTGCATTTTTGATATAATTTATTATAATTTTATTCTTTGATAATTCATCGTTACCCAATAATATATCATATTTTAATTTATTGACTATCAATAACTGAACATTTAATTTTACATTATTTATATTCAAAGAAGCAAAAACTGTTTTATTAGAATATCCTAAACTTTTATCATTTATCCCTGTAAAATTTACTTTTGGAATATTGATTATATTGTTTTTAACATTGAGATTTTATTTACTGTATTTTCTGATATTAAAGAAACTGTAGACCCTGTATCTATTATAATGGTTAATAAATTGTTATCAATATTTGCTTTAATTAATACTAATTCTATTTCTTTATTTTCTAGATGCAGATTATCCTTGTCCATTAAAAATTCACGTGGGTGTACAAAGTCACATCTAGCGCTATTTACATTGTGCACCCCTATTGAAAATTTGTGGTTTGGGCATCATCTACTGGAGATCTGGCCCTAGGAGTTCTACTACCTGAACGTGCAATGTCTCTCGGTGTATTATTTGTCTCATTTATCCCCTCATTACTGTTACTCGTATTAATTGCGTTTACTTGTCTATTATTATTGTTTGTATTTGCTCGATTATTGTTATTTTGTTCAAATCTATTAAAATTTCTATTATTATAATTATTATTAAAACTTCTAGTGTTCTGATTATTATTGTAATTTCTATTTTTATTGTAATTGTTCCTATTTTTATTATTTTGATTTCTGTTTTGATTATTGTAGTTATTGTTAAAATTATTATTATTATTTTGTCTGTTAAAATTGTTATTGTTACTTTGCCTATTAAAACTTCTATTATTGTTATTAAAGTTTCTTACATTATCTCTATTCTGATTGTTGATACTATTACTTAAATTTCTTTCAATTCTCTGCAAATATGTTATTAAATGATCAAATTTATTAATATTTTGTACTGCAATTATCTCAGATATTTCAGGTTTAAAATGTCTTGATAAAAACATTACAATTTCTGCCTCTGGTATAGGAGGAGTTAAATATTGACAAGTAGCATAGAGTTGTAAAACATAGTTGGATAGATTATTCTTTGTATTATCAAATTTGCCAAAATACAATCTTTCCCTGACTTTACTCTGTTGTAATTCTGACCAGAAAGTATCTAGAAATACTTTTTCAAAGGTTTCAAATGAATCTACAAACATTTCTTTACAATTCCACCATAATAGTGCATTGCCTGTTAAACTTGACCTGATAAATTCTTTAAAGTCTTGTAAATTTTTAATTTTATAGTATTTATTTTTAATTGAATGTAAATAATTTATAGGATGTATCTTCCTATAATCCCCACAAAATTTTGAACTTTCTTCAAACTTCCCCCCTATATTTGAAATTTGAAAACCCAAGTCAGGTGTTACGCGATTGTCTGATAATTCAGAAATATTTTGATTCACTTGTTTTATTTTATTTTCGAGTTCCTCCTTTAATTTCTTGATTTCTTCACTGTTTCCCACGTTTACATTTGCATTTAATTTTTCTTCTATTTCTTTTCTTAATTGTCTCTCTGTTTTTCTGTTTTCCTGTTCGGCTATATCCAAATTTATTTGTATTCCTCTTTTCACGTTATCTTCCATTTCTGATATTCTTGAGTTTAATTTCAGATTGTTTTCGCTTGTTCTTTTGTCTATATTTTGTACTTGTTTATTTAAAAATTCTTGTTTTTCCTCAATTACTTTAATCTTTTTCTCTTGATTTTCCACTTTCTTGTCCAATTTTTCCGTTATTTCATTCAATTTTCTCGTTATTTCCTCAGAATTTTGTCTATTTTGTTTTTTCATTTCTTCAGAGTTAGCTTCTAATTTTCTTGTCATCTCTTCCGAGTTGGCTTCTAGTTTTTTCGCTATTTGTTCTGAATTGGCTAGGATGATGCTCATCAAATCTGCCAATGTGACATTTCCTCCAGTTTGTGAAGAAGTACCATCTTTTTGTTGATGTTCATCTTCTTGTTCCCCCCTTTCCTATGGCTCTTCTGTGTTAGCAAACATGTCTATTAATTCTTGACTTTTTGTCAATCTGTTTATCAAATTTTGTTTGGTTCCTTTGTCGTCCAAATCTCTGTTTCTCAATTCTTGTCTGAGTTCTTCTACCTTCCATGCATCAAAATTATTTTCTTCTTTACCAGACATTATGTTTCGACTTTTTATATTTATAATTAAATGTTAGAAATATTTATTTTATATGTTAATTTCAGTTACAATAATCTATTAGTATTTTTATTTTTAAATAAATTTTAATGTAATGTTTATTGATTTATTTTTTTGTTATTTAAACTATTAAAATCTGTGATTTTAATCGAGCCCCACGTTGGGCGCCAAGTTATTACGATTTTATTAATTTATTGTTGTTGGGTTCTTATGTTTTCTTTTTTTGTTTTATTATTTTAATTTTTTCTGATGATTGAATGTTATTTTAGTAAATTCAGGTTAATTGTGACATGATATTATTAGTGGTTTGTTTTTATTTGATTTGACGTAATTGTTGAAGTTTTTTACTACAATAATAATGTTTTTTAGCCCCTTAAATAATATGTTGTATAATGATGACTAGCTCAAATAAAATTAAATGTTTCTTGAAAATAGACACTATCGTTAATCGAAAAATTATATCTCAGGTCGTACAGGTTTCACCACAGATTTACGCTCAAACAAATTATAAATTTTCTATCAAAATGAAATTCAAAAATCTTTACAATAAGGTAGTATAAATGTTCTCTGGCGGCTAATAACTATTATCGCTTTAAAACAGTTTATACGCACACTTAATACAAATTAAATAACGGTACCTTTTTTAACTTTGTCTCTCGAGTGTTCGCCATTCACATGTAGGTGTCGCTGGAACTGGTGGTCTATCTTCTCTTCTGGTAGACACGTGGGATATAGAACTTCCAATGGTTTAATTAAAGACAGAAACTCTTACGATGTAGAATTTATTATTGTTTATTTGTGGATTTGTTTATACAGTTTACTGGTTGATAAGACTCCCTTTTTACAAGTGGTTTGTTACAAAGTTTTATACTAGGATTATTTCTGATATAAGGTAAGTCAAGCTTCTTATATTAATTTGATACTAACTTTTGTATCATTAAAATTACATTTGGAACTATTATATTATAAAGTGATTCTGCTTGATTCAACAAACTTATTTTCTATTCAAAGTCGAAGGATGTTAACTTATAAAGTTAATAAAATTTATGACTAATCAAAGTCTTTTTTAAAAATGTAAATTACGAGTTGAATATTTTTTATAACTGTTGTTGAATGTTTTGAAAATGAGTCTTGAATCTTTTTTAAAATTAAACTTGAGTGTTGAGTCGTGAAAGTTTTTTTTTTAAATTAAATATTAAATGTTTGTTGAAAGTTTAAAACGAGGCTTGAATATTGGTATAAAGGGTCTTGACTCTCTTAAAATTAGGCTTGAATCTCTGTTATTCTTCCTGACTGGTTCTTTTACGTAAAAACTGAGATCCCTCTCTCATTATTCTCTGACCAATAAAAATGCTTCATTTAAAAACTCCACGAGAACCAATCAGAAGGAACTATTTCTTAATTTGCTTATTTCTAACTAACTACTTATATTTTACAAACAATTTTTTTACATAATATATACAATAATCATTTTTAATGTTCAATAGTTTTTATATAATTTATTATGGTCGGAAAAGCTCTCAAATTATATTTACACTGAGGCTTGAAGTCATAAATTCGACCGATACATTTCCGAGTAACTCTTACGTCACAACGTGCACCTGCTATTCTAAGCTCTTGGAGTTCGAGGAAACTAAACATTTCAAACACGCGATGTTATTTACGAGCAGTCTAATTCTGTTAATTTGACGTCATACGGGCACAGGTGCGTTTCTAAGGTTTTGGAGTTCATGGAAACTAAACATTTCAAACACGCGATGTTAGAAGTCGTAGTTCTGATAATTTTACGTCACACATATGCACAGGTGTTATTCGTAGAAGAACTTTTTTATACACTTTTATAGATCTTTGAAAATCCTTTTATATATTTAACAGAAAAATATTTTACAAAAATTTATAATTTGTTCGTTTGTTTTATTTTACATTTAGAATTATATTTTCATTATTATTTATTTTTTTAATGGTGATTTTGATTATTTTTATGTAATGTGATTACTTTTTTATTATTTATTTTTGCTTTTAATTGACTTAACGATTTTGTTTTTGATTTAATCATCATAATACACATTCTTATTGAAATTAATATTTTCTTTAATGAATAAATTTTTTATGATAATAGAACTTCGTCTCAATATATATATATATATATATATATATATATATATATATACCAAGCTTGACCGTTTTCCATGAAACAACAACTACTTCCTGGGCTATATGCCCCAACGGACATTGAATTACATTTCAATAGAAAACGTGATGGCGACCGACTTTGCAAATTAACGGGAAGAACACTACTCGGAGACCGGTTTCGACATTGTTGTGTCTCATCAGTACGAGGCAAGTAGTTCTTCTCATCCGGCAGAGCAGCCAATACATAAACCGTGAACCCACGATTCCATGATAAAGTCGTAAAAGCGCCATCCTACCGTTAATTTGCAAACCAATAGATCAAAGGTAACTGTAATCGATAGATAAACAAATACTGAAAATAATTTGAGATACAAGGTGCAGTCAATGATAAAAATGAAAAGTAGAAAATTGTTTCTACCTACACCCAAGATATATATATATATATATATACATTAAACCAGAAATATTGGGTGTACAGCAATTAGAAAAAGTAAACTCTTTATACTTTTTACCGAGCTTTCGGAAAATTTATCTCCATTATATATTGTTATGGTATGAACATACCCAAAATAAATCGTTTAAAAATAATCATAAAGCAATATGACCAACTCTGTTATTTGGTTACTTAGTTAAATAAATTCATCACAATAAAAGAAATATAATAGAAATAAACTAATAAATAAGTCAAATTAAAACATGCAAAACTGATAATATTAATAAAAATAAATAACATTCTTTATAATAAGTTTTGGCAAACACTATATTCTAAATTATTAATCAATTTTAATAAACCCTGTATAATCAAGAATTTAAGCTATAAATTGACAGATAAAAACAGGAGTACCAAATTCAAACAAATTGTGTAAAATACCAACCTAAATTTTAAGGCTAAAAAGATATAAATACAAATTTTTGACCACTGCAATGATAAAAACAATAACATAAAAAATGAAACAAACACCATATAGAAACTAAAACATAATTTCATTTGAATAAACTCACAATATTTTTAAAGATTGGAAATATCAATTTAGTAACAAACTTTTAAAATGAATTTCATTGATTGAAATAAAACAAAAGAAAATTTGTTTAGAAAACAAATGAAAAAATCAACGACTTGCAAAAATTTCTCCAAGGGAGAAAGACGTAAAAAAATTTTGAGTTGAAATTAATAGTAAAAATCTTAATACAACTATATAAAATATTCAAAAGATTAATAATAAATTGTTTATAAACATAATTATAAGGAGTCAGTGATACCTATAATTAATAAAAGTAAATAAGTAAGAATACTTACAAAGTGCGGGTAAGCGAACATCTACTTCTGAATTTATAGTTTATAATCAACACGAACTGATATACTTATCTGGCATAGTTTTGTCGATATAACAAAAAAATTTTTTCACAACGAACAGACTGTGTAAAGTCTACAGTTTTGAAGAAAGAAAATACCGGATTTGATCCTCAGCTGACAGTCTGGATATTCTGCAGCCCTTTCCCACATTTTCCAACCCATTGAAACCTTCGGATTTGAAGAGAAGAAAAGTACAAACTAACAGACATTCAGGTACCTACCTACTGTTCATATTAATTTTAAGTTTTTTTTTTCATGTAGTATAAATTGTTTGCTTATTAGAATTAAATTGTTGTCTTAGATATAATTAGATAAAAATACTTACAGAATATTTGATAAAATCAATTCGTTGGATTAATGTTTTATTAATTTTCATAACATTCATACTCCAAGAACAAAGTAAAATAAATTTCTTCTTTTTTTTTAACTAGATAAATAGTCTATTATAATTAAGGTCACATATCCACGTAACTGAATTTAGTTCTGTGAGTATAGTTAAATAGTGTGCATGGATGAATGAAAGAAACTTTAGATAAATAAGAATTGGAATAACTGTATAATTTGAATATTTTATTATAAAAAAACCTAATAATAGTTGAATAAAAGATAAAACACTTATCCAAGAATACATGTGGCTGTTTTGTTTCAATTTCTATGATTCAATTGTAGTAATATACTTTAATGCCAACTTTCAACACGAAGGCCAAAGAACAGAGTCGGTCTTTATAAATTTTAATTTGACCTCACAATAAAATATTCCCTGAGAGTATATAATAAAAAATTAAGAGTCTCATAAATTAGTTGAGATAATCATTAATGGCGCCCAAACTAAAATATAAATAAAATTTTTAAATAATAATAAAAAAACAAATATTCCAATACTATAACAATTGGCGCCCAACGTGGGGCATAACAAAATTGGGCATAACAAAATTGGGCATAACAAAATTGGGCATAACAAAATTTACTATAACAAGATTTGGCATAACAAGATTTGGCATAACAAAATTGGGCATAACAAGATTGGCCATAACAAAATTTGGCATTGAAGAATTGACAGTAAAAACAAATTAAAACAAGAAAAATGGAAGCAAGAATGACACTCAGAGATGGTAAACAAATAAGAGCAGAAGAAGAATCAGATGGAAAAGAAAGAGAAGAAAGCAGACATGGAATGGGTGACTTTCAAGCATATTACATGAAACAAGACAATAATGAAGAAACAGAGAGAACTGACACAGAAAAACAAAAAGAAAATCAAACAGCAGAAATTTCACAGGAAAAGAAAGAGGAGATGGACGTAATGAGTATGTTCCAGATTATGATAAACAAAATGGACCAAAATAAAGAAGAAATAAAACGAGAAATGAAAACAAATAGTCAAAGAATGGAAGAGAAAATAGAAGATATGAGAAAACAATTAGAAGAATCAAGAAGCTACACAGAAGAAAGAATACAAGAAACAAAACAAGAAATTCGAGATGAAATGTTAGGAAGACCAATGGAAGTGGAAGTAAAACAATCCAGAGAAATGGAAAATATAAAGAAAAACGAAAATGAATTAAAAATGGAAATAGGTGGGAATAGTAAGAAAATAGAAATAAATACCGAAAAAATAAAGGAATTAAATAGAGAAATAATGAAAACAGATAAAAGCATACAAGATATGAAGGAAGAGATGAACAAGGAAATAAAAATGAATTTCAAGATAGCAGAAGAAGAGAACTATAAAACAAAAAGGGAATTTAAAATGGAAATAAAGAACATACAAGGAAAAGTAGAACTGATCGAGAAAAAAGGAATTAATATGGAATATGTTGGAGGAGTAAAAACAATTTATGGAACAACTAGTCAAAAATTTGATGGAAATATCAAGAAACTGCATCCAAAAATATTCATAAGAATTTTGAAAAATCGAGTAAGAGGAATGAATAATATTGAAGACATGAAGGAAATAATAAGAGATCATTTAGAAAATCATGCGTTAATATAGTTTGCTGCCAGGGAAAAAGATATGTCACAATTCCAAGATTTTGAAACGGCATTTTTACAATATTTCTGGGGGGAAAATGCTCAATCCACCGTCAGGGAAAATTTATATTTCGGAAAGTTCCATGAAAATAGGAGCCATAGTTTAAACAATTATGCAATCCAACTACATGCGATGACACAATATTTGGAACCACCAATTCCTGAGGAGGAAATCGTTATGTTCATAGCAAGACATTTCAAGGCAGAATTGGCTGAAACCATTGCCATACAAAATATAAGAAAATTGGATCAATTATCTATGTATCTACAAAGAGTAGAAAGAAATTTAATAAGACAAGAAAATTCACAACAAAATAGACGAACAAATTATATAAACAATGAGAATAATCAGAGAAGCAACAATCAAAATAAGAATTGGACAAATAATAGATTTAATAATAATGTACAAAATAATAATAACAATAATTACAATAACAATAATTACAATAACAGAAACTACAATATTAATACTAATAATAGAAACAATAATGATTCATACAGACAAAATAATTACAATGACAGGAACAATAGACAATATAGAGGACCGGAGAGAAGAAATTCTGAAGAAAATATGCAAAGAGCAAATAGAGATCAAGAAACAAGAAGAGTAAATTATCAAAGAATTAATCAAGACAGAAGAAGCAGATCAGAAAACAGAGAGGATGATATAACAAATTTAAACGAGACAAGATCAAGATTACATACAGCACAAATACATAGGGATAATACGAGACAGACAACTGAACAAATAAATGACAATGAAAATTTTTAAATACGCACACATCAAATAAACAAAATCTATATATCTGTAAATATGAAAATCCAAATGAATTTATAAAAATAAATGAAAATATAGACACAGATGGGAATAATAGTTTAATTATTATAAATGGATTAATTAACAATTTAGAAGCTAAATTACTAATTGATACTGGATCGGAAGCATCAATCATTAATCAAAATTTTGTTGAAAAATTTAATATTCCTACAAATAAAATCATTAAAATCCCAAAAATAAATTTAATAGGTGATAACTCAAAGAAAATATGTGAAATTAATAGATTAATAAATATAAGCGCTAATATTAAGGAAAAAGAATTTAATTTTCAAGTATTAATTGCTCCAAATATTGAAACTGAAGTAATAATAGGATATGATGAGCTAGAAAAACATAACGCCATAATAGATATTGAAGAAAGAAAATTAAAATTGGATGGAACATGGATTAACTTTGAAATAATAGCTTTGAAAGAGGAAGGTAAAGTAGTAAATAATATGTACAAGGAAGAAATGAACAAAAATTATGATGATGAAGAAGAAGGGAAAGATGGAGTTATAATGGATTGTCCAGAGGACAGAAAGGAAGTGATAAAAATGTTAATGAATAAATATGATAATTTATTTTCTAAGGAAAATAGAATTGCGAAAGATTATGTACATAAAATAGAAGTGAATGAAGATATTAAAAATTTCAAAGCTAAAACTTATCCTATTCCATACAAGTATAAAGATCAAGTGAGAAAATACATAAGAGAACTATTAAAAAATAAAATAATAGAAAGAAGCAACTCACAATACATTAGTCCTATTGTTGTGGTAGTAAAAAAGAATGGAGAATTAAGACTTTGCTTAGATGCAAGAAATATAAATAAATTTTCAAAACCTCAATATGAAGCACCTATGTCAGTTGAATCTATTTTGGGACGTATAACAAGAACATCTATATTTTCAAGACTAGACTTGAAACATAGCTTTTGGCTAATTCCTTTACATGAGGATAGTCGAGATTTTACAGCTTTTCCATAGACGGAGAAATCTATAGATTTTGTGTTGTGCCATTTGGTGTACAAAGTGCATGTAGTTCATTAGTAAGGGCACTAAATAAAATATTAAATAAACATGAATCATTTGTTCTTCATTATGTGGATGATATTTTGATTTTTTCCAAAAATATAGAAGAACATCATTTTCATCTTGAAACCATTTTGAAAGATCTTGATTCTGCAGGCCTTAAATTAAATAAAGAAAAATGTGAATTTTACAAAAATGAGATAATATATTTGGGATACAAAATAAACCAAAATGTTATACAATTAGATCCTCAAAGAATAAAGATAATTCAAGAATATGCCAGACCAAAAATTTAAAGACTTTAAGAGGTTTCTTAGGAATGCTAAATTATTATAAGAGAATGATTCCTGATTTAAGCAATAAAGAAATACCATTAATAGAGCTACTGAAGAAAAATGTAAAATGGCAGTGGACGGAACAAAGAGAAAATGCTTTTCAAGAAATTAAGGAGCAATTTGCAGAAAACCTAAAGATTTATCATCCAAGGTATGATATTCCATTTGTCTTAAGAACTGATGCATCTATCAATAGACTGGCTGGAGTATTGATACAAGAACAGGAAGAAGGAGAAGTTCCTATTTGTTTTGTTTCCAGAACAACAAAGAAAAGTGAAAGGAACTATAGTGTGAGTGAACTTGAACTTGCCAGCATCATATTTGCCATAAAGAAACTACGATTTTATTTACTCGGGAATCATTTTACCATAGAAAGTGATAATCAAGCTTTGACATCTATATTGAATAATAAATATGGTAATAATAGAATCCATCGTTGGGCATTGTTACTACAGGAATATGATTTCACAATTAAATATATTCCTGGAAAGTTAAATGTGGTACCAGATGCCATTACCAGAATGGAAGAAAAATCAAAAGATGCTGGAAGACAAATTAAAATAGGGGTAAATATTTTAAAAGAAATAGAAGGATTATTTTCGACAAAAGAATTTTAGAAGACCAAACAAAACTGACCCAAAAGGAAAAATCAAGAGCATTATATGAAAATCATTTATTTTACAAAATTGTGAACGACATAGAATTATATTTAATTACAAAAAGAATTAGCAGAAGAGATTTTAAAGGAATTGCATATAAAATATGGACATATTGGAAGCAGGAAAACTTGGCTAACTTTTCGAGAAAACTATATAGCAACAGGAGATTTATCCATTATAAAAAATATAGTAAAAAGTTGTAAAATTTGCCAAATGACAAAAGAAAAGAACATACAGAATCAAAATATACCAAAATCTATAAAAGTAACAAAACCTTTGGAAATATTAGCAATTGATTTCATGTCAAATTTAATTCCGAGTGAAATTAATGGAAATGTACATATTTTAATAGTATTAGATAATTTTACAAAGTATATAAAATTATACCCAACAAAAAGAACAAACACAAAGGTTGTGCAACAATGTTTAACAAATTATTTCTTAGAGATTGGTATACCAGAAAACTGTATAATGGATAATGCAACTTACTTTAATAATAAGAGAATCCAAACTTGGTTAAGAAAATCTAATATTAATCCCATATATACCAGTGTAAGGCATCCTTGTTCAAATCCATCAGAGAGATACATACGAGAAGTGATAAAATATCTTCGAATCTTAACACACAATCATCATGAACAATGGGAACAACAGCTTCCAAGCATTGAAGAATATCTAAATGGAATACCAAATACAGTAACTGAAATTTCTCCTATTGTTTTAATGAAACAGATTTTGCCAAATAGACCATGGATACCTAAAAACATAGAAAAATATGATGAGTTAGTCGAAAAGGTGAATTTGAAGCTAAAAAGAGCTGGAGAAAAATTTGTTAAAAGAAAATCAAAAGAAATAAAAAGAAGAGTAACATTTAAGAAAGGAGATCTAGTCATTTTAAAAGCATTAATGGTACCAAATAGAAGAGACAACAAATGTGCAAAGCTGCAATTGCCATTTGAAGGCCCTTATATTATCAGTAATGAGGAAGGAATCAACAGTTACATTTTGAAAGACCCCATTAGTGAGAGAATAAGAGGAGTCTTCCATATTAATCAATTATATAGATTTTATACATAAAACAAAAAGGACACGACTGACAAATTTAATAAAGAATAGATTATAAAGAAGAATTAAAATTTGGTTTTCTCATTTCTTTTATGAAAAAAATAAATTTAGAAAACAAATTTTGGGAATGTTGTTATGGTATGAACATACCCAAAATAAATCGTTTAAAAATAATCATAAAGCAATATGACCAACTCTGTTATTTGGTTACTTAGTTAAATAAATTCATCACAATAAAAGAAATATAATAGAAATAAACTAATAAATAAGTCAAATTAAAACATGCAAAACTGATAATATTAATAAAAATAAATAACATTCTTTATAATAAGTTTTGGCAAACACTATATTCTAAATTATTAATCAATTTTAATAAACCCTGTATAATCAAGAATTTAAGCTATAAATTGACAGATAAAAACAGGAGTACCAAATTCAAACAAATTGTGTAAAATACCAACCTAAATTTTAAGGCTAAAAAGATATAAATACAAATTTTTGACCACTGCAATGATAAAAACAATAACATAAAAATGAAACAAACACCATATAGAAACTAAAACATAATTTCATTTGAATAAACTCACAATATTTTTAAAGATTGGAAATATCAATTTAGTAACAAACTTTTAAAATGAATTTCATTGATTGAAATAAAACAAAAGAAAATTTGTTTAGAAAACAAATGAAAAAATCAACGACTTGCAAAAATTTCTCCAAGGGAGAAAGACGTAAAAAAATTTTGAGTTGAAATTAATAGTAAAAATCTTAATACAACTATATAAAATATTCAAAAGATTAATAATAAATTGTTTATAAACATAATTATAAGGAGTCAGTGATACCTATAATTAATAAAAGTAAATAAGTAAGAATACTTACAAAGTGCGGGTAAGCGAACATCTACTTCTGAATTTATAATTTATAATCAACACGAACTGATATACTTATCTGGCATAGTTTTGTCGATATAACAAAAAAATTTTTTCACAACGAACAGACTGTGTAAAGTCTACAGTTTTGAAGAAAGAAAATACCGGATTTGATCCTCAGCTGACAGTCTGGATATTCTGCAGCCCTTTCCCACATTTTCCAACCCATTGAAACCTTCGGATTTGAAGAGAAGAAAAGTACAAACTAACAGACATTCAGGTACCTACCTACTGTTCATATTAATTTTAAGTTTTTTTTCATGTAGTATAAATTGTTTGCTTATTAGAATTAAATTGTTGTCTTAGATATAATTAGATAAAAATACTTACAGAATATTTGATAAAATCAATTCGTTGGATTAAGGTTTTATTAATTTTCATAACATTCATACTCCAAGAACAAAGTAAAATAAATTTCTTCTTTTTTTTAACTAGATAAATAGTCTATTATAATTAAGGTCACATATCCACGTAACTGAATTTAGTTCTGTGAGTATAGTTAAATAGTGTGCATGGATGAATGAAAGAAACTTTAGATAAATAAGAATTGGAATAACTGTATAATTTGAATATTTTATTATAAAAAAACCTAATAATAGTTGAATAAAAGATAAAACACTTATCCAAGAATACATGTGGCTGTTTTGTTTCAATTTCTATGATTCAATTGTAGTAATATACTTTAATGCCAACTTTCAACACGAAGGCCAAAGAACAGAGTCGGTCTTTATAAATTTTAATTTGACCTCACAATAAAATATTCCCTGAGAGTATATAATAAAAAATTAAGAGTCTCATAAATTAGTTGAGATAATCATTAATGGCGCCCAAACTAAAATATAAATAAAATTTTTAAATAATAATAAAAAAACAAATATTCCAATACTATAACAATATATATATATATTGAGACGAAGTTTTATTATCATAAAAAATTTATTCATTAAAGAAAATATTAATTTCAATAAGAATGTGTATTATGATGATTAAATCAAAAACAAAATCGTTATTAAGTCAATTAAAAGCAAAATAAATAATAAAAAAGTAATCACATTACATAAAAATAATCAAAATCACCATTAAAAAAATAAATAATAATGAAAATATAATTCTAAATGTAAAATAAAACAAACGAACAAATTATAAATTTTTGTAAAATATTTTTCTGTTAAATATATAAAAGGATTTTCAAAGATCTACAAAAGTGTATAAAAAGTTCTTCTACGAATAACACTTGTGCATATGTGTGACGTAAAATTATCAGAACTACGACTGCTAACATCGCGTGTTTGAAATGTTTAGTTTCCATGAACTCCAAAACTTTAGAAGTGCACCTGTGCCTGTGTGACGTCAAATTATCAGAACTACGAGTGCTTGTACACACCATCGCGTGTTTGAAATGTTTAATTTCCTCGAACTCCAAGAGCTTAGAATAGCAGCTGCACGTTGTGACGTATGAGTTACTCGGAAGTATATCGGTCGAATTTATGACTTCAAGCCTCAGTGTAAATATAATTTAAGAGCTTTTCCGACCATAATAAATTATATAAAAATTATTGAACATTAAAAATGATTATTGTATATATTATGTAAAAAAATTGTTTGTAAAATATAAGTAGTTAGTTAGAAATAAGCAAATTAAGAAATAGTTCCTTCTGATTGGTTCTCGTGGAGTTTTTAAATGAAGCATTTTTATTGGTCAGAGAATAATGAGAGAGGGATCTCAGTCTTTACGTAAAAGAACCAGTCAGAAAGAATAAAAGGAGATTCAAGCCTAATTTTAAGAGAGTCAAGACCCTTTATACAAATATTAAAGCTTCGTTTTAAAAATTTTTCAACAAACATTTAAGATTTAATTTTAAAAAAAACTTTCACGACTCAATACTCAAGTTTAATTTTAAAAAAGATTCAAGACTCATTTTCAAAACATTCAACAACAGTTATTATAATATTCAACTCGTAATCTACATTTTTAAAAAAGACTTTGATTAGTCATAAATTTTATTAACTATATAAGTTAACAGTATTCGACTTTGAATCGAAAATAGGTTTGTTGAATCGAGCAGAGTAATCTTATAATATAACAGTTTCAACTGTAATTTTAATGATACAAAAGTTAGTACCTATTAAATTAATATAAGAAGCTTGACTTACCTTATATCAGAAATAATCCTAGTATAAAACTTTGTAACACACCACTTGTAAAAAGGGAGTCTTATCAACCAGTAAATTGTATAAGCAAATCCACAAGTAAACAATAATAAATTATACATCGTAAGAGTTTCTGTCTTTAATTAAACCATTGGAAGTTCTACATCCCACGTGTGCACCAGAAGAGAAGATAGACCACCAGTTCCAGCGACACCTACATGTGAATGGCGAACACTCGAGAGACAAAGTTAAAAAAAGGTACCGTTATTTAATTTGTATTAAGTGTGCGTATAAACTGTTTTAAAGCGATAATAATTATTAGCCGCTAGAGAACATTTATACTACTTTATTGTAAAGATTTTTGAATTTCATTTTGATAGAAAATTTATAATTTGTTTGAGCGTAAATCTGTGGTGAAACCTGTACGACCTGAGATATAATTTTTCGATTAACGATAGTGTCTATTTTCAAGAAACATTTAATTTTATTTGAGCTAGTTATCATTATACATATTATTTAAGGGGCTAAAAAAAAACATTATTATTGTAGTAAAAAACTTCAACAATTACTTCAAATCAAATAAAAACAAACCACTAATAATATCATGTCACAATTAACGTGAATTTACTAAAATAACATTCAATCATCAGAAAAAATTAAAATAATAAAACAAAAAAAGAAAACATAAGAACCCAACAACAAAAAAATTAATAAAATCATAATAATATATATATATATATATATATATATATATATATATAATAAATTTAGGTACCTAAACAGCATTAAATTTAATAGGTACCTAGTCACAGAAGACAAACACGAGACACGTCTGCATTTTGTGTTAATAGTTATCTGTGATTTGTGTCTGGACATTTAACAAGCGATGAACCCTTTTTAAAATATAAACACAATTACTTTGTTGTTAAAAAGCAATGATAAATATAATTGTAATAAAAATTTTTTTTTGATATACCTGTTTGTGGTTACATTGCACGGAACGTTTTGTTTTGCGTTTGACATTTTTTGTTGCGTTCTGTGGGAGTATCGCTCTGTGATCAGACATTTGATGATGACTCGTAGCGTGCTAAGAAACATGACACGTTGTAACATAACCTAAAATATTTTTTTATATTTTAATAAGAATTCAATTTAAAATTCTAAAAACCAGTCTAAAGTTATTACAACCTCTTAATAAAAGGAGGTTAACCAGTTCAAGAATATAACAGTGAGATATCATCACGTTCATCACTTAGGTTATACTTTGATCTACATTTGTACCGCTTTAGGTTATACCCCAACTTATATTTATTATCTAGTTACTTATTTAGGTGTTAATCTCATTTACCAATTTATTATTAAAGCATACAATTTGAACCAAATTTAATAATTACACTTAATTGTAGAATTAGCTTACACCTCTTACTCAATTTATGGTACATACTAATTAAAACACAATTTAGTATGGATATTGAACTAAAAACTCTAAAAGTCAAACGCGCCCTCATTAAATCATCACAAGGTTCGAATCATTTTTAAATACATTTATTAACTTGGGTAGTACAAATTATGTCGATCTTCAAACAAGGTAAGACAATATTATATCACTATTTTAAGAATTTTTTAATATTCAATTTGAAATTGAAATAGCCACTTCAGAAAATCAGGATGATATAATTATTGACTCTAAAACTTGGGAATATTTTGAAAATACTTATTATAGCTTAATTGAGTCTGCAAAAATACACTGCCTAAAGATAATTATTCACACTGTAGTGAAGGTCATACATCCGAGCATAATATACCAAGTGAGGTGTCAAATGCACAAAACCCCAAACATAATACCTTAAATACTAATAATCATAATGCTGAAAATTGTAATGCTAACTTGTTGACTTCACTTAGCAACCAGGTGTCCAACCAGGTGATCAAACTATAGTTTTAAAATTGCCAGACATTAATTTACCCTCATTTGATGGCCAATTTGGTGGTTGGTTGTTTTTCAGGGACACATTTAAATCCATTATACATGAAAAACAAAATTTATCTAAAATACACAAATTTCATTATCTTAGGCTTACATTAAAAGGTGAGGCTGCTGATGTATTGCATGAATTAAAAATATCTGAAGATAGCTATGACATTGCAGGGCAAAGTTTACTGGAACAATATGAAGACAACAATGCCTTAGTCAATTATCATGTCAGAATCCTATTAAAATTACAACCATTCACAAAGGAATCATATACAAGCATAAAGCAACTTCATACTACTATGGTAAGAACCTTAAGAGTTTTAAATGCCCTCGGTGAACCCAGTCAACATTGGAACTCTTTAGTTATAAATATAATTTATCTAAACCTAGACACAAGGTCTAAACGAAAATGGGATGGACTCACATCCAAGATTCAAAAACCTTCTATAGATTTGCTCTCAGACTTCTTAAAAGACCGCTATAAATTTAAGCAATGAAATATCTGACACTAAACAAACTGATAATAATTCTAAATACAAAAATGATCATAAACATAATGACATTAAAAACAAAATATATAAATCATTTGTTTCAACTAATACCCCAACATGCCTTCTTTGTAATCAATCTCATATTATTCAAAATTGCTTAGTTTTCCTAAACCAAAAATCCTTATTTAAGGTATGAAGAAGCTAAAAGGCTACACATCTGTGTTAATTGTCTCCGTAAAGGACATAGTCTCAAAGATTGTACTTCTAGTAAATGTCGCAAGTGCAATAAAATGCACAACACACTTTTACAGTTTGAAAAATCAACATACCTCCAATGAATTACCCAACCTCACTGGAACATACACAAAAGCTCAAGCCAAACATCTAATTGTCATTGTTCATTTCAAACTAATAATTGTATTCTCCTATCAACTGCTGTAGTGACCGTTTATGATAAGCTCAACAATCCCTATAACTGCCGCATATTAATGGACAATGGTTCTCAGAACAGTTATATAACCACAGAACTTTGTTCACTACTTGAACTTCCTGTAAGTAAAACCAAAATATCCATTTATGGAATAAATCAGTCTTTATCAAAAATAAATAGTAAAACTACAGTGACTATTCATTCCAGAATTTCTGCGTTCAATACCAAAATTTCTTGTTTTATAAGTGACAACATAACTTCTGCTCTTCCTTGCATCTCTTTCAATAAAAATCTAATTAACTTACCTCCTAATATATATTTAGCAGATCCAGACTATAATGAAAGCTCCTCACTATTGTGTATTCAAAGAGGACAGTTTAACTACAAAGCTAAGGGTAGTCTTCGATGGATCAGCTAAATCTACAACAGGATACTCTTTAAATGATTTAATTTTTGCCGATCCAACAATTCAAAATGATCTAATATTCATTCTTACTCGTTTTAGGAAACAAAACATTGTCTTAGTAGGTGATATAGAAAAGATGTACCGTCAGGTCCTAATCCATCCTGAACACAGAAACCTTCAAAGAATTCTTTGGCGATTCGACTCTTCTCATCCAATAACCACATATGAAATAAATCGTGTAACATATGGCACATCATCTGCTGCATATCTTTCAATTAGATGTTTACATGAAATAGAAAGGTCTATTTCCAAAGAGAACCCCTTAATTAGCAGTATTATATTAAATGATTTCTATGTAGACGACTCGCTTACAGGTGCCTCAACTCCTGAGAAAGTTTCTTCTATAAAAACTAACTTAATCACCATCCTAGCTTCAGGCGGATTTCCTTTAAGAAAATTTCTTTCTAATTCTGAAAAACTAACTAAAGATGAAAACACCAACAATCCATTCATTAATTTGTGTCCAAATGATTTCACAAAGGCTTTGGGCTTACTATGGCATCCACAGCAGGATATATTTACCTATTGTGTTAAATTAAGCACTAACCAGAATGTAACAAAAAGAGCAGTTTTAAGTGAAACAGCTCAAATATTTGACCCTCTTGGTCTCATACTTCCATTTACAATTACAGCAAGACTTATATTGCAAAAATTATGGCAACTGTATATTCAGTGGGACGAATCTATTCCTTTAAATCTACACACACAATGGATAACAGTCAGATCTGAGATTCAAATTCTTAGTTCTTTGCACATTCCCAGACATGTTTATGTCCTTATCCTACCTTCATAGCGGTTTATGGATTTTCAGATGCATCATTGGTAGCCTATGATGCAGTACTTTATGTGAAATTAAGGCTTTTAGCGGGGGATGCATGTTTGTGGTTACATTGCACCGAACGTTTCGTTTTGCGTTTGTGATCAGACATTTGATGATGACCCGTAGCGTGCTAAGAAACATTACACGTTGTAACATAATCTTAAAATATTGTTTTTATATTTTAATAAGACTTAAATTTAAAATTCTAAAAACCAGTCTAAAGTTATTGCAACCTCTTAATAAAAGGAGGTTAACCAGTTCAAGAATATACCACTGAGATATCACTCACGTTCAATACCCATCTTATTCCTTGAGCTTTTAGTAGTATCACTTATTGAAAGCTCTATAAAACCACATAAAAAAGATTGTAGTTATAAATTTTATGTTAAGATATTCATTTTTTACTTAAAAATAACTTTAACTTGTTATGCTTTTTCCAAAAAAAGGTCTGTTAACTGCACTACCGATAACTCTACATTTTGTTTCTTAGACAGTTAAAACCCATTTTTACATACCAAATAGAGGAAAATCATTTGAAAAGGTCAAAAAAACATTTTTAGTTCAATTTTACCGTTGAGTGATAAATATAAGTTTTATCACTTATCGGTTTTACGTAGTGGTTGAGTTTGAAAGCAGAGTAGATTTTTATGCGTTGTTGTCAAATGGGTTAGTTATTCTAGTTCTACGGTAGGATATTCCAACGTTCACTATAAACACATTTAAATGCCTTGGTTCATTTCTTTTAATTGGCAAATATCAAAAAATGATTCAAATGGAAAAGATATATTGACATTATTTTAAAAATATTTTGTACTATACAGAATATAAAAAAGTGGAAGTGGTACCTATTTTTTGGATTTTTTAAATACCTGTCATGTGAAATTAAAAAGGATCAGATTAAATAGATATAGGTATTACGACTGTAAATAAAACAAAAAGCTGGCAGTAAATAGGGAAAACAAAAATATATTTATATAATATAGACATATTATTTACTTCAATTCATTACCTACTTACAACTAATTAACTTATTCTTTTTAATTTTTACAACTAACTATATAACCCAAATCTTAATCAGTATCGTCTTTATTTAAATGCATAACTAACGTAACAGCATTTCGATATGTACCTTCACCCAAGCAACGTGCTGAATCGAATTATTCCAGCTGTCAGTAGGAATTTTATTTGTCACACTTCTAATTAACTGAATCATTTGAGTTAAATGTAGGTTTATACGTTTTCAAAAATTTAAAACTCTGGATGCCATATGTGTTCAATATGCAATAATACGGATGAAGGTGTAATACTGTAATGTGGCCCATATTTTTAGCGATAATATCACAAACGCATTCTTTTTCGATATCGAGTAATTCTTGAACATAAAGGTAATTTTAAACAAATACTTTTGAATTTCTCGTTGATTGCTGTTGTTTTTTGGTAATAATCTAAAATTGAATCTACCTATTTGATTTAAGTACGATAAAATTCCTATCAGTGTAACTCCTAGCTGCTGGGTGTTTTTCTCTTAAATCAATTATTTTACCTTCGCTTATACATTGTGTCCGTAAAGTGTGGAACATTCTTTATTAGTTAAATTAACAATATTATCAAAAATACTTATTGTCTAGCGAACAGAATACGAAAGAAATTATTTCTTATTAAGAACAATAAAAAACTCTTTTTTTAACTTAACTTCCAAGTTACAAAATGGTACTTCAATATGTCAATCTGACGATGCTAGTTATATAGCGAAACAGCTGTAATTGTAATTTTATACCTAATTTGTTCAATTAAACTTGGAAGTTAAGTTAAAACAATAGTTTTTTTATTATTCTCCGTAAGATGAACTTCCAAAAAGTAAGGGTTAGTACAATAAATTTTATTTCTTATCGATTTAAAAAAAAACATAGTCTTTTAGTCTATTGTGAAATGTCATTATTTGTTTAGTCATTTATTGATGATCATAGTGACAGTTTAGTACAATATTTTTGGTATTCGTGAATGTTATTGCTTAGATTTAATAACATTATTATATTCTGTTACACGTTACTTTATGAGCACACACAAAACTATTGTATTTGAATCATCATGTGATACATTTTTGGAATCGGTTTAGCTAGAGTAATCCGAAAACGTCATTACGTCATTACGTTATTACTATAAAGTAATTCTCCCAGTATATTATATTATTTTAAAATACTGTAAAATAAAATTCAGAATTATGTCTTGAAATGGCCTGTTTAGCTAAAAATGAATTTGTTCCATACTTTTCGGACACAGTGTATAATAGGTATATGGAATTTGATTGTCCTGACTGATTCATCAACGCAGAGCCTAATCGAAGCTAGAAACATGGAGTTTAGACAGTAGGTTCATTTTGTCGCGTATCCACTCACTAAAAAAGGATTTTTTGTTTTTCGACCCCGAAGGTGATAAAGGTTTGAAGTTTGTATTGCAATTTTATAATTTCTTATACAATTCGCTTAACTCTGTGTAATAAAATGAATAGATTTACCAAAGTATGTTTCAGACTTTACCCCACTTTCTACAAATAATTTGAACCATATCAACTACTCGTACTAATTATCTTTAGGTAGGTAGCTACCTATTCTTATTTAAAATAAATCTCTAATTGTATACTTTCTGAGAAAGGGAATTTATGAAGTTTCGAGACATCCCCACAAAAACCGTTGTTAATAGACGTACACACAGGTTTTTTTTATTCTTTAGTTTTGTTCGTAAATGTATTATAGGAAAGTTTAAGTTTAACATTAAACTGAAAAAGTGGAAAATTCTTTCCACCTGCACCCAGGGTAAGGAAACTTAACAGTATTGTTATTTAAAGTTTAACATTAATTATTATATTTCCTATTCTTATGCATATTTGCCATTGATAATTAGAAAAGTGTTAATTAGATCACATTGGTGTTTCATTCTTCCTTTGCACATCTACAAGTTAAATCATCATAATAATAATAATAATTAAAAGATTGATCGACTTACCTGTAAGGATGATCGATCTTAATTATTTAAGCTGTCGTCCGGAATGATTATGAAAACAAACGCCCACCCCTGGTGATCTAATTAACCGTACTTACATCACCATAAATGCAATGAATCACAAGATAAGTAGTATCTTTCAGGTGTAGAGGCGATCTGTCGACTAGGGTTATTATGTGATGCATGGGTGAGTGATGTGCCTTTTGATAGAAGAATTTTCGTAGGTTTTCTATTTGTCTGTTATGGAGGTTTCTGATATCGATAATACCTCGTCCGCCTTTCTTTCTGGGTAGATGGAACCTTTCAATTGCTGAAGTTCTGTGGTGCTTCCTGTGCTTGGTTGTTGTTGTTCTTATTAGTATGTTGATGTTATTGAGATCTGTGTCTGTCCAATGTATGACACCGAAGGAATAATGCAAAACTGGTATTGCAAATGTATTGATTGCTGTTGCTGTGTTTTTTCCATTCAGTTGTGTTTTCAGAATATCTTTAGTTCTTTTTTTGAATTTGGTTTTTATTTCTTCTTTTCTGTCTTTTTTTAGGATAAGTGGGTTTTGGTACAGTCCTAGATATTTGTAGTTCTCTTCTTTCTCGAGTGATTCAATGTGTTCACCTTCTTCTGTTTCAAATCCTTCTTCTTCTTGGACTTTACCTTTAATGATGCAGCATGTTTTACACTTATCAATGCCAAATTTCATGTTTATGTCATCGCTAAATGTTTTTGTTAATTGTAAATTGTGGTTAAGGTCTTCTTTATTGCTAGCAAACAGTTTGAGGTCATCAACGTAGAAGAGATGGTCAAAGTTTACTTCTACATTGGCAGCTTTGATGGTGTATCCTTTTTTTGCTCTTTTGAGAATACTGGATAGAGGATTTAGCGCAACACAAAACCAAAGAGCACTGAAGGAATCTCCTTGAAAAATTCCATTTTTTATTTCTATGATTTGGCTTGTTAGTGTTTCTTCAGTTGTTGTTATTTGCAATGTGGTTCTCCAGCTCTTCATTACGCTCGATATGAAGTTTAATAATTTCGGATCTATTTGATAGATGTTGAGTATTTCTAGAAGCCATGCATGGGGAACACTGTCGAAAGCTTTTTGATAGTCGATGAAGGCACAGTTGAGGTCTTTCTTTTTGTTTTTTGCATCCATAGTTATATTTTGGTCAATGATCAATTGTTCTTTGCATCCTCTACTATTTTTCCTTGATCCTTTTTGCTCTTCTTTCATGATGTTGTTGTTTGTTAAGTGGTCATTGACTTTTGATGTGATAACTGATGTTAGGATCTTGTAGATTGTAGGTAGGCAGGTGATTGGCCGATACTTGGTAGGGTTACTTGTTTCATTGGTTTTTGGTTTCAGGTATGTCAGGCCTTGTGTGAAGAATTCTGGTATCTTTGTCGGGTCATCCATTGCTTGATTGAGTAGTTCAGCCAGTTTTTTGTGTGTTGCAGTTATGTATTTGAACCAGTAATTATGTATTTTGTCCATACCCGGTGCTTTCCAGCTGTGGCTTCGTTTTATTGCATTTTGTACGTCTTCAGTAGTTATGTTAATTTCTTCCATGCGTGCGATGTTGGCAGATTCTTCTATTTCTTCTTCTAACCATGTAGCTTCTTTGTTGTAATCTTTTGTAATAGACCATATTGATTTCCAATAGTTTTCTATTTCATCTATAGGTGGGTTGTCGTGTATTTCAATTCTTTCTGTTCTTAGGTTATTATAGAAGTTGCGGGGCTTATTGGTAAACATGATGTTTTGTTGTTTTCTGTCCTTACTCACTCTGTATCTTCTTAGTCTGTTACTTTGTGCCATGAGTTTTTGTTTGAGTGTGTCTAGTAGGTTTCTGAAGTTATTTTCTTTGTAGCTTTCTTTGAGTTTTTCTACTGCTTTGATGATCCTCTGTTTCTTAATATTCCCTTTGATGTGTTCTGTAACTCTAGCGACTTCCAGTCTTAGTTTTTCAATTTTCTTTTCAAGACGAATCTCCCATTTGGGTTTTCTGTTATTGCCGTTGTTATTTCGTTGTTCATTGTTTGTTGGCTTTATTTGTTTATTGAGGTCTAGTATTGTGTATGCACTGCAATACAGAAGCAAGTTTAGATCTTGTAAGTTGGTGATCGCGTTCACTTTGTTATTAACAATTTCATTGATTTTTATTGTGTTTTGAATGCTTTCTTGATTGATATTGAGTTTAGGTAAATGGGGTCTGGTGATCGGTTCAGATTCTTTGAAATTTTCTATTATTTCTTCAAGTTTTAATCGTATTGGACATTCTTCTGACGTTGTAACCTCTTCCATTTGTTCATGCTGTGGTGTTTGGTTAATGTCGGTTTGCTGTTGGTTTTCATGATGCTGTTGGTTTTAATCTTGTTGGTTTTGGTTTCTTTGATGATTTTGCATATTATCTGTTGAAGTATTCAGTACGTTCATTCCTAGGATTTCGGATGCTTCTCTTTTTAACCTTTCTAGTGAGTTCTTAACGTTATCATCCGTCTTGCTTTTGTTAAAGATGAGTCTTTTTTGGTCCATTAATCTCTGAGACGTGATCTTATCTATATACTCAGGATATTTTTTCATGAATTCTTGGTGCAATTTCTTTCCGATAGATCTGTTAGAGGATTCCAGTTGTGAGACAATGTAATAGCAGAGCATGACATCTTCATTCATTTTGTCAGTCCATTCCATACGTTGCCTCGGTTTTCCTGCTTTAGTGGTTGCTGGCTGACTTTCCGGCAAAACACGTTCAGCAGGTCTAGTTTGGGTCATGTTTCTTATGGGCCGTTGTCGCAGAGTGATGCCACTTGCTCCATCATTGGTCTCTGCTAAGGGCAAATCATCATGACGGCTCCGACGACTACTTGCCCTAGTAGTCATACCGCCTCGGTTATTTTCATTTTCATTACTTGTATCCACTTTGAAAAATAAAGGTTTGCAGGATAAGCTCTGCGAGCATAGGCTCCGACACCTAGTTAAACAGCCGCCCTACAAGGGACAGACGCTGACCAGGGAGCCGCCCATTCTGGGTCAGTCGCTTCTGGATTTTGAGGGATTGTCTGTAACCGCTCCTCTGGAGGCAGACGTTACTGACGCCAGTAAGTCGCCCATTCTGGGTACCGTCACTCTCTGGTAGTGTTTCACCATAGCCCTGTTTGCCACTCAAGTTCATAGTGAGTGTTGCCCGTCTCCTACGTGGCTGGTATCTATTGCTCGGACGTGGGGTTGGACTTATAGGAGACTTATTATTATCATTATTATTATTATTATTAATTATTATTATTATTATTATTATTATTATTATTATTATTATTATTATTATTATTATTATTATTATTATTATTATTATTATTATTATTATTATTATTATTATTATTATTATTATTATTATTATTATTATTATTATTATTATTATTATTATTATTATTATTATTATTATTATTATATATTTTTATAGAAATGGTCACTGTTAGTTTTAATTAATTAAAATAAAAAGTCAGTTACTAAATTCTTTCTATTCAAAGTAATTTCTAAGTGATATCTGATTATAAAATAAACATGATATTTTTATGTTTATCATTACACATTAATATTAGTGTTCTATGGGTTCACGGTTCTATGTTTATAAAAACGTAACCGTAATCATTTTATCCATACTATGGTCCAAAGAAAAACTATTTCTATGAAAAGATGGTATAGGTGATATTGATAAATGATTAATAGATTAGAAAAAGGAGTGAGCAGTTGTAGTGAATACCATTTCTCGTGATATAGAAGAACTAATATGATAATGGTGAAACGCACTCTACAAACATTTAGCACCTAAGAAGTAAGGTCATAAGTCTGAGTTAAGTTACAGAAACTGTGTTCTCCTATTTAAGATGTCTCTAGTCGGTTTGGACGCTTAACTCACCAAATAAAGCATTTCAGAAATTGGTAAATTGGTTAAGAGGGGTTTACCTGAACCTCAAGAACTAATTTTGGGAAAAAATCTATGTTGAAGAAAACTAAATGTCCCCCATTTCATCTTAGAGGTTTTGTTAACCTCAAATATGAACAATACAAAATGTAATTCTTTAGTTTAGAAGGGTTTGTACCAATGGTGGCTTGGACTTTTCTCTCGTGCCATTTCGGTGCAGTATGGTTTGGTATTTTTAATAAGACTGTAATGTTGGAAAAGCCTTTTAGAAAAATAATTTTGTAGGCAAAAGTTTTAAAAGAATTAAGACGATTAAAGATCTTTTATTTTAAGCAATATTTGTAAAAAGCCTTTTGGACATTTGTTGTCTGTGGCGGCGAAGGAGATTTTCTTTTTCTTTCTAGCTAATATTCATCTTTATTTAACAAGTATTTGTTGTATTTGTTAGTCCCAATTAAGTGTTTAGTGTAATATTACCTATACAGCAATTGTTTGCAGACGTAATTGTCACAAAAATATATTAAGTTATTGTAAAGATCAGCATGATGTAGTTATAGTTTTTTCCTGGTTTTTCTATATCATTGCACAGTTATACTGATCTTAGGCTAATAACATCTTAATACTACCTAATCAACATCAGGTACCTAGCTACAAACAAACAAAATGTAACTTCAATATGTCAATCTGACGATGCTATTTCGTTAGCGAAACGGCCGTCATTACATTTAAAGTATTTAACGATTAAATAGTAAAAGTTAATTCAACCTTTTAGTTTTTTATTGTTCTGAATAAGATGAACTTTCACATAGTAAGGGTTAGTACAATAAAGTCGGACTACACTCAGCTGCAACAACATTCCAAAGATTATGAGATTTATTAATAGGACCAGAAATGAAACCACGCGCGTTCGCTCATTTGGATGACATAATAGTATTAAGTAAAACTCGAAGAACACATACATCTTCTAAAAGAAGTTTCCACTAGACTTAGAGAAGCAAATTTAAAAATAAATATTGAAAAATGTAGTTTCGCCAGATACGAGATCAAATATTTAGGACATATTGTAACTAGACAAGGGATCAAAACAGATGAAGACAAAATAAAAGCAATAATAGATTATCCACTTCCAGAAACAATCAGGCAGCTTAGAAAATTCTTAAGAATAATCTCATGACACAGAAGATTCATAAAGAATTACACTATGACAACAACACAGCGTACTACGTCACTAAAAAAGGAGCAGAAGTGAACATGGAACAAAGAACAAGAAGAAGCATGTCGCAACATAAAGGGACTGTTAACATAGGCACCCAAAATTACTATTTCGAAAACTCCTCCATCACTTTTACTTCCCTTTGCACCTATATCTACTATTGTAAAACAATAATTAGCATTACAAACAGCCAGCAGTATGGTACTAGAAAATCTTTTGTAATTAAAATAGTCCGATCCTGTATTTGGCGAAGGCTTAAAAATAGATTATGAAGAAGAAAGCAAAATATTAGTACATACCCACTTGCATTATAATGTGTTTGCCATGAATATTTTCCAGTTTGAAAAATTCCATTTTAATTAAAAATTCATAGCAATTTTTTTCCGTTTTGTGTAGGTCCTGGTAAGTACTGTATTTTTAATTATTCCTATATAGCTGTGTATGTCCCTTTAATAATACTGGTAACAGTGCTATGTCCCAATCTATATACGTATGAAATACTTTTCAAGCTGATGTCTGATGTCAAATACCTAAAACCTAGACGTAAAATGTAGATTCTATGGATAAAGTTGTAAAACAAAGTTGAACAAACAGTGGGAATTGGCTTAGAGTACTTACTTTTCTTTCAGGTGAAATAGGTTCTCAAGAATGGTATATGGTGGATATATGTGATATCACTTTCTTGATTTTTTCATCGTTAACATGCATTTCAGGGACCGAATTATGATAAGCCCCATGTTGTTTCCTTAATTTAAAAATTGTACAACTGATCCGTATTTTTGTTTTTTTTTCAGTAATATGTAAGCAGCGATTTTACGTCT
Organism: Ophraella communa; assembly: GCA_035357415.1. NCBI lineage: Eukaryota > Metazoa > Arthropoda > Insecta > Coleoptera > Chrysomelidae > Ophraella > Ophraella communa. Next base: position 172,286 of record JAYKXQ010000052.1, read on the forward strand.
TCTTTACCAGTGAAGTAAATTCTTATAGTACACATTCATTTATCAAAAACTACTAATAAATACCCGATACACTTGTCTCTGCACACATATGCAAACATATGCAAAACACAAATAATTAAATATTTAAATTATAGATGTGGCATTTTGTGACCAAACAAAACGGTTCAAAACAATTTAAACAGCAAAATAATAAACCGTTGCATCCGTTGAAATCTTTTTAACATTTAGCTTCATTTCCTTCCTCCATGTTGGGTTCCTATAGTGCACTAGCGCACTCTTAAAATATGCCACTTATTACATTACGTTTGTAATACATGTTCGTGCTCCTTGCATAGTCTCCATGATAGCAACATTAGTTAATGATATCAGAGACAACCATCTTTACTATTTTGAAATGTCTGAAATGAAGTCAATAATTATGGAAATTATTTATTCAAAATTGTAAATATCGAAGTTGTGGAAATTCTATTGAGTTTAAAAATAATGTAATTATAAAGAATAATTTATTTAGAAACCATTTAATGCTGCTAAATATGAACAGATAAGCATTAGGTTATGTTTATTTTGTATTATATATGCAATTTTTACTGTTTCTAGTTGTTTCCGCGAAAAAATATTATAGTATCCTAGACTCCTTATAAAATATTTTATGAAAATCGTAGAGTTCACCAAACTCTACATTTTTTCCATTTTTTATCTATAAAATTACAAATTAACAAACATTGAAGATTATATCTTTCCCTCTCTCTCTAAGAGAAGACTGAAATTTTTAATGTTAGGACGGCTCTGTTTACTATCTTAACTTTATCTGTTTATTATGGTCACTATATATAAGTAGTTATCTTTTAAATATATATATTAAATGTTATCAATATTGTTGTGAATAACAAATAATTAATTTGAAAATTATGTTTCACTTAGTTCGATATAAATTTAAAAATAAACGATATACAAATACGTTCATTTAGCTAATAATATGTTTTGTTAAATCTTTGTTATTCAAGAATGTGAAAACTTGTAATGTAATTACATAAACTATGTATCTAGTATAGTTAGACTACTACTAATTATATTAAAATGAATAGGGATTACAATATGCTACCTAGTGCTGTTACATTCGCTGACAACAGAGTAAGTTTTTTAAAATAGTTTTATAAAAAGCTTTATATACATACACACACTTTTTATACTAAAACTATTAAAAATAACTGAATTTTTTATGTTGATTGATTTAAGGTTTGAAAATTTAAAGTATCGAAATAAATTCTCTTAAGGTTCGTTTAAAGGCTACACTCTATTTTCTTTTTCACAAAGGAATTTTTTAATTGCTTATTTCGGTTAATATGTAGAATCCAGTGAACTCTCCAATTTTTCTAAAAATTTTATAAAGGGTCCAGACATTATTATGAATACCAAATATTTTTTTTTCTTGGAAACGCTTAGAAATAGTAAATATTGTTAAAAATGTAGGTTCATAGTAAACACAGCCTATCACTTACTTGTTGTAAATGCGACAATTATATTAAACTTAAAACATTTTCGGGTTAAGCAAACATTTTTAAGATAATTTAAAACATAAAAAGTATAAAATTACTATTTAGAAAATAGTCTTCTTATTAAGCAAACTGACAATTTTGTCAAAACCTCTTATTGGCCAGTCTTTAACCAGATAAATAAATCATTTTGCAATATTGCCAAGATTTACTCTATAGAGTATTTTAGAAGAAAACAGATAAACTTTACGTCGATTTTATATTTTTGTTTTTTGCAGTTTTGAATAACTATATTTCTTTTATTCAAGCTTTAAAGATCCTGAAACTGGCCGCAATAAAAATAGTATTGACGCATACAAAAGCCGTAATTGAATCGAATGGCCTATATTTATGGAAATTTAGCTAAATATATGTATTGCCCAGAATTATTAATTATTCTATTAATATAAATAATCAAAATAATAATATATTAAGAAAATTTCATCAAAAATAAGTAAAATATTTAAACCATTAAATATTATTTAAATTACAAGTAGAACATGTCAAACCTATAAAAACATTTTTAGCAAAGTAAAAGATAAAACTCAAATTTTAGATTTATCTAATGTAGTATATTGTATATCCTTGTTCCAGTTGCGATAAAAAATACCTAGCCTAGAAACTAGCCAAAAATTAAAACGTTTATCATTACATAAAAGTGATACAAAATTATATCCTGAAAGATGTGAATTGGCTAAACATTTAATTATTAATGACATTCTTATGGATTATGCTTAGTATTTTAGATATCCAAATTAACACCAAGATTTGTTTTTAAAATGGCTTCTATTTCACAACAAAATAAAGTCAATAAAAAAAGTGACCATATAGACCCCAGTGAAATCTATTATTATTTGCTATATAAAGATAATAAATTTATGACATCTATTTGACATTTTTATTTAGATTTTTAAACGGCATTTTAGCCATTTAAAATGGCTAATTCTAAATCAATTCTTAATTCTAAACCAATATTGTTTATAAAAAAAAGTAGAATACTTTTTTGAATTTTTTTAATATATTATCAAATGTTTAGTTAATTTCATTCAAAATTCACATATTTCGTAAAAAAAATAAAAAAACCTATAACCTATTATTTTCTATTTTTTTATTAGTTTTCATCATCAATAACTAAGTTGGTAATTATATAACTTGTTTGAAATTGTTTTATAAATAATTTCACTTATGAAAATTTTAAAATTCAAAATTAAAGTTAAAATAGTTTACCCCAATAATTCTGGTATAATACCTATCGGTCGGCAAAGAATCTAAATTTATATATATATATATATATATATATATATATATATATATATATATATATATATATATAATTAAATTTCTGTTATTTGCCGACTAATAGGTATTAAACCAGAATTTTTGGGGTAAACGGCAATGTTTTTTAAGAAAACTCTTTTACTTGTTTTCCAAGCTTTCGAAATATATTTATTTCATTATCAAGGAATAAGCACGAGTATAAACAAAATTGGTGTTAAAAAAATGGTAAATATAACATAAAAACTATTTTAACTTTAATTTTGAATTTAAAAAATTTTTTAAGTCAAATTATTTATAAAACAAAATAACGTTATAAAATTAATAAACAACTTAATTGCTTGAGATAAAATGTAATAATAAAAGAGTAGAAAATAATAGGTTATAATTTTTAATTTCTTCTTTCATGAAAAATGTAAATTTTGATTAAAATATTTAATTGTTCTATGATAAAAAATAAGGATATCTTATTCTTTTTTATAATTGTGATTTAAGCTTCTAAAATGTCATTTAAAATCAAAATAAAAATGTCAAGAATTATGAATTTTTGGTCATATCATAAATTTTCGACTAAAATTAATTTAATAATGCAAATGAAAAAAAGAATTACATTGATTTCGGATCCTATTTTTCATAATAAAAATTTTAAAATTTTACATGAAATGTTTTTAGAAAATGGTTATCCGAATAAATTAATAAAAAATGTATTAAGTAATAATTCTTACAATATAAATACATATGATCAAAATAATAAAGAATTAGACATTCAAACCAATAATACAAAATTATATGTATCATTACCATACATTCGAGAAATTACATCTAAATTAAGTAGAATTTTTAAACCATTAAATAATATTAAAATTACGAGTAGAACATGTCTTACCTTAAACAAAATTTTTAGTAAAGTAAAAGATACAACTCCAATTTTGGATTTATCTAATGTAGTATATTGTATTCCTTGTTCTGCTTGCGATAAAAAATACATAGGTCAAACTGGACAAAGATTAAAACAACGTTTATCCTTGCATAAGAGTGATACCAGGTTACATCCTGAAAGATGTGAATTGGCTAAACATTCAATAACTAATGACCATCTTATCGATTATGCTTCTGTTAGTATTTTGGACGTACAAATTAACAATAAAAAAGACTCTTTTTGTAAATTGCATCACAAGACAATGATATTATGAATAAAAAAAGTGACCACAAAAACTTGAGTGACATTTATTATTATCTGCTATCTTTGGATAAACATACAAATAAAGATCTAAATAATACCTAAAATTCATGACATTTATTTGACATTTTTATTTTGATTTTAAATGACATTTTAGAAGCTTAAATCAAAATTATAAAAAAGAATAAGACATCCTTATTTTTTATCATGGAACAATTAAATATTTTAATCAAAATTTACATTTTTCATGAAAGAAGAAATTAAAAATTATAACCTATTATTTTCTACTCTTTTATTATTACATTTTATCTCAAGCAATTAAGTTGTTTATTAATTTTATAACGTTATTTTGTTTTATAAATAATTTGACTTAAAACATTTTTTTAAATTCAAAATTAAAGTTAAAATAGTTTTTATGTTATATTTACCATTTTTTTAACACCAATTTTGTTTATACTCGTGCTTATTCCTTGATAATGAAATAAATATATTTCGAAAGCTTGGAAAACAAGTAAAAGAGTTTTCTTAAAACACATTGCCGTATACCCCAAAAAATTCTGGTTTAATACCTAATAGTCGGCAAAGAACATAAATTTAATTATATATATATATATATATATATATATATATATATATATATATATATATATATATATATATATATATATATGTAAAGGTAGTTTATTTGCTGAATAATTAGGTATTAAACCAGAAATATTGGGGAGTACAGCAATTAAAAAAAGTAAACTCTTTATACTTTTTACCGAGCTTTCGGAAAATTTATTTCCATTATCTAGGTATGATTAAATTTTGATGTTATAATGGTAAATATGTAAAAACTTAAAACTATTATTTGTAAAGAAAATTTTTTTACAACAAAAATTGTCAGAATGACACTTATGAAATTGTTTAGGCATTCGTTATTTTTTAATTAGGTACTTGCTATTTACTTATTTATATCAAATTAAAATAAAAGAAGATATTTTTAGGTTAATTTTGAATTTCATAGTGTCACTTTTTACAATGTTAAAATAATATGTCAATATAATTGTCAAAGTCAGAAAGTAATCAAAATAAAATCTCAAAAAAATTATTTTGGTTAACAGTAATTTTTAAGATATTTGATTGTTTAAATTTTCTTTTTGTTTTTATGTTTATCTTTGGATAATAAATAATAATAAATGTCACTAAGATTTTTATGGTCACTTTTTTTGTTAATAATATTTTCTTCTTGAGAAATAAAAGACATTTCTAAGAAGAGTCTCTTTTTTAAAACAGGTTGTATATCTAAAATACTAACAGATACGAAATCCATGATATGATCATTTTCAAATACATGTTTGGCCAATTCACACCTTTCAGGGTGTAATCTGCAATCACTTTTATGTAAAGATAATCGACTTTTTAATTTTTGACTTGTATGGCCAATATACTTTTTTTCACAATTTTTACATGGAACACAATATACTAAATTTGATAATTCAAGAATTGGAGTTTTATCTTTTACTTTTGTGAATACTGATCTTATTGTAAAACACGTCTTATTTGCAATTTTAATATTCGTTAATGGTTTAAAAATTCTTTTTAATTTTGGTGTTAGTTCTTTTATGTATGGTAAAGATACATAATAATTTATAATTTCAGTTGTATTATTTATATAATTATTTACATTAGGATTTATTCTATCGATTACTGAAGAACTATTGAATAATATATTTTTTATTAATTTATTGGGATAACCATTATTTAAAAATAATTGATGGAGAATTTTAAAATTATTTTCATAAAATATTGGATCTGAAATCTTGGTTATACGATTTTTCATTTGTTTAATTAAATTAATTTTCATAGAATATTTATGATAAGACCAATAGTTCATAATTCTTCCTGAACTAATTGGTGTTTGTTACCAATTAATAGAAATAGTATTATCAATATTTCGTATAAATTTAGTGTCTAAAAATGCTATACTTTGTTCTTTATCTTCTTTTTCAATAGTAAATTGTATGTGTGGATCGTAACTATTAAATATGAAAAGAATTTCCTCCAATCCATTTTTTGGTAACGCCAAGACAATGTCATCTACATACTTTTTTATAAATATTAAATTAAAAGGTAAAACTGGTATCACTGTATCTAATAAGTTGTCCATAACATAACATGCTATAATTGGAGAAATAGCAGAGCCCATTGGAGTACCGAAAATTTGTTTATATAATTGGTTATCAAATGAAAAATAAGTATTTTATATATATATATATATATATATATATAATTGTCAATATAATTGTCAAAGTCAGAAAGTAATCAAAATGAAATCTCAAAAAAAATTTTTATTTTGGTTAACAGTAAGATATTTTATTATTTAAATTTTCTTTTTGTTTTTATGTTTATCTTTGGATAATAAATAATAAAAAATTTTTTTGAGATTTTATTTTGATTACTTTCTGACTTTGACAATTATATTGACATCTTATAGGTCGGTCCAATTAATTGTCAATGTCAAGCGCTGTCATTGTTCTGGTGGTCAAACAAAGCGTTTTTCCATAAGAATACGTGTTAGCATTTTTGTGTTTTTCTTAGTTTTATTGCGTTTTTTGTACATTTTTATAGTTATTAAGTGTTTTTTATTAGTTTTTTTATAAGTTCTTATATAAAGTTTAGTTATGTCACAAACATTTAGTGAATATTTTAAGAATTTGCAAAGCCATAACACCGAAGCTGCTGAGCGGTATAAACATAAAATTAAAATTATAAATGGTGTCGATCCCTTCACATTGGATTGTAAAAATTTAAGTTTTGACCCCACCGAATTTCCACCAATAACAAATATGGATATTGTGGCTTATTTGGTATTATCTACCAGTTTTTACACAAGCCAACAAATGAAAGCATATAAAAGCCTTAATGCATTCAAATATTTTGATGCTGGATTCGTGGAAATTTGTGGGGCTAGGAAAATAAACGAAATAATTATTATTATTGGAAAGGTAAGAAACCATTTTAATTATTATTTAATAATACAGCACATTTTTTATTCATTTATAGGTGAAACACTCACAACGCCTTAGTCTACCCCCAGTAAATTTGTGGATTATGTGTAAGGATGATGGTATGTGATTAATCCTAGTTTATTGAACCACAATTAATTCATTTTATTTTGTAATCACAGGTAGTGTGGAAACAGCTCACTGCACATGTATGGCAGGTTTGGGTGAAGTATGTAGCCATATTGGAGCTGTTCTATATGGTTTAGAATATATTCATACCTCAAGAGGAAATACATCTTGCACAGACGTTCGAGCTATTTGGAAAATTCCGAAAGTAAAAAAGGTAGAATATACTACAGTAAAGTCCATGAATCTTAGAAAGATAGTCAAATCATCAACTGAAAAGGACATCCCTGCATTAACATCAGATGAAATAACAAATTTGTTAAAAAACATTCAAGACGCTGGTAGTGCTTCAGTGCTTATGACAGTTGTGGAACCATTTGCATCGGAAATAGCTGACTCTTCGCAAAGTTTAAATCTAGCTAACCCATATGAAAATTTATATAGGAAAGAATATGAATCTCTCAGCTTGGAGGAACTTAAAAAATTGCTTTAAATGTAGATGTAAAAATTAGTCAAGAAGAATGTAATGAAATTAAACAGGCTACAATTGGACAGGCTAATTCACCATATTGGTACAGACAAAGAATTGGAAGGTTAACTGCATCAATTTTGAAAAATATTTGCAAAACATCTTTATTAAAACCGTCACTTTCATTAATTAAAACAATTTGTTATCCATTACATTTTGATTTTTTGTCTAAAGCAACACATTGGGGCAAAGTTCATGAAAAAGATGCACTTAAAGCCTATAAAAATGAACAAAATTCTTGTCACGAAGATCTTGTAGTGACAGAAATTGGTTTATGTATAGATCCAACATATCCCTATTTGGGAGCAACACCTGATAGCTTGGTTACCTGCAGTTGTTGTGGTTCGGGATGTGTTGAAGTCAAATGCCCTTATTTGTTGCGAGAATGTTCAATTGTGGATTATTCCAAGCTGAAAGGTTCATGTTTACTGACATCTGAAGAAGGCACATCTTTAAAAACAGACCACTCATATTATTACCAAATCCAACAACAAATGGCCATAACAGGCACTCGTTATTGTGACTTTGTTGTTTGGAGTCCAAATGAATTATTTATTGAAAGAATATTTTTTAATGAGGACTTTTGGTATATCCAATTATTAAAATGCCGAGAATTTTACAAAAATGTTATTTTGCCAGAACTGTTGGGTAAATTTTTTACAAAAAATAATGCGAATGTTGACCTATTTTGTATATGTAAATTGGGTGATGATAAACGTCCCATTTTATTGTGTGATAATGCTAATTGCAGCATTAAATGGTATCACATGGGTTGTGTGGGTCTAATGGAGGTACCTATAGATTTATGGTTTTGTGTTGCTTGGTTTATCAATACATTTTTTAAAATTGGTTAAAATAAAACATTTTTTTTTATATTATTATTTATTTCATATTTTAACAGAAAAGCCCAATTACAATATTATTATGTAGACTTTAACATAGTGACAAACTTCATTTACATAACAAGAAAACATAACAAAATATAAAAATAATAATTACAGTCCATCAAAACACAGGTAAAAAAATCACAGATAAATTTAATTAAAAAAGTCTAAGCAAGATTTTAAAACCGAGCAGTGTTTAAAGTTAGTTAAAAATATAATTAGTTACGAAAACTAAAATTTTACTTAACTGGTTTAGAAAAGTTTTTTCATGCCAAATATTAGGAAATTGTCAATATCTACTGCTAGCTAAATAGTTATTAATTATCAAAAATCGTCAAAATTAGAAAAAAATTGTACGGGACTCGTTATAAAAGAGCAATTTTGTTCAATTCATGTTCATATGCAGGGCTCGCTACACTCACCCTGCAACATCACATTCATTAAACAAAGTTACCCTTTTACTAACTCGTTACGTCAATACCAATTTAATATTATTTATTATAAAATTTATTTTTCTTAATCGTGAAGAAAAATACTTTACTCACTTGTTGCATAATTAACTATTTTGTTATAAAAAAGTAAAATAATAAGCAAAAAATAATCTAATAATATATCTAAGCCACCTTTAAGCTGTAATTTTTATAGCGGTACAATACCTGGACAAAGGTTCACTAGGCTGCAACAAACTGTAACGATTTCGTCTAGTATAGCCTCTTCTCCACGGGTAGAAAGTAATGTCATAGATATAGGACCATTGAGGATTTTATATTTTCTTCTTATCAAGCCAATAACTCGCTCTACATGTATACGAACATGAGCAATTTCTCTTGTGGTTTCCAAATCCACAGGGTGAAGTTGACTCTTCCCTCTGGTAAAGGCTGGAAGTTTAACGTGAGCCCCAAACAACTCAACAAATTCTTTAATTAAAAAACCCCTATCTGCTAGTACAACATCCCCAGGACACAAATTGTTTAAAAATTTTGAATTTTGTGTCAAGCATTTATCAGAAACTCTTCCTCCCCATCCTTCACTGATAAAAGAAATTGATCCTTGTGGAGTTATTCCGATTAAATACTTGACGGTTTCAGAGTGCTTGTAATTAGACCAAGCTTGAGCTGCTAACAGCAAATCTCCAGGTGTTTCACACCGAATTTCAAAAGCAATCAATTATAATGGTGCATTTATCATTAAATGATTCTTTAAAAGACTGTGGCATATTTTTTCGAATAATTGACCTCTCTGGCCATATAATTAAACTTTTTAGTCGCAAATACATTATTCTTATAACATTTTTAAAATAAGTTGAACAAGTAGTCGGACTTATTCCAAATCTAAATGCAAGGTCTTTAAAATCTAGGTTCAATCTGAGTTTTATTAATGTTAAAAGTATTTGTTCTTGTGGTTCTAAAATATTTGGACGGGATTTTGGTTTCATAAATGGTTTTATTGTATTGACTAAAATTTCAAAAACTTTGAAATTGGAAAGGCCAGTATAGTATTTAGTTGTGCAATCATCAATTTTTAAATTGTCACAGCAAATAACCCTGTTCTTAATAATTTTTAACTCGTTTGTTAATTTGGTCTCGTTAATACACATTAAGTTTAAATCGGACATATTTAATTCGGTTTGAACTTCTTTCCCTTGGTCATCATTTATTACTTCAACCTCAGTACTAATATCTGTGTTTTCTGAATTATTTACTTCAGGCAATAAATTAGTTACCTAAATAGAAATATACTAAATAAATTTCAAAAATAATTATATAAATTCTGCCCAATTACCCTAGAAAAAACTACGGACAGAAGTAGTTACATATTAAGAAACATGCCTTTTTAAATATAAACAATGAAAATGCTTATAAAGCATTATCATTGTACACCTTAAACCATACTCACGTTTACTTCAACTGTAGCTTTCTTTCTGTTTTCTCTTTCTTTCGCCCTCAAAAAGCGTGACAAATTGCTTGGAGAAGCACGACTTTTAACATATCCCAAGGAAATGGATGGTACCCAATCAGGATGTAAATCGTCATTTAAATTCGCTGGTTGACCTAAATTTATAATTTACTTTCATATTAATAAATATAGGTTGATAATTTACCCGTTAAAAAGTGTTTCGAACATACTCTACCATTTTTAATTTTTTCATTTGTTAGGTCTATTCTGTTTAATGCGGCGATCCATTTATCTCTTCTTATTCGAGAAAGTTCATTTAAATGATTTTTACATTTTTTATTTAAAACTGCAGGAACCCTAAAAAATTTTAGCTTGTCCCTGTTACTCTTACTACCACAATTTACCACTAAGCAATTCCAAGGCATATTGAACAAAATAAACTAAATAACAATAAATATTGTTACTAGCCATGCAATTCCACTAAAATAAAAGATATTATAAAATATTGAAATGATTAAAATAATAAAATCAACTACATAACTACCGCTAACAGCTTCAGGGTTTTGGGTCTCTAAATTAATAAATACTATACTTATAACTATATCTTGGCTAAGAAAAGAACTAATACAAAATATAAAAAGGCACGAAAACCACAATAAAAATACTTAAAACAATAAAAAACACAAAAAAGCTAACATGTACACTTATGGGAAATCGTTTTGTTTGACCACCAGAACAATGACAGCGCTTGACATTGACAATTAATTGGACTCAACTATTTTAACATTGTAAAAAGTGACACTATGAAATTCAAAATTAACCTAAAAATATCTTCTTTTAATTAAATTTGATAGAAATAAGTAACTAGCTAGGACTTAATTAAAAAATAACGAATGTCTAAACAATTTCATAAGTGTCATTCTGACAATTTTTGTTGTAAAAAAAATTCTTTATAAATAATACTTTTAAGTTTTTACATATTTACTATTATAACATAAAATTTAACATTATTCTCAGATACATACCTGGATAATGGAAATAAATTTTCCGAAAGCTCGGTAAAAAGTATAAAGAGTTTACTTTTTTAATTGCTGTACACCCCAATATTTCTGGTTTAATATGTTTTTGGGGATGTGGCAATAAAACCAAAGTGTACTCTTTTTAGAATTTATTAACCGAGCTTTCGAACCTCTATGGGTTCATTTTTAAGGTCTAAAAATTGTATATTATAAAGAAATTATATAGCAGGTAATAAAATAAATAATACTTACATATCTAAGGAGATTATAGGTAAAACGGTGTAAAAAATTGTAATAAATGTGACATGTGTACTAAAAAACTCAAAAAACAATATGATTTAAAAATTTTGATAGATTTGTTTAATATATAAATTCAATTGTTTTAAAATTTTACATAGTAATTCGTTTTTTTTAATTTTTTAAATTTTGTTTCTTCAAATCCAAAAGATGTGCATATCTTATACTTAAATTATTTAGATCAGTTTTTTTATTAATACATCGATCTTCTTGAGCTATATAAGCTGTTTATAAAAATATCCGCTTTTTATAATTGATTTCTGTCGTTAAAATTTTGGCATGTTCATAATTCATTATATGGCCTTCAGAGAATACGTGTTCAGCAAGTGCACATTTCTCTGGTGAAGTTTACTGTCACTTTTATGGGATGTTATTCTATTAGCAAGAGACCTTTTTGACTGACCAATGTATTTCTTATCTCAATTTTTACAAGGAATTTCATAAACTATGTTAGGTAATTTATTATTTGGTGTTTTATCTTTGATTTTACTAAAAAGCGAATGAATTGTAAGATGTTGTGTTTTTGCAATTTTTATATTATGTTGTTTTAAAATTCCGGAAAGTTTAGATGTGACTGTTTTGATATAGGGTAGAGATACATAAATTGGAATGGTATTATTTCTAGAACTGATGTCATGATATTCTGTGTTCCTTGTCATGTTATGAATTATGGCATTTGTATTGTCAGAAGTATTATATAAAATTTGTTTTAAAAGATATGGCGGATAACAGTTCTCAAGAAATAATTTATAAAGAATTTTAAATTTTTTTGGTGAAAAATTGGATCTGAAATATTTAAAACTCGATTTTTCATTTGTTTGATCAAATTTAATTTAGTATTACGTGGATGATATGAATGATAGTTAATATATCTCCCAGAGCTTATCGATTTTCTATACCAGTCGTTTGAGATGTTATTGTTATTGTTTCTGATAAATTTAGTATCAAGAAAAGGTAAGGATTGTTCTGTATCTTCTTTTTCTATAGTAAATTGTATACGTGGATCAAAGCTGTTAAAGTAAAAAAGTATATTATTTATTTGCATATTTTTTAATGAAGAATAATTTAAAAGGTAAAATAGATATAACTATGTCCAAGATGTAATCCATTACATAGTCTGCTAAAATAGGAGATATTGAAGATCCCATTGGTGTTCCAAAAGTTTGTTGATATAGTTTATTATTATAGAAAAAATATGTACTATTGAAAATAAATGTTATTAATTCTAAAAATGTCTCTTAATTTAGTCTGCAAATTTAGATGAACATTACTAAAAAGTGACAGTACATCCAAACTTAAAAGAACATAATTTGGTGGTAATACAATATTATTAATTTTTTTATTTATTTCAAAAGGATCTCCAATGTAATACTCATTGCCATAGTCATATGATTTTGTGAGTATTTCAGTTAACCAAAGTGTAAGGGGTTCAATAGGTGTTCCAACTGATGCTACTATTGGCCTAGCTGATAATGTTGGTTTATGAATTTTTGGTAAACAGTAAAATTTTGCAGGAATGCCATTATAGATTGTTAGTTTATTTTTAATTTCTTTGTCAATTTGTTTTTTATTATATAATTTTTTAATTAATGCATTACACTCATTAGTAATTTTCAAAGCAGGATCTTTATTAAGTTCTTTATATGATTTATTATCATCCATAAGTTGTTTAGACATATCTAAATATTGTTGTTTTTCTATTACAACTGTTACATTACCTTTATCTGATTTTGTTACTATTAAATTTGGATTTTCATGTAGAAATTTTTTTGTTCTATGTAGTATTTTTTTTATTAGGCTATTGCTTCGACCACTAGGGGTCATTAGCAGTTACAGTCCTAGTGTATAACTATAATTAGATATGTGTGATGTTGTTGCTTTGATTGCTTACAGTTTGTTTATACAAAAACTTTGTCACAATAGATTTTATAATATACATTAATGTCTTTAAGATATTGGAGTGTCCTTTGGATTTGTTCTGAATCTCCGGTGGCGTCTCTTATTTGGTTTGGTATATTATTCCTTTTCCTTTCTTCTTGATATTTTGGACATTCTATTAAAATGTGTTTAACAGTTAGGTCTGTGTCGAATCTGTCACATTTGGTGGGCTCTTCTTTGGTCAGCAGATATTGTTTTGTTAATCAGGTGTGTCCTAGTCTTAATCTTGAAATTTTAATTTGCTGTTGTCGCTTTGATGGTAAAGGTAGTGAAACATAGGCTTCAGGTTTGGATATTTTATGTATGGATGGCTCATTACTCCAGTCCGTTTGTCTCTTTTTTCTGATCAGCTTCTTGAGGAAATTTTCGATATCACTATGGATGCGTATGTCAGAAGTCTGGATGTCTAAGGAACTTGCTGCTTCATGTGCTGATTTATCTGCACTATTATTTCCAGGGATTCCAACGTGTGAAGGAACATATCCTAGGATAATTTCCACTTTCAGGAGAGAGAGCTGATATAACAGTTGTTGGACTTGTTGAACTAACGGATTTCTTGCATAAAGTTGTTCTATCGATTTTAACGAACTGAGTGAATCTGAGCAAATTACATATTGTGGTTTTAGGTTACTCATAGTATACAGCAAAGCTTGGTGGATTGCATATAGTTCTCCTGTGTAAACACTGCATTCTTCTGGGAGACGATATTTTTGTATTGTCGTTGGTGTGACTACTGCTGAACCTACTGAACGGTATTCTTGGTTTACTGATGCGTCAGTGTAGATAAACTCCGAACTTTGGTATTTACGACGGATATTGTAGAAATTTGTTTTAATTATATGCGGTTGAGTTTCATTTTTATTATATTTGGTGAGATCAGTATTCAAATTGATGGGTGAGAGAATCCAAGGGGCAAAGTTCTGGGCACAAGTTGAAAGAGTATTTGGGAGATTGTAATCTAATTGGGATAAGTATGTGTTTATTCTTTTGTAGAAAGGGGGGGTGGTGTTAGGGTTTTGATGATAGAGTGTCGTTTGTAGACGACTGGAGAAAATTGTTCCATAGTTTATATTGGTTGGATTTGCGGAGATTTTTGTGGCATAGGATAATGAAATTTGTTGCGCTCTGTAGGTGAAAGGCATCTCAGCCAAAAGAGTGCAGAGGCTGTCGATGGGGGTTGTTGGAAACGCACCAATTCTGAGAGCTTTGTTTTGAATTATGTTTACTGTTTTTACATAGCTTTTTCTGGCTACGTTGAATGCAATTGAGCCATATTCGATTTTTGATCGGATGATGCTCTGGTAGATGTGCAGTAAGCTATCTGTGTCTGCTCCCCATTTGTGGTATGATAACGTTTTCAAAATGTTGAGACCTTGTATACTGTTCAGTTTGAGATAATCAAAGTGTTTTTTCCAGTTCAGTTTATCGTCAAATATGATTCCCAGGAATTTGATACTTTCTGTAAAGTTTAACGTATTGCTTCCAAATGTTAGTGCTGGGTAGGATTGCTGTCGTCTTTTAGAAAATAATATGCACTGTGTTTTCTCATGCGATACTTTGAAACCGGATTTTTTGGTCCAGTTATTTATATCATTTAAAGTTTTTTAAACTAGGGTTTTTAATGTTTTGACATTTTTTCCTTTAGCGTATATTACTATGTCATCTGCATATAGATTTGTGCGTACTGGGGATTTTACACAGAAGGTAAAGTCGTTAAGTGCAATAAGAAAAAGTGTTGTGCTCAATATTGATCCTTGTGGAGTACCATTTTGCAGTTGTCGTTTGTCGGACAGGGCTCCATTTGTTCTAACGGAAAATTTTCGGTGTTTTAGGAAATTTTCAATGAATGCTGTTATGTTTCCTTTTATATCCCAATCTAATAATGTTTGAATTATTTTATGTCGCCACGTGAAGTCATAGGCTTTTTCCAGATCTATGAAAACAGCTAACAGTTTTTGGCCATTTGCGAATGCTTCATGGATTTCTGATTCCAAGTTTATGATGTTATCTATTGTTGACCTATTTCTACGGAAACCATTTTGATAAGAGGAGATTAGATTATATTTTTCGAGATGCCACGTTAGTCTAAGGTTGACGATTTTTTCCAATACCTTACATATTGTGCTTGTTAGTGATATTGGTCTGTACGATGAGATCAAGTTTTTTGGTTTTTTTGGTTTTAATATTGGTATAATAATTGCTTCGGATCATGCTTTTGGATATTTGTGGTTTAAATAAATAATATTATATAATTCTAACAAGTACTTTTTACCTTTTTCCGGCAGATTTTTTAAAAAGGTATAATGTACATTATCGGGTCCTGGACTTGAGTTTCGACAATTTTCCAATATTTCTTCTAGTTCTATCATTTTGATGGGGACATTTAATGGATGGTTTTGGTTGCTGGTGTGATTTATGCTTGAGTTTGTTTCTGTGTTATTTTTATATTCAATAAAATGTGGGTCATAATTATCGTCACTTGATATTCTAGAGAATTCTTCTGCTAATGTCTGTGCAATTTGACTATTATTTGAGATGATTTGATTCTTATGATATAGGCTTGTGATTTTATGTGTAACAGATGTTCCTTTTAACTTTCTTATTTTGTTCCATATTTCTGATTTTGGAGTGTTTGAATTTATTGTTGAGATGTATTTTTGCCATGAATCTTTTTTACATTGTTTAGTTATATACCTTGCTCTTGCTCTAAGTCTCTTAAATTCGAGGAGATTTTGTTCATTATTATTTTTTTTTTAATTTGTAAAAAGCTTGTTTGCTAGCTTTAATGGCTTGTTCACATTGTGGTGTCCACCATGGTACGGGTGTGCGTCCTCTTGGTAATTTTATATAACCTATGTGGGTTTCTGCAGCATTGGTGATGGTTTCAGTTAAGATGCTAGTTATTTTATCGATATCGTATTGGGTTTTGATAGTCGGTAGATTATTTTTTATATAGGTGGTAAAATTTGGCCAGTCTGCTCTTTTTAGGTTCCATTTGTTCATTTTATCCGGTTGATCGTATTTTTTTTGTGGCGCGTAGTCTATATTCAGGGGGAGGTGGTCACTTCCATATAGGTATGAATTTGGTTCCCATGTTATATTTGGTGCTATCTCCGCATCGCAAAGACTTAGATCGATAGGCGAAAATTCCCGTGTGATTGCGTTAAACCGCGTGCCGACTCCTGTATTTAATAATATAAGATTGTTTGTATCAATAAGATCTTCTATTTCCTTGCCGCGTTTATCTGTGATTTTAGATCCCCAGATTACATTATGTGAGTTAAAGTCTCCTACTACTATTTTTGGTCCATCCACTTGGTTTAAAATAGCTTTTAAGTCTTGAGCTGTGAAACTAGTTCTTGTTGGGATGTATATATTGATTACCGATATATTTTTCTCGTAATACTGTATACTGGCTGCAACTACTTCTAATTCTGAATTTATAAGTATTTCTTTGTAGGTGAATTCATTTTTAATGTAAATAGCTACACCTCCGCTGGCTGTATCCGCCATTCTATTTTTTAAGACACATTGATATCCTTTTTGTGCGTAACAGCGATTATCCTTAAAGTTAGTTTCCTGTATACATAAAATATCTTTTGAAGTTTTGGATAATATTAACTTTAATTTTTCTAGGTAGGCTATTAACCCGTTTATGTTCCATTGTAGTATGAACATATTAATTTATATTTGATTGGGAGGATAATGAGTCATCGGTGTCCGACTCATTTACCGATAGGCTAACTAGGTTGAGCTGTTTACGAATCTTTGATTGTATGCGAGTTCATCGAGATTTTATTGCTCTTTGTTGTAAGAACGGATATATGTTGTGCAACATGTAGAGGAGTTCTGGAATGTTGTCTGTGTATTGTTCGGCTATACTAATCGGGTCGGATGAGCCATGTGCGTTTTCCAAGAAGTCAGAGAGCTCTTCAAAAGTTAATACATATTGGGAGGGTGATTCAGCGAGCATTTTTTTACAGGTTCTAAATATTCTGTTGTATTTAGATTTTCTGTAGAAGGACTCTGTTTAACTTTTTTTCGTTTTGGTTTTGCTTTTGGTAGGTTTGTACAATTTGGTCTTTTTCTGCTGTAATATCGCTACAGCTGGTTGTTAAAAGTGTGAGTGGCCGTTTGAAAGTATTCTGGGTCGGGTTACCTTGTAACTCATTACTTTGATGTGTAATTTCCATTTAACTATTAATTTCAATTGGGTCGGTTGTCTGCATGGCTATTTGGGTAGTATTGGGTATTTGGGTAGAACACTGCTTTGCGATGTGTCCAGACGCTTTACAGATAAAACATGTGATGTCTTCGAATAAGAGAAAAACTCTGTATGTTGTATCTTCGAATGTGACGCTGATTGAAGAGGGTAGAGTAATATCTTCATTTGGTACTACGTAAATTTGTCGTCGGAAACTCATTATATGTGCATATTCATTTCCCGATAGCCCAGCACGTAAAAACGACATGGGATGATTCGTTTTGCTGGAGTGATAAGCTGTCGAATGCCTACTTCATGTTGATTTATAATTAGACTTTTGTATTCCTCTGTAATTTTTTGGCTGCTTCAATGGTTGATAAATATATACATATTCTATTGTTAGATATCCTCGAAGCAAATAAGATATTCTTGGGTTCAATGATATTTGCCACGGCGACGACATAATCATTTAGATTTAAATTTTCATTAACATTTAAAACAATTACTTGCTCTTTCTTTGGGAACATGTTAGAATTAACTACTTGAGAGTACTGACGTTGGTTTGAAACTTGAGATTGGTTTGATGTGCCCCCGTAGTCGGAAGCCATTTTTATATGGGGTGTTTATGAAAAGATTTTAGATTTGGTAACGTCGCTTTATGTAGGAAGAATGGACTTTAACATATTCATAAAATACGTCCGATAAGGATAAGGACACCAATAAGGTGTAAAAAGCTGGTTTCAGAAAAACAGAGAAGTTAATGTTGGTTCTCTCACCTGTTTGTTTTGTATACACTGATAAACGGTTTGTTTTTATTTCCGATAATTTAAATGCGATATCCGAGAAACTCGTATTAGGCACATCCACTCACCACGCTGGTCTGAACGCGAATCGTTCTATGTAGTAGTTCTCTAAATATTGAAGATTGTTTAGGTTCATGTATATGATTAGTTAAAACATTACTTGATTTGCTATAATAATATTTCTTTCTTTTTCATTATTCACAAAAGATGAGATGTAATCAATGTTTGCTAACATGGTTTTAATTGAAATATCTTTAGTTATTATAGGTTCTATACTAAATTTTGGTCCTAGAGACAAAAATTGTAAAATATCTTTTGGTATTTCTTTTTGAGATAAGTTTTTTATCCAATTTTCTTGAGTTTAGAGAACCAAACTATTTTTTTTTTGTTTAAAATATTTTTAAGTTTGTTATTTTGTTTATTTTTAATTTTGAAAAATAATTTGTTGTAATGAACGAGTTGTCTACTTGAATATTATCAAATACGAATTCATTTGCAGTAGTGATTATTTGATTTTTGAACTTTTTTTAGTATTATTTAAATCTTTATTTCTATCTTTAGATAGCAAATAATAATAAATTGTAACGAACCGTACGCGCTGCCTCGTCGGCGCACCCATACATTTGATTCCCCCATACCTATCCCCAGTAAACGTGATCGCCCCACTCTCCGAGAGCTGTATAAATTCACGTCCGCTAGCACAGAAAAGACACTTTCCTACGGATCGTCAACCAGGCTAGTAGCTTCCAGCGTGCTGAGCTGAGTGAACACTTGACTGGCTTCTTCCTTAGGAACGACTTACCTCCAGCGTGTTGAGCTGGGTGAGACGTTCAAGGCAATAACGTATCCGTACTACGAACGCTTCGCCTACAGCGTGCTGAGCTGGGCAACAAGCGAAGGTAGAAAGTCCTGCGTCAGTTCCGCCGCATCATGGAAGCACGAACGTTTCGTTTCTAGCGTGTTGAGCTAAACGAAACGACGGTGTTCTAGATCGAGGATTGACTGACCGCCGTCCTCCGATACCGACCCGTCCCTTCCTGTCCTGTTTTATTCCCGACTAGGACCGTAGTCCACAGAGTCCGGGATCCGTTGTAATTGCACTCCGATACCGCGGAGCGTGTTAATTAGTATACCGTAGAAGGTTCGTTACGTTCTTTCTGTCACTGTAAAGTATTTGTACATATTGTAAATAGTTGTTTTCATTAGATAAGTTTTAGCGATGTATATAGTCCAGGAATAAATATTTATTTTTACCGACCGTTTGCGTTTCCTTAATTCAGACCTTTCTTGGATAAATAAATAAAGTCCGATACAGATCCAGAACAGAAAACCGGTGACGTCCGGAAAACACGTCACATAATTTGGCGCCCGAGTATTTTTTTTTTGAACCGAAAGGAAACGCCCGAATATTTTTTTTTTTGAACCGAAAGGACGCCCGAGTAATTTTTTTAGCCAAAAAGGGAACGCCATAATTTGGCGCCCGAGTATTTTTTTTTTGAACCGAAAGGAAACGCCCGAGTATTTTTTTTTTTGAACCGAAAGGACGCCCGAGTAATTTTTTTAGCCAAAAAGGGAACGCCATAATTTGGCGCCCGAGTATTTTTTTTTGAACCGAAAGGAAACGCCCGAGTAATTTTTTTTTAACCAAAAGGGAACGCCATAATTTGGCGCTTGAGTATTTTTTTGAACCGATAGGACACACCCGTGTATTTCTACTGGAACAGACAATAAACGACATAACTTGACGCCCGCGTATATTTACTAAAAGAAAACTCCCGAGTTTTACATTAACCGATATAACAAAAAAAAATGCAGTCAGAAGGCGAAGAAACAGTTGGTTTGGAAATCGCAGATGTCTCTGTTGGTTGGATTTACAAACTAAAAAGGAAGAACTGCAAGTTGAACTAAGCAGGTATGGTTTCACAACTTCCGGGACGACAGATGAACTGCGACAAAGATTACGAAAGTTTGTTAAAAACGTTTCCAAAAATCAAGAACCGGTAACAAAACCAGAACCAACTACGAACATATTAGACCAGGTACGAAAATGGAATACACGTTTCGACGAGAAAAAAGATCCGATTTCATTTCTGGAACGAATCGAGGAATTGAGAGAAGCATATGGTTTCACTGCAACTCAAATGCAGAAAGCAATACCAGAAATCTTACAGGACAAATCACTTCTGTGGTACCGAAACAACAAACATACATGGAATTCATGGGAGGACTTCCTCATAGCCTTTAAAAGTTTTTATGTACGACCAGAACAATACCAGAGAGAACTAGAAAAACAAATTGAAAAACGTAAACAAGCACCAGGAGAAAGTGTAAAAGACTATGCGACCGCTATACAAACTTTACTTCGACGCCTAGATAACATCACACCGGAAAGCCAACTAGAACGCATATATTCCAACCTCAAAACAGATTACAAGAAGTACATAAGAAGAAAAGATTTTTCTACAATCTCAGAGCTTATGGAACAAGCTTACGAGTATGAGAATTTATGCGAAGAAGAAACAAGTAGTCGAACACAAAAAGATAAAAGATACACCAGTCTTCGAAATCCAGAAAAACAAATACCACCGAAACGATCACAGGAAAATAAGTCCAGTATCGTCCAGTTATAACAAACAAAACAATATACAGTTTACCCCGAAAAACCCACAATACATAAAAGGCTTCGATAGAAGAAAAGACTGTTGGAAGTGTGGTGGTAGAAATCATTCCCGTTTCCAATGCCGAAATAAACCAAAAATTTTTTGCTCCCACTGCGGCAAACTAGACATTTTAACAAATAATTGTCGATGTCAGGGAAACGAATTGTCGACTGGACTAAGGCGAGAGACGTCCAGTCGAGTCATAATAAACTCTCGCAGGGGAAAAAATCCAGACGAGTATTAGAACCGGTTACATCGTTGAATTGTTTAGAAAATAGATTAAAATTAAAAATAATATTATCAACTAAAAACACGGTCGAAGCATTAATTGATACCGGATCTTCAAGGTCATATATTGGAAGTAAAATCGCAAATTTAAAACAAGCAAAGGAAATACACTGCCCGCCGTATACCGTTCGGCTAGCGAATAAGTCAGAAGTTCTAATAAACCGCGGTTATATAATCAGGGGACAAGTAGTACAGGAATATTTCGAAGAATTATTTCTATATTTACCAGATTTAGCGTCCGACATGATAATAGGTATGGACCTTTTAAAGAAATGGAATGCCAGTATAGATTTTTCCAAAAATAGTTTAAAAATAATGGGAAAACATGTCAACCAGGAAGGCGACAATGTAGATAATTTTATAACCGAAGGACTTTGTGAGCTGGGACAGACTAGAAAAAGAAACCTTGGAAAATTTTCTTGCGACAGAATTAACGAAATTTTCCACATCAAAAGGAATAACCCATCTAGTAGAACACGAAATAAAATTGACAAATCCTACTCCTATTAAACAAAGACATAGACCTTTAAATCCAGCAATGCAGACAATAGTAAACGACGAATTAGACAGAATGCTCGAAGAAGATGTTGTAGAACCATCTAATAGTCCATGGAGCTCCCCCATTGTTATGGTCAAGAAAAAGGACAATAAATTTCGATTTTGCATCGATTTTAGAAAAGTCAATGAAGTGTCAGAAAAAGACGCATACCCGCTGCCGTTTATAAATTCAATCTTAGAACGATTGAGAGAAGCTAGGTACATTTCCACCATAGATTTACGCTCCAGGTATTGGCAAATCCCGTTAAGTATAGACAGCCGTCCTATTACTGCATTTACCGTTCCGGGTAGAGGATTATTTCAATTTAAAGTATTACCGTTTGGCCTTCATGCAGCACCTAGTACTTTCCAGAGGTTGCTAGACAATGTTATTGGTCCAAGTATTAATTTTGCTTTCGCGTATCTCGATGATATCGTTATAATAAGCAAAACTTTCAACGAACATTTACAGCACATACAGACCATTTTCAAACAACTCCGAGAAGCAAATCTTCAGATACAGACAGAAAAATGCAAGTTTTGCAGAAAAGAATTGAAATATCTGGGACACCTCGTTAGTGAACACGGTATAAAAACCGACCCAGATAAAGTTAAAATATTGTATCTATTCCGAGCCCAAGAAAAGTCAAACAGTTACGAAGATTTTTGGGAATGTCATCTTGGTATAGACGGTTTATAGAATCGTACTCGGATATAGCAGCTCCACTCCATCGACTCCTGAAAAAGATATAAAATGGAGATGGACTGATACAGAAGAGAAGGCATTCCTAGCGTTAAAGAAAGCACTAACCGAAACTCCAGTTCTTGTTTGTCCAGACTTCTCAAAAACTTTCTATTTACAAACCGATGCTTCAGACGAAGGTCTAGGAGCAGCTTTAACACAAAAGATAGACGGTCACGATAGAGTCATAGCTTATGCCAGCCGAACTTTGTCTACTTTAGAAAAGAAGATGTCCACAACCGAAAAAGAATGTGCAGCAATAGTTTTTGGGATCCGTAAAATGAGAGAATACCTTGAGGGTTATCACTTTGTAGTAATATCCGATCACCAAAGCCTTAAATGGCTGCACTCCTTGAAAAATCCAAGCGGACGTCTTGCCCGATGGGCTCTGGAACTACAACAGTACGACTTTGAAATCAAATACCGCAAAGGCGTTCTAAACAAAATCGCCGACGCTTTATCCAGAGACCCTGACCAGGAAGAACCAAGCGCAAACGAAGATTTATTCGCTCTAGAAAAAGCCGAAAATTGTCAATGGTATAAACAAACCATGGAAGCTGTTCAACAAAATCCCGATAAAAAACCAGACTACTGTATCATAGACGGAAAACTATACAGACATTTGTGGGAAAACAAAAATTACACGGACCCAGAATTCTGTAATCCATGGAAACTCTGCATACCACAACCGCACCGTAAAGAAGTTTTAGAGGAAAATCATGACGCACCTACGGCTGGTCATTTAGGCATTGCGAAAACAATATCCAGAATCGCCAGCAAATACTACTGGCCGCGAATGTACCGAGATATAAGCAACTACGTCCGACAATGTAAGAATTGCCAGAAATACAAACCGTCACAGCAACAACCGGCAGGAAAGATGCAACGGTCTGAAGTTAAAAACTGCTGGGATACCGTTAGTATAGACATAGTCGGCCCATTACCGCGGTCTAGTAAAGGAAACACCAACCTGATTGTTTTCCAAGATAGATTTTCGAAATGGATAGAATGTCAACCTATAAGAAAAGCAACATCTAAAAACGTATGCACAGCATTTACCGAAAAAATTATATCACGGTTTGGATGTCCCAAAACGGTCTGAGTACTGTAACATCAAGATTAGCAGAAGAACAAGTAGATACTACAAGATGCCGTCACCACTACCATCAACACCGACTAGATGCCACACTCCGGAACCTAGAGTAGATATTCTAGACTTGGAGACGTCCCCACTATCGCCCCAAGCGAAGAAGAGAAAAACCGACGAACTACTGTGGAGGCTGTTCGGCGACTCTCCAGTAGGGAAACCACCCACACCGGGCAGAAATATACCGTTTCTGCTTGCCGGAGTCTCCGAAGAAGTAATCCCGAAGTCCATTCCGGCCCGCACAAAGAGGAAGTTCCGGACCAGAAACAAGGATGGGTCAACCACCCGTGTGCAGATAAACGGGATAACGCCACTACCGAACAAGGACCAATAAAAATGTCAATGTTTCTTTTGTATTTTTTTACCGTTTGTAATAAATCTAATTAAGAAAAATAAATTTTTCTTTTGCTATGTAGGGGGGGGATGTAACGAACCGTACGCGCTGCCTCGTCGGCGCACCCATACATTTGATTCCCCATACCTATCCCCAGTAAACGTGATCGCCCCACTCTCCGAGAGCTGTATAAATTCACGTCCGCTAGCACAGAAAAGACACTTTCCTACGGATCGTCAACCAGGCTAGTAGCTTCCAGCGTGCTGAGCTGAGTGAACACTTGACTGGCTTCTTCCTTAGGAACGACTTACCTCCAGCGTGTTGAGCTGGGTGAGACGTTCAAGGCAAGAACGTATCCGTACTACGAACGCTTCGCCTACAGCGTGCTGAGCTGGGCAACAAGCGAAGGTAGAAAGTCCTGCGTCAGTTCCGCCGCATCATGGAAGCACGAACGTTTCGTTTCTAGCGTGTTGAGCTAAACGAAACGACGGTGTTCTAGATCGAGGATTGACTGACCGCCGTCCTCCGATACCGACCCGTCCCTTCCTGTCCTGTTTTATCCCCGACTAGGACCGTAGTCCACAGAGTCCGGGATCCGTTGTAATTGCACTCCGATACCGCGGAGCGTGTTAATTAGTATACCGTAGAAGGTTCGTTACGTTCTTTCTGTCACTGTAAAGTATTTGTACATATTGTAATTAGTTGTTTTCATTAGATAAGTTTTAGCGATGTATATAGTCCAGGAATAAATATTTATTTTTACCGACCGTTTGCGTTTCCCTAATTCAGACCTTTCTTGGATAAATAAATAAAGTCCGATACAGATCCAGAACCGGTGACGTCCGGAAAACACGTCACAAAATGTCACTCAGATTTTTATGGTCACTTTTTTTATTAATAATGTCATTTTCTTGTGATATATAAGCCACTGCCGTTTACCCCAAAAATTCTGGTTTAATACCTATTAGTCGGCAAATAACATAAATTTAATTATATATATAAATACATGTATAAATACTAAATTTAAAAAGAATGAAGATATTGGGTTAAGCCCGCTAATGCAGCCGTAGACACGTGTTTCTGTCTCCTTAGACTTCATCAGTACGGCATAGCTATGTATGTATGTATGTATGAGTTAGGGGTGATAATTACACTGCGACCTATAGGATCTATTGTGTTCCCCCTTACTTGCCATGTTCTGATATTTCCTCAGACCTATAGCAGCTCTTCGAGTCCTATTTTCCTGAGGAAGTTTAGGACATCGTCGGGCTTCAAATCAGGTAGATCCCCTTCCTCTATTTCATGTGCTCCTAGGTATCTAGCCCTAGAATTTTTTAAGGCAGGACATTCTGAGGTTATGTGTATTGAGGTTTCATCCTCTTCCTCACAGAATCTGCACTTTGCTTCATCTGCTAACCCTAGTTTCTTCATGTGGCTTCTTAACCGACAATGCCCGGTTAATATTCCCGTTCAAATTCGGAGCCTTTTTTTACTGAGGTTGAGGCAGCTAAGAGATCTCTTCTGGTCATAGTTCCTCAGTAGTATCTTAGATTGCCTCAGTCCTTCCAGCTGAATCCAGTACTTGGATTTTTCTTTCTCCATTTCCTTCTTTAGTTTTCCTAAGATTACTCTACTGCTGATCCCACAAGATGGTTCTGGTCCCATATGTGGGGTTTCAGCTCCTTTTTTGCCAGCTTATCTGCTGTTTCATTCCCCTCTATTCCTATGTGTCCCGGGACTCATAGGAGGGTGACAGTTGTTCTGGCCCAGTTCATTTAATTTGCTTAGGCATTCCCAAACCATCTTCGAACTGATTATATTTGAGCTCAGCGCTTTGATGGCTGCTTGACTATCCGACATGATCACAATCTCTTGTCTACGGTAGTTCCTTCCAATATTGAATTCCACACATCTTTCGATGGCGCGGACTTCTGCTTCAAAGATGCTCGGGTATGTGCCCAAGCTTTCTGAGTATTTGGCTCTCGGTCCAAAAACTCCTATCCCAGTTCCCTCATCTAGCTTGGAACCGTCCGTATACCACTTAATGGTATTCTGGTTTAAATTCTGTATGGTGTCTTCATCCCATTCAGATTTATTACTCACCTTTGTGATGAATTTTCTTACAAAGTTGAATTTCTTTGGCATATCATCTTGGGGAATTTCCCAAGTTTGATCAAAATGAAGTGATCTAGGTTTTTCCCTGATAATTCCTTCTTTGATCATTCTATATGTCGTTTTCTTCCTTAGACTTTCTAACAGAATGTGCAGTGGGGTCAAGTTTAAAATTACCTCCATTGCAGCAGTGGGGCAAGTTCCCATTGCTCCAGTGATACATGAACAGGCTAGTCTCTGAATCTTCGAGAGGCTTTCCTCGTCGTATTCAGATTAGCCCTTACGCCCCAAGCCACTGCCCCATATGTGATTAATGGTCTCACTATTGCTGTGTACATCCATTGCAGGATACGTGGGTTACATCCCCAGTTCTTCCCTGCAATGTTCCTACACACCATGAGGGCCTTGGTTGTTTTGTGTATTACTTCGTCTTCGTGTTTGTTCCAGAGTAATCTGCTATCTAGAATTAGCCCTAGATATTTTACCTCTGTTTTCCACTCGACGATGTTCTCCCCTATTTTTATGATTTTTAGATTAGATTTCTTTTTCCTTGTAAAGGCTACTAGTGTGGTTTTGGTGGGGTTGATGTTGAGTCCCACCGAGTCACACCATTGTTCCGCAATGTTCAATCCTCTTTGAACACGGCATAGCTAAGGAGAATAATACCAAAAAAACACTGAATGATGGAAAACAAATATAAATCAACACAAACGGAGTCAACACAAGGGCCAAGCGCACATTTGTGGCTTCAACTGAAATTACCGATTGATTGTCGTAGACACGTAGACACGTGTTTCTGTCTCCTTAGACTTCATCAGTACGGCATAGCTAAGGAAAAAATTACCAAAAAAACACTGAATGATGGAAAACAGTATAAATCACACAAACGGAGTCAACACAAGGGCCAACCGCACATTTGTGGCTTCAACTGAAATTACCGATTGATTGTCGGTGAAATTCCAACATCGCCACGGAGGCAAATATAACCACCTGCCTGACAAACCGTTACCCAGAAATAAATACAAATGGTAGTTTATTTTTGCGGAAATAAATTAAATTATAAAAAATGAAGATATTGGGTTAAGTCCGCTAATGCAGCCGTAGACACGTGTTTCTATCTCCTTAGACTTTATCAGTATGGTATAGCAAAGGAGAATAATACCAAAAAAATATTGAATGATGAAAAACAAATATAAATCAACACCAACGGGGTCAACACAAGGGCCAACCGCACATTTGTGGCTTCAACTGGCTTTTTCCAATGTTATTTATGTAATGGCAAGTAAGATTATCGAAATACACTAATTATTGAATATCAAGTAAATTCCTTTGTTTTTAAATTATAAAACTTAACTAACTACTACAAAAATTTTCCAAAAATTTACAATTTTATCTGGCCTTGATGTAGAGTCCTCCCAAGAAACACAGACCAGTTACATATTAGTCGCAGTAATGTATATATAACTTTGTTTAAAACTGACTAACTTACTTATAAACGTGCTAAATCACTACAGCACTACGTTTAAAACCACCAATTTGGGGAAAAATTTGTAATTGTTAAAAACGATGTATAAGTGTATAATGTAACCATATACTATAGTCTAATATAACTGTCGCGTTATTTTTACTACGATAATGATTATGACGGCAATAAAACCTTATGTCCAGACCTTTTAACATAACAATTATTTTTTGTAATATATTTTTTATTATAAATAATATTATATAAAAACAAAAAAGAACAACATTGGAATAATATGTTTAAAGAACTTATACTTTTAATAATGCATAGATACCGCATATTAAAAATAGGCATTATAACCTTTTGCATACACAAATTTAGAAAGCCATTAACTTTTTACTGTAAATGTGTTGTTTCTACCTAATGAAAAAGTGATACCCCACATATTTAAAGCATAATAAGGAAAAAATAATTAATAATAAAAAAATATTCCTATTTTGATTTCACTTTAATTAATCTTCAAATGAAAAAAAAACACATTTTGCAACAATTTCAATATGATTTGAACATGTCTTTACTATAAATTAGGATACTGTAACCCAAAATATAATTTTGTGTAACAATGGCGGACATCATTTTAATGGCTAAATCTGTAGAAGGTATCCATATTGTCTTAAATTGTTAAGTTGCAATACCCTATACTATATCAACTACTAAAGTAGACATATACGAAAATTGAAATTACAAATTTTAGGAGATTGCGTAAAATTTTCTGTAATTATACAATTGTAAGAAGTATACAGTTATTAAAAGGTTACAAAATACTACAATATAACCCATTTAAGTATGATGTATTTAATGATCTCATTTCAGTTTTAATGACAATATTAAAAATTTTTAATTGTCACTCAGGAACGCAGCTATTGAAATGTCAGTCACTCATAACCTTAAAATAAAATAAACAAATTGATAGGTAGTAATAGGTACTTGGCGTAACAAATAACTGTATAGATATGTATTCTGTTGTAAAAACGGTCGAGGATGGAAATCCCATAATCTTAAGTTATCACGGAAAGAGATTTCTCTCAATTTTTCATCAAACTTTTTTGTTTCTTCAAAATCTTGTAAAATCTCATCATCGCTCTCGACATCATCAGCACACTCGATACCTTATCGATCAGGTAGCGATCCCGAGTTGCCTGCATGAACGGTTCATTTTGCTATGATCGCTCACTGATCGGCGGCCATTTAAAAGATCACATTTACTTTACGATCCGCTACTGATCATAGCGCTCACCCCACTTGTTTGTTATGTTTGCAAGTTTTTAATTTTAGAAGATTTTTGATTTATTTAATGTTTTGTTGTAGTTCAAAGTAAAATTTAGTATTATATATTTCTAGTATTATATATTATTATATATAATTATAATCTAACTGCCGTTCGCTACCTACAAAACCTGCTAACACATCATTAACATATCTATACCAAAATACAATATTGTTTTTATAACTAGAATTAAATATTTTGTTTTCTAAATTATCCATAAATATATTTGCCAAAATTGGAGAAATAGGACTTCCCATGGGAAGACCCTCATTTTGAATATAAACTTTGTTATCAAAAGTAAAATAATTTTGACTAATGCATACATCAAATAGATCAATTATGTCTGTTATTATACCTGGATGGATATTTCTTTCATCTAATAGCTTTTTAGCTAGAACTATACATTCTTTAGGAGGTATTTTTGAGAACATATTAGTTACGTCAAACGATACTAATTTAGTATTATTTTGTAAATTACATTTATTCAATTTTTTGAATTATTTAATGAATTTTGTACTGAATATTTAGATGTGTAACCATAATTGTTTAGGATACTATTTAATTTTTTAGCTACTTTAGTATTAGGAGTGTTAACATACGAAACTACCGGTCTAATTCTTTTTGAATCTTTATGTAATTTAATTGTTCCATATAATTCTGGACATTGAGGATTTTTATTTACTAGGTATTTTTTATCGAAGTCATTAAATAGGTAATTTGAATGATTTACATGTTCTCTTATTTGGTTAGAAAATTTCTGTGTAGGATCGTTTTTTAGAATTTTGACATTACTTGACATTATGAAATCATTCACTTTAGATTTATAATCTTCTTTTTTTAAAATTACTGTTGAGTTACCCTTATCTGATTTTGTTATAATTAGGTTATTTTCATCTACTTTATTTCTGATTGATTTTAAAGCTAAAATGTCATTTTTAATACTTTGACTTTGACTTTTAAATTTGTTTGGTTTTATATCTCTAATGAGATTTGCTATTTGCATTTTTTGATAAATAAAGTTATTTGATTTAATTTTCAAAGCTATTTCAGAATCTGTGGCTAAAATTTCTTTTATATTATTAGTAAATTTAGGAGCTAATTTATGTGATAGAGGATGATTTGAATTATATGGTAAGGTTAGGTTAGGTTAGTTAGGTTAGTAGTTAGATTTTCTAGAAGAACTTGAAATTAAAAGACATCTAGCAGATCAACAGTTTAAAGTAGTTAATGAACAAATAAATCTTGGAAGTTCTCCACTATTAAACTGTTAAACTTTGATTATGTCTTCATTTTATACATAGATAAGATATTATTGTAACATAAATAAATTAAGTTATTGTCAAGATCAGCATGATATAGTTATTTCCTGGTTTTTCTATATCATTGCACAGTTATACTGATCTTAGAGGGAAATACATCCAGGATAATCTCTTAGGGCTAATAACATCTAGGCTTTAATATTGTTATGTCTTATTACTTCCTTACTTGGTCTAGCCTTAACTCCTTATCAATATCAAGTACCTAGTTACAAACAAACAACATGTAATTTCAATATGTAAATCTGACGATGCTATTTATAGCGAAACAGCTGTAATTGAATTTTAAAGCGAATTTTTCGAATAAATAGTGGAAGTTTAGTTTAACTGTGCAGTTATTTATTGTTCTTGGTAATTATAATCTTAGTTTAGGAAGCAGTATAGAAATAGTTGTTTTAATTTGTTGTATTGTTTTCCTGTAGTTTTTGAAATATTTATTATTAATTAGGTGGAGTAGTGTAATTTAAAAGTAGTTGCTTTGTTAGGTAATATATTTATAGTAAGTAAGTAATAGTATAATTCATAATAAATATACAACTAGTTAGAGGGGTGCATCAGTTGTGTGTTGATGAAGCAGGATACATGAAAATAAAATAAAAGTAAAAAGATACATTATATAATTTTATATACTTAATCAACATTATCAAGAAATTAATAGTGTTTGTGTTCTACATACCTAACCAACAAATTTTTTGAATAAATAAACAAACGAATGACAAGACAAATTTCGTTGTCACTTTAAGTGTCGGTTCATAAGCGCGTAATGAGCGATCATGGAGCGCTACTTTCGGAGCGATCTTTGACTTGTGCCGATGAACGCGACCATTGATGGTGCTCTTTTTTGAAGCTAAAAGAAATTGACTTATTGCACCATTAGGATCGGGTGGCTGACTGCATGAGGATTGATGCACTGTTGAGAAGGAATTTAAATCAGATTAATTGATATAATTTACTAACTGCTGCTTAGACTGATGCACCAATGATGCAGCTGGGTGGGTTTTTAAAAAAATGTTTTGTGTTTTAACTGGTTGGTTAACATAATTTTTTAACTGCCTACAAAACTGAGACCTATCTATATTTGTAAGGATTTTTATTCTTATTTATTTCCAATTTTTTGGACATAATATTAAATTATATAGTTATATTAAATATAAAACAAACTTAAAAAAAAACTGTAACCTTAATCACAAAAGCACTCTATTTAATAAAACAAACAGTTTACTCTTTCACGACAGTCATAATTGGTAAAATTATGGTCATAATTTATAAAAATTATATAGTTTAACAACAAACATAATTAAAGTCTAAAAGTAGTCTTATAGTCATTAATAAATCGTACAATTATAACAGTTTTAAATTTCAAACATATAACCTTATTAAGACGTGATTAGGACTAATTATAAATGTATTACATTTATGCGTTATATAAAATGGTTTGTAAAACCACTCTAGGTATTAGTCTTAATAAGTTACTTATGTATAAGTCTTGACAACGTTTTTTGAAGTTTTAATATCTTTCTTGTAACTTTGTGTTTGTTGGGCTGCTTCCTGATTAGTGGAAAAAGTCTGTAGTCGCTCTATGAAAAACGAAAACGAACGAAGTGATACGTGGAATTTCCGACTTTGGTAAAATGTCGTCTTGTCAGACGATTGGTTTCTTGTGTAATATTATTGTTCTTTGTTTGTTCCTCCAAATTTATATAGTTTAGTGTTTGTTGGATTACAGTTCCTTTAATTGTATTATTAATAGTAAGTACTCTTATATTCTTCTTTTTTATCAACCGAAAATGTTTTAATTTCACTTTTTGATTGGTTCTTAATGTCACTTTTTGGCACTTTATTTTACTTTTTGATTGTTTTACTTTATATTCTTAACGTGACTATTTAAAACTTTATTATAACTACTTTAAAAACTGTTTGTTCACTTAGTTCTAGTTGACTGTTCACACTGACTGATCTTCTGTCTCTGGCTTCCAATAATATACTACCTTACGACCTCTGTTCAAGTCTTTTTATAGATTTCAAACTTTCTAGAAACTTCTTTTTTGTTCAATGGATTAGTCATTTCTAGAAAAATATGTGTATGTTATTTGCGTAATGGAAAGTAAAATTAACAAAATACACTAACTATTGAGTATCAACTAAATTCCTTTGTTTTTAAATTATAAAACATAACTAACTACTACAAAAATTTTCAAAATGTTCACAATTTTATCTGACCTTGATGTAGAGTCCTGTTTCCTGATTGGTGGAAAAAGTCTGTAGTCGCTCTATGAAAAACGGAAACGAACGAAGTGATAAGTGGAATTTCCGTCTTTGGTAAAATGTCGTGTTGTTAGACGTTTGGATTTGGATTCTCGTGTAATATTATTGTTTTCCGAAAACCGTTTACACTACCACTACACCAACACACACTTTTATATGTCTGACGCGCGTTTCGATAACCAAGTTATCTTCTTCAGAGACCGAAGGTAAACTAAAGCTATGTCTACAAACTAACCTTATATATATATAACATATTTAGCGCCAAATGTTTTCGCGGTAAATATTTTGGCGGCAAAGCCAATTTTTAGCGCGAAAACATTTTTACAATAAGTTTTCTTATATTAAACTATAAAGTAGACTATCTGGGCTAGGTCCTTTGTCCTTATTTATTATATTTTTAAACTTAATAATTTCTATACTTTCAAATGCATCCAACAATCTATTCGATACATTTTTATTTAAACTATCTACATTTACAGAATGGTTTTTGGTAAAAGCATGTTCGGCAATACTAGATTTTTCTATGCGTCCATATTTTACATGAGCTAAATGTTCTTTAAATATAGTTTTAACCGATCTTTTTGTTTGCCCAACATACTTTTTATCACAATCATTACAACTTATTTCATATATACCGCTTTTTTCCAGATCTTCTCTCTTATCCTTCGAATTTCCTAACAATTGTCTTATGAACTAAACCTAATCCCACCGTGCCGAAAATTGTATTCAATCCTTTGGTATACTGAGGCATAAATGGTAATGAAATGAATTTCATATCGTTGTGTTCTCGCTGGAAAAAGGTGGTTTCACAAAGAGATTTCTTAAAACTATGACGATTGATTAGCTTATGAATTAGTTTTTTATCAAATCCATTAAGTACAGCTATATCCTCAATTAAATTCTTTTCTCTGTTATATCTTGTTTTGTTTAAAGAAAAATGAATTAATCGATGAACCAAAAAATGAAAACTTGCCATTTTGTGTTGACTACAGTGAAAAGAATCCACCGGAATATATCTATACGTAGCGGTGTCTTTCCTAAAAATATCAAATTCTAACTTGTTATTATTTCTTATTACTAATGTGTCCAAAAATGGTAACTGTTCATTATTTTCTAGTTCAAACGTGAATTTTATGCTTGTGAATTTTGAGTTGAAAGTTAATTTTTTGTACAATCAACAATTAAGCGACTGTTAACGGTGACTAATCCCAATACGCAACACACATCAGACAATAAAACTGTAATATTTGGTTTAATTCTTTATATAAGAACTTTATCTGATAAAATAATAAGTAACTTTAAAAGCATTAGTAACATAATCTCTCAACTTTAGACTACTATAATGCAATAAAAACACAAGAAGATTTAAAAACATGGACAAATAAACGAAAATGTAACATGAGACTAGATAATAATAACATTATAAAAGTACATTCAAATTATGCGCAAACACATAATAAATATTACAGAAGAAACATATAGGAGAACAAATAAACAAGAATATAATTTAAGAATTGACAATAATAATAGACTTAATTACTATTAGTAAGTGGACTGTAATTATTAAAACAAAAATGAAATAACTGGTTTACTATATTAATGCTCAATATTAGAATGGTATAAAAAGTCACTTGCGTACTCTACAAATTTAGAAATGTGAGTCCCTTTGTCTCGCGTCTCAACGGTTTCTCAGTTAGACCGCAGAGAGGGGGGGGCTGCATTATGCTTCTAAACTTTTACAAAGTTGTCAGATCTGGCTGAATTAATATGTTACTAAAGTTAGGGAATTTTAGGGAAATTCTCAGAACATAGTCCCCGACATTAATAGGAAGTCATCTTCCAATACTTATCTTATAACTAATACATGGGCTCAACGGCCAGAATTATAAACACAACGCGGATGATTTCATCTTTGTTGAAATGAACATTTACGATGCATCAGAGATGACACTTATAATGAGGAACGTCATCATCGCGTACTAGCACTAAGGTACCGACACTGATTTATCCTTGTGGAGTTTTCCACTTGAAACGTTGTTGAATCTGAAATAGGTACTTCTTTGACCACCTAGTCCAAAACTGCTGTTTTAGTAATTCTAAGTATTGAAAATGCGAAAATCTATTTACAGGGGTGTTCTGATAATTTGGAACAGGAATAGACAAAAGTGAGTGGCCAATAAGGAAATGAGCAGGTGTTAACACCTGTAGATCATTAGGATCAGTTGAAACCGGTGTTAAAGGCCTAGAATTTTAATATACCTTCAATTTGAACTGTAACTCTCTTAATGTGATGTTTTGCCGACTTGACTCCTGCTTCCCAGAGACCTCCATGATGGGGGAAATACGCTGGAATAAAATGCAATTTGATGTCATGTATATTACCAATCTTATCGATCAATGAAACTTCGTGGCTTTTAAGAAACAATGACTACTCGCGTAAGGTAATGTTGGCTCCAACAAACTTGCTGCCATTGTCGCTATGCATATATAAAGGCTTTTCTCTGCGAGCAATGAACTATTGTAGAGTTTCAAGGAAAGATTCAGTGCTCACCGATGACACAACTTCCAGGTGAACCGCCTTTGTTACAAGACATATAAATAAGGCGAGATAACATTTAGTGTGTTTGCATCCTCGTCGCTTGCGATCCTTTATGATAAAAGGTCCTGCATAGTCAACTCCTGTATTAGTGAAAGGAAAACTTGGATTGATCCGAGCATTAGGTAAATTTCCCATTATTGGGTTCAAATTTCGAGGTTTAAATCTAAACAAACTATGCATTTCCTTTTTCGCGAGGTTTGAACCTGCAACCTGAAACCAATACTGTTCTCGAACATGAGCTAATAATGTTTGGGGACCACAATGAAAAATATGTATGTGCTCATGACGCATAATAAGGTAAGTGAGATGGTGATTTGGTTACAAAAGTGCAGAATAAACTTGAGGCGACCTCTTACTCTTATTATTTGCCCGTCGAGAAATGGGGTCAAACTCAGTAGTTTACTTTTTCAACTTAAACATCTAGATTTTTCTAGGTCCTCCCAGTCCCTCTGAAATGATTCCTTTTGTGCCATAGCCACCAAATATTTCATGGCTCTATTCCTCCAAAGTCATGGATTCGAAAAGTCGAAGTTTCTTTTTTAATTTACAATTGTAAGACGTTGTGCAAAACGCTGCGTTATAAAGTTTGACATGGATCCGTTGTCAAGAAGAGCACGGCAAGTATGCTTATTTCCATGAGCATCTAAAACACCCACTAGAGCTGTTGATAACAAGACTGTACCTACAGCATAACAGCTGTAGGATTGGAGTGAATGCGCCTGACCTTGTTGATAGGATTTAAAGACACTGAGTTATCGTGTAAAATAGAAATATGTTTCTCTGGACAAAACCGACAATGCCCCTAATTGCACTTTTCTACGGAATTACTTGGCTGTAGACAATTAGTGCATAATTGCAAATCTGAAATCCTTTTCTTTTGTTTGTTATTGTTAAGAGATAAAAAGGCCTTACACTTAAATATCGAATGTGGTTTTTTGCAACTGAAACAGCTAAAAGTATTTTTGTTGACATTTGAATCTGATTGAACTACAAAAGCTTTTTGTTTTTGAACGTTAACATAATCTTTTGGTTGTAATCTATGCTTATTAACCTTTCTAAATAATCCGCTCTCTCAGTCATAAACAAAAATTCTTGTAACGCCCTTAAAGTTGGTTTTTTCCCACTCCGCAATTAATTCCTGATCGAATTTACTTGAAATTAAAATAAGGAGCTCTAATAAGTCAGTTTATTCTACGCCCAAATTAATCAATGAATTCAAATGAATGAGAAGAGAATCAGCTGTACCTCTGAGACTTTGGGGATCTAATTTGAACTCTTTGAACTTGAAAAATGCTTTAATATAGCTATCTACCAAGAGCTGTTTGTTGTTAAAACGTTTACACATAGTGTCCCACGCTAAATAATAGTTGTCGCCTAAAAAGTCTATGGCTTTGATACATTGAATGGCGGAACCTACCAATGATGCCCGCAAGTAATGGAACTTTTGAATTGGTTCAATATCAGTATTATTATGAATCATCGATACAAGTTAATCTCTGAATTTGATCCACTGCTCACTAACTATCGAGAATTTCGGCAACTCAATTGTAGGAAGCTTGACAGAAGGTTCCTTAGGAGCAGGGTCTGTGACGGACGGAACCGGACTATTTAAGCTTATTGTAGATGAATGATTACAAAGTTTTTCTTTTGAAAGGTAATTTTTAGCATCTGGTAAAACGTCATAGTAAGTTTCTTCGAATTTCTTTGTATCTGTTTAATTGAAATTTACACAATCTAAATTTTCCAATTAAAATTGAATATCAGCAAAATTTATTAATAAATTAGGTTCTACACTGTTAATTCACATTTCAAGCTGAGACAGTGTTTTATAATTAGCCGCGGTATCTTTAATAGACTCAAAATAGGTTGCAAAACGAGTTAAACTTCCCTTTAAGCCACCTCTCCTTTTGACTAACCTTGTAATTTTTGCATCAACTGTTTTACTATCTGAATTAGGCATTTTCTACCAATAAATATTAATGTAAAGATAAATGCCAGATGATATAAAATAATGTTGAATACTATTCTTGATACTAGGCGGATACCATACAATACAAAAATCTTTTATACAGATTTACAATAGCATGCAAACATAAAATAAAATAATACCACAAATTTTTATTATTCACAAAAGCGAAAAATGAGCTTCAAACTCTATTAGACGACTACAAAAAGGATGGCCAAAATTACGACGCATTAAAAATATCCTTCACATTCCTATCTCAACTAGCAGAAAATCTGTTTGACGTCGACAGGAGTGTTCAAGAGCAGTGGCTAGCTGAGGAAGATTCGGAAGACTCAGTTCCTGGAGTTTTTCCAACCATCTTGCTATCTGCATGGTCTGTTCTAATTAGGAATCTTTTGCCATACAAGTATTTGTAGAAATGTTCCACAGACTTCACAACTGCGAGGACTTCACGTCTCGTTACGCAATAGTTTCTTTCGGATTTTGATAATGTCTTGCTAAAATATTCTAGAATTTTTTCTGTTTACGGTTCTTCAGCTGTGTTCGGTACACGGGTTGTAGGTGGGTCTGACCATACCTCATCTCCAGGCGATGTATTAGTAGCTCAAAGTTGTCAGCTTCGTCGGGCTTATGGGAATGCAAGACATTCAAAGCATCGCCTCGCAACACTATAGTTAGAGATATTGCCTTCTCCCTGGATGACCATCCGTTCGCCCTGGCCGCCGCGTCGAATTGCTTGACGTAGTTGGATCACGAAGTTGTTCCATCGAAGATAGGAGGTTTCATTGTTGATCGCATCTGTGCAGTGTCTCCGCTTCCCCGTCGTTCGACATCCACGCTGAAGGTTTCTATTCTCTCCGCATCTCCCTCGCCGCGGTGGACGTAGCGTTCTTGCCGAAGGACCTCTATTTCTTTCTGAAGTTGTTGAATCATCGCATTCATTTTGGTATCTTCATTGCATAGTTCGGCTACTTGCTGGGATTGCTCACAACGTAGAGTCGATATTTGCTGGGATTGTTCATTACTTAAGGTGGATATTTGTT
Organism: Ophraella communa; assembly: GCA_035357415.1. Taxonomy (NCBI): domain Eukaryota; kingdom Metazoa; phylum Arthropoda; class Insecta; order Coleoptera; family Chrysomelidae; genus Ophraella; species Ophraella communa. The sequence continues at coordinate 210,757 of JAYKXQ010000052.1, forward strand.
GTGAAACATAGCTTGACAACTCTTCACGCATTTGATGGACCAGTTCTTCTTGTTTCTTCATCTGCTTCTCTTGCTGGCTCTTCATTTGATCTTTCAGCTCTTCTTGTTGACTGGAAATTCTAGTGGCAAGCTCGGCTAATTGTTGTGCTTGGTCTTCTTGCTGGTTTGTCATCCGGTTGGTAAGTTCTTTTTGCTGGCTTTTTATTTGGTCTTTCAAATCTTCTTGTTGACTGGAAATTCTAGACGGAAGCTCGGCTAATTGTTGTGCTTGGTCTTCTTGCTGGTTTTTTATTTGATCTTTCAGCTCTTCTTGTTGACCCTTTATCTGACTGGACAGCTCGGACATTGCTTTGTGCATAGGATCTTCGAATTCCACCGAGTCAGGGTCAATATTTATACTTAAATAGTACTCACGTAATCTATTGATTAAAACAGTTTTTCCTCCGGTGGTATCCAAATCCAATACTTCCAACTCTCTTCTGAGCTCAGCCACCAACAGTTCACGTAACTTCTTTCCAGGCATTCTTGCTTCTTCACCCCACACCTGACACCAATTTGAAACACTTGTGAGGACTTTAAACACAATTTATGTACAAATTGTTTGAATACAAGAATTCAGCTGGTTACAAATTACTAACTGTCACTTTTTACCTTTAAACTTCACAAAAGCTGAACCAACACTAACTCTCTCAACGTGAATGACCCGCTTTATATACCAAAATACTTTACATCTCGATTTTTCTCGAAACAACTATTTACTAAAATCCAAATAATACTACAATGTTCCCGAATAACTGCCAACCTAAAATAATTATATATCATGTCAAGTTATTGTCAAAATCTTCTTCCTCATTCACGGACTCCACCCTTTATGACAAGCAGCTACATCAAAATACATGCATTCCTCTCGCCTCTGTCACAATCATCCGTCACATTCATCCGTCACACATCTGTTACCCGTAACAACTTAATTAGTAACTTAGTTCCTACTAGAGAAGGTAATTTACATATTTTTGTTACTGTGGACCATTTTTCAAAATATGTACAGGCACCCATGTAAAAGAACAAATACAAAAGTAGTAAAAAATTGTATCAACATATTTTAATAATAACAATCTGAAAACATGGTTGGTAAAACAAGACTTACAACCCATTTATACTTCAATAAGACATCCACAGTCAAACCCAAGTGAGTGAATGATAAAAGAACTGGTAATTAAATACTTACGGATATTAGTCCACAATAAACATCAAATATGGGATGAGAAACTACCAATTATAGTGAAAACAATGAATAATATTCCAAATGATGTAACTGAAAAACCACCAATTAATATCATGAAATATACAGCTGAAAGACCATGGTTAACATTAATTTCTGAAAAATATGAAGACATATTAACAAAAGCACAAGAAAACATATTAAAAACGGCAGAGAATTGTAGAAACAAAACTTATGAAAATAAAAAACGCAATGACTTTTAAGCAAGGAGAAAAAGTAATTATTAAAGCTTTAAGAGTACCTAATAGAAAGGAAAACCGATGTATCAAATTTCAGTTATTTCAAGAAGGCCCATACCTTGTAGAGACCAAAGATGGGATTAACAGTTATAAATTAATTTATCCAGACACTGGGATGATTCGTGGAATATTTAATGTTAATCAAATTTATAAATATAATAAATAAGAAGTAAACTTACCAAATGTATGCTAATGATACCACATAATATTTACCAATTTCTAAGGTTATTTGAAAAGGAATGCTAAATTGAACCAGAATTTATTATTCAAACGCAATTTTTGTCAAAATTCTAAAACATTCAAAAACAACATTTAAATATAATTAAACCATATTAGTTAAAACATGCAAATTTAATTGTAGTTAGTAAATAAAAACAACTTATCAACGAATATTTAAAAATTTGACATTTGATTTGATTTGATCACAGAACTAGGAATTGGACACTGTGCACGGAGCAATAAGAATGATTCTTCTTCGTTTTTATAAAATATTCAAAAACAAGTTTTTGTACCTTGGTTAGTAAAAAAGAAAATATCGTATGATATATATTAGAGAGTTTGCGGTCAGTCGTTTTACGTTACGTTAGACTCCTATTTTACGTTATACTGTAGTGTATCGTAAAATTTGTAAACATAGCTTGCGGTTATCGTACCTTAAAAATCAAGGTTACAGATGACATATGATATATCACTAGTACAAGTTTAAAAATGATTAACTAAAAATAATTAACAAAACTATGAAAAATAATAACCATAAGAATCATTAACAAAGCCTTGGTAAACCTGATTGTATATACCTAGTAACATTGGTTATTGAAGATTTCCTTCTATTTACTGCTTAACAAAAAGCAGTAGAAAAACGAAAAATACTTGATTCTACAAAGTAAATTAAATTTATAATCAGTGCACAGCAATAATTGTAGCTTCTTGTTTCGTTTTAAAAAACAAGACATTATTGAACTATCATTTTTGCAAATACCTAACAGGATTGAAACTAATGATAGTCATGTACAATGTACATTTGTTGTACCATGAAAGTAAATTATAATCATTAAAATCTGATTGGTTAACGTTATTTTCAAAAATAGCGTTTAAATAAGCTTTATACGGTATAATTTTTACTACATTTTTACGTTATACATTATAACGGAAAATTTTATAACACCTTACCGCAAACTCTCTATTTAGACTTTAAAAATGGTTAATAGATTATTTAAAAAATCTTTCTGGCGCAAGCCCTTGAGGAGCTGAGTCGATTGCCACCTGTCTCAGTTGGCGCATGCGCAGAATAAAAAAAGTTACGAATTATTTAATTTCCCATTATATGTATATGGGGATCAAACATTAGATATATAATGGGACTTTACTTTAACGCACGCAATAAAAATGATCATGTGATATATCAATCGAAAGTCCTTGAGGAGCTAAGTCGATTAACACCTGTCTCAGTTAGCGCATGCGCAGAACAAAAAAACTTATGAATTATTTAATTTCCCATTATATGCCTATGGGGATCAAATGTTAGATATATAACGGGAAATTAAATAATTGGCCGTTAGGTTAGGTTAGGTTAGGTTAGGTTAGGTTAGGTTAGGTTGGGTTAGGTTAGGTTAGGTTAGGTTAGGTTAGGTTAGGTTAGGTTAGGTTAGGTTAGATTAGGTTAGGTTAGGTTAGGTTAGGTTAGGTTAGGTTAGGTTAGGTTAGGTTAGGTAAGGTTAGGTTAGGTTAGGTTAGGTTAGGTTAGGTTAGGTTAGGTTAGGTTAGGTTAGGTTAGGTTAGGTTAGGTTAGGTTAGGTTAAGTTAAGTTAAGTTAGGTTAGGTTAGGTTAGGTTAGGTTAGGTTAGGTTAGGTTAGGTTAGGTTAGGTTAGGTTAGGTTAGGTTAGGTTAGGTTAGGTTAGGTTAGGTTAGGTTAGGTTAGGTTAGGTTAGGTTAGGTTAGGTTTGGTTAGGTTAGGTTGGGTTGGATTGGATTGGATTGGATTGGATTGGGTTGGGATGGGTTGGGATGGGTTGGGATGGGTTGGGATGGGTTGGGATGGGTTGGGATGGGTTGGGTTAGGTTGGGTTAGATTAGGTTAGGTTAGGTTAGGTTAGGTTAGGTTAGGTTAGGTTAGGTTAGGTTAGGTTAGGTTAGGTTAGGTTAGGTTAGGTTAGGTTAGGTTAGGTTAGGTTAGGTTAGGTTAGGTTAGGTTAGGTTAGGTTAGGTTAGGTTAGGTTAGGTTAGGTTAGGTTAGGTTAGGTTAGGTTAGGTTAGGTTAGGTTAGGTTAGGTTAGGTTAGGTTAGGTTAGGTTAGGTTAGGTTAGGTTAGGTTAGGTTAGGTTAGGTTAGGTTAGGTTAGGTTAGGTTAGGTTAGGTTAGGTTAGGTTAGGTTAGGTTAGGTTAGGTTAGGTTAGGTTAGGTTAGGTTAGGTTAGGTTAGGTTAGGTTAGGTTAGGTTAGGTTAGGTTAGGTTAGGTTAGGTTAGGTTAGGTAAGGTTAGGTTAGGTTAGGTTAGGTTAGGTTAGGTTAGGTTGGGTTAGGTTTGACTTAATTGTTTCTGCTGGGATGAGTGAATATACATTTAACGGATATTTGAATTAAAGGTAGGGCCGTTGTTGAGACTTTTTGGCATTCTCCATAGACTTATAATGGGAAATTAAAAAATTCATAAATTTTTGATTCTGCGTATGCGCCAACTATGAGAAATATATATATATATATATATATATATATGGTAGTAGTATTTTTTCGGGAATGAATTAAATAAAAAAATTGAGATATTGGGTTAAGCCCGCTAATGCAGCCGTAGACACGTGTTTCTGTCTCCTTAGACTTCATCAGTACGGCATAGCTAAGGAAAAAATTACCAAAAAAACACTGAATGATGGAAAACAGTATAAATCACACAAACGGAGTCAACACAAGGGCCAACCGCACATTTGTGGCTTCAATTGGAATTACCGATTGATTGTCGAGACAGAAACACGTGTCTACGGCTGCATTAGCGGGCTTAACCCAATATCTCCATTTTTTTATTTAATTCACATCCGCAAAAATACTACTACCATTTGTATTTATTCCTGGATAACGGTTTGTCACGCAGGTGGTTATATCTGCCTCCGTGGCGATGTTGGAATTTCGCCGACAATCAATCGGTAATTCCAATTGAAGCAACAAATGTGCGGTTGTCCCTTGTGTTGACTCCGTTTGTGTGGGGTATACGGCAATGTGTTTTAAGAAAACTCTTTTACTTGTTTTCCAAGCTTTCGAAATATATTTATTTCATTATCAAGGAATAAGCACGGGTATAAACAAAATTGGTGTTAAAAAAATGGTAAATATAACATAAAAAACTATTTTAACTTTAATTTGGAATTTAAAAAAAAATTTTTAAGTCAAATTATTTATAAAACAAAATAACGTCATAAAATTAATAAACAACTTAATTGCTTCAGATAAAATGTAATAATAAAAGAGTAGAAAATAATAGGTTATAATTTTTAATTTCTTCTTTCATGAAAAATGTAAATTTTGATTAAAATATTTAATTGTTCTATGATAAAAAATAAGGATATCTTATTCTTTTTTATAATTTTGATTTAAGCTTCTAAAATGTCATTTAAAATCAAAATAAAAATGTCAAATAAATGTCATGAATTTTAGGTATTATTTAGATCTTTATTTGTATGTTTGGTAATTATTTAGAACAGTTACTTCTGGCCAATTTCCGTAATTTTTACAAAAATACTTTAATTATGGTCTACAAATAATGAATTGAGTATTCATTTAGTGCGCTCAAGCATATTTTTTTCAAAATTAATTTTTAAAGTTGGAACTACTTTTTGATCGCGCTGCCATTTTTAGCAGTATGGCGTCTGAAAATCGTATGCAAATAGTAATACGCGACAAATAACAAACAAAACAAATTATTTTGATATGCATTACATTTTAAATTTAACCGAAAAAACATTAAAAAAGTAATCTTATAATATAAAAATACTCTCACAACTTACTTTTAACAGGTGGACTTTCCTAAAAAGATGTATCGACACCTATCCACTTATCACTACACTGTTTACATTCTGTTTTATTTAATTAAAATCTGCACCACACAATATTTATATAATTAAATATAGGTACTCTCTGAAAAACTAAATATACAATAATTATAACTCGTAATCATCTTAACAAAATGTTCTATTTAACAACAAAATTTATTCTGCAATACACAATACTAAAATCAACTTTTTAACAGCGCTATCTGCTGTTCCGAACATAACTTGCGTTATGTCATGTAGGTACCAGCGTTGCCACATCTCTAAATAAAACCTAAATATTACCATCATATTTTTTTACATTATAAATATATAAAAATATTGAAAATAAAATGTGAAATGTAGAGAGAATATTACTAACCAAATCAAATTGGTCTTTTTGCATTTTATAAAAGATAAAACAAAGATAAACAAACACGCAAAATTCAGTGACGGGTGGCGATGCTATCCTAATCCAACCTAACCAAACTAAACCAGACCTAACTAAACCTAACCTAACCTAACCTAACCAGACCAAATCTAACCTAACCTAACCTAACCTAACCTAACCTAACCTAACCAAACTTAACCTAACCTAACCTAACCAGACCTAACCAAACCTAACCAAACCTAACCTAACCTAACCTAACCTAACCTAACCTAACCTAACCTAACCTAACCTAACCTGACCTAACCTAACCAAACCTAACCTAACCTAACCTAACCTAACCTAACCTAACCTAACCTAACCTAACCTAACCTAACCAAACCTAACCAAACCAAACCTAACCAAACCAAACCAAACCAAACCTAACCAAACCAAACCAAACCAAACCAGACCTAACCAAACCAAACCAGACCTAACCAAACCTAACCAAACCTAACCAGACCTAACCTAACCTAACCTAACCTAACCTAACCTAACCTAACCTAACCTAACCTAACCTAACCTAACCTAACCTAACCTAACCAGACCTAACCAGACCTAACCAAACCTAACCAAATTTAACTAAACCTAACCAAACCAAACCAAACCAAACCTAACCTAACCTAACCTAACCTAACCAAACTTAAACAAACTTAACCTAACCTAACCTAACCTAACCTAACCTAACCTAACCAAACCTAACCTAACCAGACCTAACCAATCCCAACCTAACCAAACTTAACCAAACCAAACTTAACTAAACCTAACCAGAACTAACCAAACCTAACCAAACCAAATCTAACCTAACCTAACCTAACCTAACCTAACCTAACCTAACCAAACCAAACCAAACCAAACCAGACCTAACCAAACCAAACCAAACCAGACCTAATCAAACCTAACCTAACCTAACCTAACCAAACCAAACCAGACCTAATCAAACCTAACCGGGTTTGGTTAGGTCTTGGTTAGACCATAACCGGGTTAAGTCTTGGTTAGACCATAACCGGGTTAGGTTTGGTTAGGTTAGGTTAAGTTTGGTTAGGTTAGGTTAGGTTAAGTTATATTTAGGTTTTATTTAGAGATGTGGCAACGCTGATACCTACATGACATAACGCAAGTTATGTTCGGAACAGCAGATAACGCTGTTAAAAAGTTGATTTTAGTATTGTGTATTGCAGAATAAATTTTGTTGTTAAATAGAACATTTTGTTAAGATGATTACGAGTTATAATAATTATTGTATATTTAGTTTTTCAGAGAGTACCTATATTTAATTATATAAATATTGTGTGGTGCAGATTTTAATTAAATAAAATACAGAATGTGAATAGTGTAATGATGAGTGTGGATACATCTTTTTAGGAAAGCCATTTTTAAAAGTAAGTCATGAGAGTATATTTATATATCATAAGATTACTATTTTAATGTTTTTTCGGTCAAATTTATAATGTAATATATATATCAAAATAATTTATTTTCTTTGTTATTTGTCGCGTATTACTATTTGCATACGATTTTCAGACGCCATGCTGCTAAAAATGGCAGCGCGATCAAAAAATAGTTCCAACTTTAAAAATTAATTTTGAAAAAAATATGCTTGAGCGCACTAAATAAATACTCAATTCGTTGTTTTTAACTATTAAATAAACAATTTTTATAAAAATTTTGAAGATAGGCCAGAAGTAGCTGTTCTAAATAATTACCGTATGTTTATCCAAAGATAGCAGATAATAATAAATGTTACTCAAGTTTTTATGGTCACTTTTTTTATTCATAATATCATTGTCTTGTGATATAGATGCCATTTCCAAAAAACGTCTTTTTTTATTGTTAATTTGTACATCCAAAATACTAACAGAAGCATAATCGATAAGATGGTCATTAGTTATTGAATGTTTAGCCAATTCACATCTTTCAGGATGTAACCTGGTATCACTCTTATGCAAGGATAAACGTTGTTTTAATCTTTGGCCAATTTGACCTATGTATTTTTTGTCGCAAGCAGAACAAGGAATACAATATACTACATTAGATAAATCCAAAATTGGAGTTGTATCTTTTACTTTACTAAAAATTTTGTTTAAGGTAAGAAATGTTCTACTCGTAATTTTAATATTATTTAAAGGTTTAAAAATTCTACTTAATTTAGATGTAATTTCTCGAATGTATGGTAATGATACATATAATTTTGTATTATTGGTTTGAATGTCTAATTCTTTATTATTTTGATCATATGTATTTATATTGTAAGAATTATTACTTAATACATTTTTTATTAATTTATTCGGATAACCATTTTCTAAAAACATTTCATGTAAAATTTTAAAATTTTTATTATGAAAAATAGGATCCGAAATCAATGTAATTCTTTTTTTCATTTGCATTATTAAATTAATTTTAGTCGAAAATTTATGATATGACCAAAAATTCATAATTCTACCAGAATTTATTGGTTTTCTGTACCAATCTATAGTAATAGTGTTATCTTTTCTAATAAATTTTGTGTCTAAAAATGGAACACTATGTTCTACGTCCTCTTTTTCTAATGTAAATTGAATATGAGGATCATAAGAATTAAATATAAAAGAAGTTCATTTAAACCATCTTTAGGTAATGCCAAAATAATGTCATCCACATATTTTTTAACAAAAATTAAATTAAAAGGTAATACGGGAATAACAGTATCTAATAAATTATCCATTACATAGCAAGAAATAATTGGAGAGATGGAAGCTCCCATTGGAGTACCGAATGTTTGTTTGTATAATTGATTGTTAAATGAAAAATAAGTATTTTCAAATAAAAAAATTAAAATTTCTTCAAAGTATGTTTTAGATATTGAACAATGTTGGCTAATATCATTCCATTTTTTATCTATTGCTCTTAAAGCAAATTCTAAATAAACATTACTAAACAAAGAAACAACATCCAAACTACAAATAACATAATTTTTTGGTAACTGAAATTTATTAAATTTTTTAAAAACATCATAAGAATCTTTAATGTAGTATTCATGCTTTTGTTAATATTTCAGTGATATATGAACCAAGTAAATTAGTAGGAGTGTTTAATGAAGCTACAATAGGTCTAATTGACAATTCTATAGTACCAATAATAGATCTTTTACATCGTCAAAATATTTCCATGAAGAAAAACACAAGTTTTTTTCTTAAGGTTAGGATCCAAGATTATTAATATTGAAATATCTTGTAATTAAAAAACTATTTTATCATTAGAAAAGAATTTAGAAAATTTAAAAAATAACATTATTTAATCAACGTCAAATTTTATATTTAAAAACTATGAATTCTTTCAGAAAAAAACATTTAATAAAATTTTTTACTTAACCAAAAGAAATAATATTAAAAAATTTAATAAATTGATAGATGATGAATTTAAATTAAAACAGTACAAATCCCAAATGGATTAAAAATTTAACAAACATTGAAATTTTGTGTTTTTTATCTTTAGGGCATAAATTTAGTATTGAACCAACTATTGGAAAAGATCTTAAATTTAAACATCTTTTAGCAGATATTGAATTTATTACATCTCAAACATCAGATGATAATTTAAGGAAAACAGTAATAGCAAAATCAACTAATATTATCACAAATCATATTAACCAAAATTCTAATAATAAGTTTTTTCGAAATTTGTATCATAAAACTAAAAAATTTTTAACATTATCGTTACTAACAGTGATAAAGGAAATTGTACTGTAGTTATATTTAAAGACAATTATATTGAATTATCACTGAAAATTCTAGATAATAGTTCATCTTATGTAAAATTAAAAAAAGATCCAACAATAACAATTCAAAATAAATGTAATTCTATTATAAAAAAACTTTATAACAAAAAACAAATTGATAAAACTACAAAACACAAATTGATTTGCTATAATGGAATTCCAGCAAAATTTTATGGTCTTCCTAAAATTCATAAACCAGTATTATCAATTAGACCTATTGTAGCTTCATTAAACACTCCTACTAATTTACTTGGTTCATATATCACTGAAATATTAACAAAAGCATATGATTACAATACAGAATACTACATTAAAGATTCTTATGATGTTTTTAAAAAATTTAATAAATTTCAGTTACCAAAAAATTATGTTATTTGTAGTTTGGATGTTGTTTCTTTGTTTAGTAATGTTTATTTAGAATTTGCTTTAAGAGCAATAGATAAAAAATGGAATGATATTAGCCAACATTGTTCAATATCTAAAACATACTTTGAAGAAATTTTAATTTTTTTATTTGAAAATACTTATTTTTCATTTAACAATCAATTATACAAACAAACATTCGGTACTCCAATGGGAGCTTCCATCTCTCATATTATTTCTTGCTATGTAATGGATAATTTATTAGATACTGTTATTCCCGTATTACCTTTTAATTTAATTTTTGTTAAAAAATATGTGGATGACATTATTTTGGCATTACCTAAAGATGGTTTAAATGAACTTCTTTTTATATTTAATTCTTATGATCCTCATATTCAATTTACATTAGAAAAAGAGGACGTAGAACATAGTGTTCCATTTTTAGACACAAAATTTATTAGAAAAGATAACACTATTACTATAGATTGGTACAGAAAACCAATAAATTCTGGTAGAATTATGAATTTTTGGTCATATCATAAATTTTCGACTAAAATTAATTTAATAATGCAAATGAAAAAAAGAATTACATTGATTTCGGATCCTATTTTTCATAATAAAAATTTTAAAATTTTACATGATCAAAATAATAAAGAATTAGACATTCAAACCAATAATACAAAATTATATGTATCATTACCATACATTCGAGAAATTACATCTAAATTAAGTAGAATTTTTAAACCTTTAAATAATATTAAAATTACGAGTAGAACATTTCTTACCTTAAACAAAATTTTTAGTAAAGTAAAAGATACAACTCCAATTTTGGATTTATCTAATGTAGTATATTGTATTCCTTGTTCTGCTTGCGACAAAAAATACATAGGTCAAACTGGCCAAAGATTAAAACAACGTTTATCCTTGCATAAGAGTGATACCAGGTTACATCCTGAAAGATGTGAATTGGCTAAACATTCAATAACTAATGACCATCTTATCGATTATGCTTCTGTTAGTATTTTGGATGTACAAATCAACAATAAAAAAAGACGTTTTTTGGAAATGGCATCTATATCACAAGACAATGATATTATGAATAAAAAAAGTGACCATAAAAACTTGAGTGACATTTATTATTATCTGCTATCTTTGGATAAACATACAAATAAAGATCTAAATAATACATAAAATTCATGACATTTATTTGACATTTTTATTTTGATATTAAATGACATTTTAGAAGCTTAAATCAAAATTATAAAAAAGAATAAGATATCCTTATTTTTAATCATAGAACAATTAAATATTTTAATCAAAATTTACATTTTTCATGAAAGAAGAAATTAAAAAATTATAACCTATTATTTTCTACTCATTTATTATTACATTTTATCTGAAGCAATTAAGTTGTTTATTAATTTTATGACGTTATTTTGTTTTATAAATAATTTGACTTAAAAAAATTTTTTTAAATTCCAAATTAAAGTTAAAATAGTTTTTTATGTTATATTTACCATTTTTTTAACACCAATTTTGTTTATACTCGTGCTTATTCCTTGATAATGAAATAAATATATTTCGAAAGCTTGGAAAACAAGTAAAAGAGTTTTCTTAAAACACATTGCCGTATACCCCAAAAATTTCTGGTTTAATACCTATTAGTCGGCAAAGAACATAAATTTAATTATATATATATATATATATTTATCATATATCATATATATATATATATATATATATATATATATATTTATATGATATATGATATATATATATATAATTAAATTTATGTTCTTTGCCGACTAATAGATCGGCATATATATATATATATATATATATATATATATATATATATATATTACCAATAATAGATCTTTTACATCGTCAAAATATTTCCATGAAGAAAAACACAAGTTTTTTTTCAAGGTTAGGATCTAAGATTATTAATATTGAAATATCTATATATATATATATATATATATATGTATATATATATATATATATATATATATATATATATATATATATATATATATATTAAATCAGAAATATTGGGGTGTACAGCAATTAGAAAAAGTAAACTCTTTATACTTTTTACCGAACATTCGGAAAATTTATTTCCATTATCCAGGTATGTATGTGAGAATATTAAATTTTGATTTTATAATGGTAAATATGTAAAAACTTAAAACTATTATTTATAAAGAAAATTTTTTTTTACAACAAAAATTGTCAGAATGACACTTATGAAATTGTTTAGGCATTCGTTATTTTTTAATTAAGTCCTAGCTAGTTACTTATTTCTATTAAAAATTAATATTCTCACACATACCTGGATAATGGAAATAAATTTTCCGAAAGCTCGGTAAAAAGTTTAAAGAGTTTACTTTTTCTAATTGCTGTACACCCCAATATTTCTGGTTTAATACCTAATTATTCAGCAAATAAACTACCTTTACATATATATATATATATTTTGGAAATGGCATCTATATCACAAGACAATGATATTATAAATAAAAAAAGTGACCATAAAAACTTGAGTGACATTTATTATTATCTGCTATCTTTGGATAAACATACAAATAAAGATCTAAATAATACCTAAAATTCATGACATCTATTTGACATTTTTATTTTTTGATTTTTAAATGACATTTAAGAAGCTTAATTCAAAATTATAAAAAAGAATAAGATATCCTTATTTTTTATCATAGAACAATTAAATATTTAGTAAATTTTAATCAAAATTCACATTTTTTATAAAAGAAGAAATCAAATTATAACCTATTATTTTCTACTCTTTTATTATTAAATTTTATCGTAAGCAATTAAGTTGTTTATTAATTTTATGACGTTTTTTAAATTCCAAATTAAAGTTAAAATAGTTTTTTTATGTTATATTTACTAAGTTGTTAACACCAATTTTGTTTTACCTCGCACTTATTCCTTGAAAATGAAATAAATGTATTTCGAAAGCTTGGAAAACAAGTAAAAGAGTTTTCTTAAAAAACATTGCCGTTTACCCCAAAAATTCTGGTTTAATACCTATTAGTCGGCAAAGAACAAAAATTTAATTATATATATATATATATATATATATATATATATATATATATATATATATATAGGTAAAATTTTGTAAAAAACTGTAATAAATATGACATGTTATTATAAAAAACTCAAAAAACAATATGATTTAAAAATTTTGATTGATTTATTTAATATATAAATTCAATTGTTTTAAATTCTACATACTAATTCGTTTTTTTAATTTTTTAAATTTTGTTTCTCCAAATCCAAAAGATATGCATATATTACAGTTAAATTATTTAAATCAGTTTTTTATTAATACATCGATCCTCTTGTGCTATATAAGCTGTTTCTAAAAATATCCGCTTTTTATAATTGATTTCTGTGGTTAAAATTTTGGCATGTTCATAATTCATTATATGGCCTTCAGAGAATACGTGTTCAGCAAGTGCACATTTCTCTGGATGAAGTTTACTGTCACTTTTATGGGATGTTATTCTATTAGCAAGAGACCTTTTTGACTGACCAATGTATTTCTTATCACAATTTTTACAAGGAATTTCATAAACTATGTTAGGTAATTTATTATTTGGTGTTTTATCTTTGATTTTACTAAAAAGCGAATGGATTGTAAGATGTTGTTTATATATATATATATAGAAATATTTTTAAATATTCTAGGGGAAGATTGTAATATTTAAATATTCGATAATAGTATAATGAGTATAATATCAACAGTTGTTTAATATTTCCTTAATCAAATAACTTTTATTATGTTGTATTATTTTATTATATTTTTTGTGTATTTGTAAGAAAATTTTAACTAAGAAACAATTTTTATTATGTACTGTATCATTATTATATCTGGACTCTGGTAGTTCTTCCAACTTTATAACACGTGACCTTTCCGAACTATTAGGACTAGTAGAATAGAGAGTAAACGTATCAGTATTAGGTATTAATCAAACATCTGTCAACATTATAACAAAGGTTTGTACAACTATAAAATCCCCTCTTAATGGTTACAAACAATCTCTTTCCTTATTGGTATTGAACAAAATAACCGAAAACATTCCGTTAATATCAGTAAACCCCCAATCCATTAAAATCCCTAATAATATAACTTTGGCTGACCCCAACTACAACAAATTCCAAAAGGTAGACATTCTTCTGGGTTCAGAAATATTTTGGGACTTAATATGTGTAGGACAAATAAAACTAGCAAGAGATCAGCCGATATTACAGACAACCAAGTTGGGATGGATTTTAGCAGGACCATTACCACACATGAATCAAACCCAAACAGTTTGTCACCTATCACAGAACTTGGGAATTCAAAATCAATTGGAAATATTCTGGAAAATGGAAGAGTGCATCACATCTTCAAATCTTTCGCCGGAGGAACTTGAAAGCGAACAACATTTCCTAAACCAAAAGAGATGATTCTGGTAGATACACAGTAAGCCTACCCCTGAAGCCTAATTATATCCACATAGGAGAATCAATCGAAGCAGCAACTCAACGATTGGAATCTATGGAACGTAGATTTTCTAAAAACCATGCATTCAAATCACTTTATGTGGATTTCATGAACAAATATGAAGCTTTAAGACACATGACCAAGATAACATCTGAAACCAACACACAACCAGTCTATTATCTTCTACACTACGGGGTTTTCAAGGAATCCAGTTCGACATCACGACTGCAGGTGGTCTTCAACGTTTCGAGTAAATCATCATCAGGCATATCAATAAATGACGTACTCAAGATTAGTCCTACTATTCAGGAAGATCTATTCTCAATATTAGTCAGATTTCGAAGCAAGGTAGCGTTTACCGCAGACATCGTTAAATTTTATCGACAAGTTAACATTTCCTCTGATCAGCGAGATCTTCAAAGAATAGTTGGCGAAAAGACGCCACAGATCCTGGTAGTCATTATCAGTTAAATACAAATACATACGGTTTGGCATCGTCAGCATATCTTGCGATGAGAACCTTGCAGCAAGTAGCACATGAAAATAAGGCTGCTTATTCTAATGACTCCAAAATAATATTTCGTGATTTCTACGTCGACGATTTGTTAAGCGGAGGAAACTGCATCGAGGAAGCTCACTGCAAATTTAAGTGCAATACTAAAAAGCTCAGCGTTTGTTTTTAGAAAATGGGTATCAAACTATCCAGAAATATTTGCACATTATGATGATTCTTCACATACCACAGAATACCACATATCGGACAACGAGAACGTCAAAACGCTAGAAATAAAATGGAATGTACAAAATGATACATTCTCCTATTGTTTCACCTTCAATTTGGAACACTGTCAAGTTACTAAAAGAATAATTTTAAAAACAGTTGCAAAAATATTTGACCCAATGGGTTTACTGGGTCCTATTATCATTAACGCAAAAATAATTCTACAACAAATCTGGTCTCTTAAGTTGGACTGGGATGAATCAATACCTTTATCTTTATTTTCAATTTGGGTTCAATTCTATTTACGTCTCATTCATTTAAACAACCTTAGTATTCCAAGAATCATATTATGCCAAAATCCCGTAATTACGGAATTACATGGTTTTAGTAATTCTTCCGAAAAAGCATATGGAGCTTGTTTATACATTAAGTCTGTAGATACAAGTCATAATGTAACAGTGATACTCATATGCGCGAAATCACGAGTAGCACCTCTGAGATCAATCAGCTTGACAAGATTAGAATTATCCGGAGCAGTATTGCTCGCAGAACTAACTCACAAGGTCATTAAATCCTTTAATATAACCATTAATGATGTACATTATTGGTGTGATTCAACAACTGTTCTCGCATGGATAAATTCTGAACAAAAATCCTTTCATACATTTTTAGCAAATCGAATAGCTCTAATACAGAACTTATTGTCGCCCAATCAGTGGAGACATGAAGCTCCAAGGCGATCCTGCTGACATCGTTAGTCGAGGCACAGACCCTCTGACATTATCAAAATCCACTTTGTGGTGGACAGGTCCCCATTGGTTATCATCTTCTAGCTCAGATTATCTTCCTTACAAATTTGATTCTAATATCGAAAATATACCCGAAATAAAAGTCGTCTCATTAATTACTACTGGAACAGAATCTAGCATGGATTACGAGATATTAAGAAAATACTCGACATTAGTAAAGCTATAACGTGTTATAGCCTATTGCTTACGATTCCGTGCAAACGCATCGCGGATCAACGCAGCACGACAAGTCGGCAGACTGTCAATGTTCTCAATTGTGAGAATGGTTCAATCTGAATTCTTTCAATCAGACCTAAACTCACTGTTAAAGAATAAGCAAATTCCCAAATTAAGTTCTTTACTATCACTAAACCCCTTTCTTGACAATCGTATAATCCGCGTTGGTGGAAGATTGTCCAGAGCTAATCTCACGTACAGTCAGAAACACCCTCTAGTCTTACCATACAAGCACCATGTGACCAAACTTATTATCGAACACGAACACAATAAACGTTTACACGCAGGCCCACAGGCTACCTTAGCTTCATAAGGGCTACATGAAGGAAAATGGGCAGTAAGAAGTATTTTGCATAAGTTTGTCAAATGTTTTAGGTTAAATCCAAATTCTTCTGCACCTATGGCAGATCTTTCTCCTTACAGACTCACCCCATGTAGACCATTTACCAACGTCGGCATCGAATATGCGGGTCCTTTATACATAAAGGACGGTAAGCTCAGAAATAGAAATATTATTAAATGCTATTTTTGTTCTTTGATATGTTTCTTCTCTAGAGCAGGAGTTTGTGGGAGATCTCACGACTGCTTCATTTTTAAACGCATTAAAACGTTTCACATCAAGACGCGGACTATGTTCCAATATATTTTGCGATAATGGATCCAATTTTAAGGGTGCCAATAATGAACTACACGAAGTATATGAATTTTTATAGAACATTGAACACAATGATAAAATAAATTTCTTTATTGATCAAAACAAAATACGCTGGCACTTTATACCTGCTCAAAGTCCTCACAGGGAGGCTACTGGGAGGCTTCTATTAAGTCCGCTAAGTACCATTTAAAACGCATTCTCAATAATCGAAATTTCACATTTGAAGAACTTTCAACCATCCTTGTTCAGGTGGAAGCTGTTCTGAATTCCCGTCCTTTAACTCCTCTAAGCGATGAGTCTAATGACCTATCCCCTTTATCTCCAAGTCATTTCCTTATTGGAGACTTACTGCTGTACCACAAGTTAACCTCATGGATGTGCCTTCAAATCGCCTTGATGCCTATCACAACCTTTAGCAAACCGTCCAGCATTTCTGGAAACGCTGAAGTCATGAATATCTTGCTACTTTGCAAACCCGTACCAAATGGAAGCAAAATATGCCCACACTCATCAAGGTCGGAGTTATGGTTCTCATCAAGGACGAAAATACTCCTTCAATGAAGTGGCCTTTAGTGCGAATAACCCAAGTCTACCCAGATGATAACAATATAGTAAGAATAGTGGCATAACAAAACGTGCCGTGCATCGCATATGCGCACTACCTCTCGACCCATAATCCACTATACAATGTTGAAAGCAGATTCTTTCAAGGCGGGCGGGATGTTCACTATTACTTTGACAACACTCCGGCCTGGAATGCAGACCACATAGCTTCAGCCCTCCTACTTGTCGAGATCGCCTTCAACGAGAAAATTGATCGATATAACCAAGCAATCAGGCACGTGAACAATATAAAAATTATAAGTATAATTAAGTAAATATATTTATAATTCCAACAGTAATATATATTATGCACAATTAAACCATGTAATCAATGAGATAATAAAACAAATAACAGCCTTCACTGGAATTACAAAAAACACAACAAACAGATTTATGATTTAACAAGCCAGAAGCATTAGAAAACGCTTTAGTATTATCTTCTTTCTTCTTTGAATTCAGTTCAAAACCAGAGTAAGGAAGATTCTTTCCTCATTTTCAACTTCCCTTCGTAAAAATTTTATTAAATTTTCTAATCGTTCTGAGACGTCTGAGATGTAACCCCAAAAGTTTCTAGAGCTCTAAGTTGCGATCCGAGTTTATTGAACAGGGTACTCAAACTGGGTTTCTCACAAATTTGTCGAAACTAGTTTTAATAATTCTCGAACATAAAACTCTACAAGAAGTTCAACTTTGCCACTAGGAGAATAACTACAATAACTCTGGCTCGGGATTTCGGTATCGTGGCTTGGACCAAATATTGAAACTTATCTTTCAAATCTAAGGATTTATTCTTATGGATCCGTTTAAATTGATCCCAGAAAGTAAGCCAATCACTAATATCACCTCCAGGCCGTTTGAACTCAATACAAGGAAGTTTAAAATGGGAATTATTAAATTAGGGTAGTAACTTTACTTAATATCTTTTGGTTTAGTTGTTCTTCTACCACATATTTCAGTTTATTATATTTACTGGTTATTTTATCCGCCTTTTTAACTTGCAAATCAATATCTTTTTCAGGACAATCAGCATCCAACAATAAATTAATAATTAGCTTATCCAACTCGTTTATTGCTTCCATTCTTCCATCAAGAAGAAGTACATTTCCTTTAATATAATTTAAATCAGGTTCAGGAGACTGAATTATTGTTGTAATATTATCATAAACTCGCTGAAACGCTACTCGCTAAATTTGTAGGGATCGTTGCACCCACTCCATTTTCCCAGAATTTTGTCGTGCCACGGTCGCCAAAATATAGGGAAAAGGATCAAATACTACGCGTAGTTGTCAAAAAACAACAAATATGGAAAACTTTTAATATTTTAAAATTAGCAAGACAGCATCAAAAAATATTAATGACAATTCTATAATATTGACAATTCTAATTTTTTATAAAAATCAAAGTAACAAGTATTTATAGTCCGCGAGACGGTCTAGACTATAGTACACTTTCAAAATAGTAAATAAATAAATCTTCTTAACAATAATTAATATAAATAATAATATTTATCGACTTGCTATTACAACTAAGCCGTTTGTTTTCCCATTTACTTACATAATATTTATTTAAAACATTACTAATTTCATTAATGATACACAAATAGTCTCTATTAGCGTGATTAAAGTACATATAACTTCACTAAAAAGACAAACCTCATAAAATTTTACATTTGAGTATTTAAAAGGGTTGTACATATTATGAATTTTTTACAAAAATAGATATGCAATTTTCGGCAAAATTGTCGCGAGAAAAATCTTGTTTTTGTTTTTTCACTTATAATTACACGAGAGCTTTTTTTTGACGAAGTAAACTTGACATGTATCAATAAGAATTTTGTTGCCTGGCAGTTTTACGAAAAAAACTGCCTCTGGAAAAATTACGAGTCCGTAGGAAGAGTAATTTTTTTTGGCAGTTTTTTGAATTTAATTACCTAATGGCAACAAAATTCGAATTATAAATGTCAAGTTTACTTCGACAAAAAAAGAGCTAGAGTGTAATTAGGTAAGACAATTTAATGAATATCTAAATCAATAAATTAACAAATGAGTTGTAAATTAGTTTATTTAATTTAACGGAAAAGTGCAATTGTTAAAAACACAATTATTAAAAATAGCTTGATTTTCAGAAGCTTCGTGTCTTTTGTTAATATATTGCTGCATGCTGTAATTGCACAAGTGCATAAAAATTACCGATAATTTTGCAAGAAAGCGTGTTATCTAAAAATTGCACAAGATTTTTTTCATATTTTGGCGAAAGAGCCCGACTCCGAAGGAGGAGGGCTCTTTTACAAAATATGAAAATAACGGAGTGCAATTTTTATAGATAACACGCTTGAATGTAAAATTATCTGGTCATTTTTATGCACGAGTGTAATTCAATGGAATATTTCACGAATAAAGAAATAAGTATTGATTTTTTTCTGAGAAAAATCACGTTTGTTGGATTTGGTATTTTTTGGTTCACTTTCAACTACATTTTTCTCAATTGATTGTATGGACCACTCACCAAAACGCGACAGTTTTTCACTTTTTGAAGTATATCTGACATTTATCAGTATTGTCAGTCAGTGTTGTTGTTATTGGTGTCATGCCGACGGGATGTTTTCGCAGTGCAATCATCGCTCCGCAGTGCAATTACCGCTGTAATTTTTCGATAATTGCATTCCTCTTATGACATATATTATACATGAGGGAAATATTCACTCTAATTGTTTAAATAATAAATATACGGAAAATCATTTTTATTAAAATTTGTAGCTGACGCAATTATTTACAAAATTTCTCTGAAAAGTTTTTCTGTAAATTGAAAAGTGTACGAGATATAATTATTTCAGCGGAAGTCGATCAATGTGTGCGCGCAAACGTCCCGTGAGCCGAATTTAAAATTAATAATTTAAAGATTGTGATGCACTGAATAAACAGACAAATATAAAATGTAGAGAAAGACTTCAACTTTCAAAAAAAATTACTTTTAAGTATAAAAAAGTAAATTTTCTAACTGTAAAATCCATTTATTTATAAAAAAAACGAGCAGAAAAACGTCAATAAACAACTATATTTCCTATTTAAATAATTATTATCGCAGCGAAAATTCCTTTTAAATTTAACATTTCAAATGATCATTGAATATTATTATTACAAAAACAAAGCGAAAAATCCTTTGATTTTTAAACAAATGCTTTTTAAAAATATTTGTTTTTTACATGTTATATTTCACTAGTTTTTTTCAAACTCTGTTTAATTATATCTTTTTTCCAAATTAATATATTTTAATGAAACTCTTTCTGTAAATACTTTGAAGTATATACTTTCAAAACTATTATACAGTTTTTCCTTTAATATCAAATTTTTTAAATAATAGATAATTATTTATAAAAAATGCTAAAATTAGACGTCTTTTAGAAAATCTAACATAACTTTTTTTAGTGCTTATAAGATTATTCAGATTTTTGCCAGCTTGGTAATAATTGTATGGAGAAGTAATCGCGAAACATATTAACACACCTATGCCTCAGGCACAAAAGAGAAGGGAGTACGAATGGAGGAGAAAAAGCAGGTGAGAAAGCCGCTGGCAGCTGCTTCTCTGCCTGGAAGAGTAAACTTCAACAAACAATCCGTAATCCACGGTTAGGTACCGTGCCAATGGATTAATGGCTGCGCGTAAGTCCCTAGCTACTCGTGGGATGTGGAATGGATTGCAAGGAAATAGAACAGGAAGTAATGGAGAATGCCTTTTGGGTTGGTAAATGCTCCGGCTGTGTTCCAGAGAACCATTAATCAGATCTTGGGTTCCATGAGGTTTTTGACAGCATTAGCCTACATGGACAATATACTAGTACCATCGGAAAATTTTGAATCCGGACTCATTGCTTTGGGCGACGTATTCGAAACTTTTCGTAACGCTGTATAAGCTAAAAGGAATGCATGACTCCTTCTTGCAGATATATGTAGCTGACGATCGAGTTATGGAAAGTATTGAGAAAACTCGAGAAGAAGCCGAGTCACATATAAAAGAAAGTCAAGTCAAGACAAAAGGCACACTTTGATGCTAAGAGAAAGAAGTGTTATGAGTGTAAGGTAGGGGACTTGGTTGTTCTAAGAAGGACCAATTTGGCCAACGATGGCAGAAGCAAGAAGCCAAAGTATACTGGTCCTTAGCTTATCAAGTAGATACTGCCTCATGATAGATATGTAGTAGAAGACCTACCAGGGTCTAAGCGCGCGAAAAAAAGGTGCCATGGTATCAGCTCTGCTGAGAGAATGAAGCTGTTTACTCCGATTTACGATAGCGGAAGTATATACTCTGACAAAGAAGTTGTCAATAAAGATTAAAAGAAAAGATAAGGGGAGCCACTAAAGATTACAAGGGGTGTGCGCAGCCTTCGTGCTTCTTTAGTTCCCAAAATTATGTTTTTGTATGATGTTAATGTAGTATGATTTCTTTTGCAGGTCTGTTATTGAGAGTTTTCCGAGGACGGAAAAATTGGTAGCATGACCGACTGTAACAAATCATTTTACAAGTAATTACTGTATTAAAAATATGTAGGTAAACAAGTACCTATTATCAAAAGAACGGCCGTGATTCACAATTAGACTAAGGAATTCGATAGCAAAAAGTAGACTGTATGAAGCCGGTACGATTATTAACAGTTGGTGTATTGACGAATATAGATCGATTGCAAATTTAGTTTTTGAGTAATATATTTCGTTTTAATAAGTTTAAGTTATTAAGTCATATCTATTACAAAACTGTTTTTTGCTATTTTTTGGCCCCTTTTGGAACCTTTCCTTAAATGATCTATATAATATTATGGATCAAATGACACCTCGTTCACAATTTACGCTGAAGAGTAAAATAGATAGTTTATGTAAAATCGTACATGTGAACCAGACTAACAGTTCAAAAGAGACATTAAAAACAGTAAACAACTAAACGCTTGAATGAAACTTCCACTATCTTTTCGTAAAATACGTTTTAAATTCAATTACAGCTGTTTCGCTAAAAGCTAGCATCGTCAGATTGACATAATTAAAGTTACATTTTGTTTGTTTGTAGCTAGGTACCTGGTATTGATTAAGTAGTTAAGGCTAGACCAAGTATGGAAGTAATAAAACATAACATTATTAAAGCCTGGATGTTATTAGCCCTAAGGAATTATCCTGGATGTATTTCCCTCTAGGATCAGTATAACTGTGCAATGATATATAAAACCAGAAAAAATCTATATCATACTGATATTTACAATAACTGAATATATTTCTGTTACAGTCTTTTCTATGTATAAAATGATGACTTAATCAAAGTGAAGAACTTCCAAGATTTATTTGTTAATTCACTACTTTAAAATGTTGATCTGCTAGATGTATTTTTATTTCAAGTTCTTCGAGGAAATCTAAATTTGGTTTTTTATCACAAATATGTAGTATTTGAATGTCATTGGTATGTATGAGTGAGTTTGGATATTCAAAAACGTGTTTTGCATAGTTTGACTTATCTGGTTGTTGTAATATGTATGCTTTTAGGTGTTCATTGAATTTTATTTCAAAATTTTCTACCTAATGTGGTTCTCCCGGATAATTTAGATATCGTTATTTTCAAACAATAAATTCTTAGACGATGTAGAGTATGTCATTGTAACGTATGAATGTATAAAGTTATAAATTATTATAAATTTTTAATTGTTATAAATTATTTTTCTCAATACCATTGTAAACAGTTTAAGCAAATGGTGCGTATACACCATCTTTTTCTTAAATGCGTGATTATGAGAAATATGGTCTATGTATTTTTCTCTAAATTAAGCAAGCAATTATGCAACATTTGTTTTTTTTCACTTGGTAAAGGATGGGTTAATATAACCAATAATAGTAAAAAGTAAGGTTTACATCAGTTAAAATCACTTTCTTGTGATTAGAATAACAATCAACATAAATAGTGATTTGTTAAAATTTGTTGGTGTTATGGTTGTGTACTTATTTAATATTTTATTAATGATTTTATTACAATACTTTATTAAGTGTTGGTGTGGTGTTCTTCTTCCACATCCGCTGTTAATCAGCTGTTGCCAATTCGTAAAATACGAACAGAGCGCTTTTAACTTTATAAAAACCGCGACTTTATGAATTAATGTTTCCTAAATTATAGATAGTTTTGTAGTTTTATGATTCAAACGTTAGTTTATTAATAAGTAGGAGTGATTTAAAAAAATTATATACTTTATCTTGATATTTCAAGGATACGATGACCTTAAGCAAATGTCTAATCAACTCCTGGACTCTTAAACGAATACATATTGTAACGTTTATATTTATTTTTACTAGTCTTTTTAATTTATTTTTATATTATTTAAATCACTAACACTGTTTAATTTATATAAGACAATGTATTTACAATACTTTAATTTATGTAAGACAATATTTCTATTCGCATTTATCTAACAACATACTACTAACTAACTAACTTAAAATATTCAAATCGGTCCTTTATATAGGTAAGTATTGTTCCAGCATACTCCAGTCTATTCTCGATCACTCGACCGCTTCGCTCATCGGGCTTCGTCGAACAAACGTATATTCTGGAATACTCTCGCATCATCTGTCTGCTTCGCGTCTGGGTCATAGCGCCAGGGGCGTACTCGCACAACATTGCCCCCTCCTTAAGAGATAGTTCCTCCTGGAACTTTTAAGGAATTGAGACTGGATGGAGATACTTGCAACTGAATCCTCGTCTACAATTTCCAGTTGCATAGAAATAACATGGAATGGTCTTTGATGTCAGCTGGACACGGGGCGAATGGCTGCATATCAACACTTGGACTTCGGTGTCTTGAAAGATTACTTCCACTATATTTCGGATGACCCTTCAATCCAATGAGTTGCTCTCTATTTTCGGCATGGCTAGCTTCTGTATGTTAAACTCCAATACGTGCTCTCTCAAGTTAAGTAATGATTTCCATATATTTCGATAAGTGGGCTGGTCTTGGTAGGTATTCTTGGTAATCAGATAGAAGAGGCAACGGGAGTCATCTCGAAGTATCAAAGCCTTCCCAGTGGCTGGTAACTGATTTCGAAGTTCTGACAGTCGACCAAACTTCCTTCGAAAGACAGACGCTAATCCTCGGCCGTCGCTGATAGTGGCGGAAACGCTATGGGCCAATGAGTAGTCATCAGGAAGTGTGAACAGGTCTTGCTCTCTCTCAATAGTCACGCCGTATCTAGCTTTCCCAGTACCTCCATATGCACCCATAAATTCTTCGAAAGCAAGGTCGGGTGTATCTTGGACTTGATTTACGACTTCTTCTTCCTGGTTATGATCTCCTTCAAATTTCGCCAGTCGGTTTCGGTGTACTACCTTAGGCTTTCCATTCGGAGTCTTTATTATACGGTATTGATGTCATTGATTCTTTTCTTAATGATGTATGGTCCTTCCCAAGATTGTTGTAGCTTTGGTGAGTACCCCTTCTGTCTTTTCGGGTTATGGAGCCAGACTTTGTCACCTTCTTGGAAACATCCCTCTATAGCTTGGGTATCATACCGTTTCTTCATCCTGTCACTGGCAACTTGGAGATGGGAGCGAACCAAATCATGCATGTCGTCCATTTTTCTTCGTAACTGGATTACATAGTCTTCTCCAGCTATATCCTCTCCAGGTCGGCATCCAAACTCGAGGTCGCATGGTAACCTCATCTCACGTCCAAACAAGACTTTCGCTGGTGTTTGACCTGTTGATTCATTGACGGCGGATCGATAAGCCATTGCAAAGAGCGAAATATACTGGTTCCAGTCCCTTTGGTGATTGGATACTACTTTTGATAGATATTTGCCAATGGTTTAATTCATGCGTTCTACCATTCCATCCGATTGTGAGTGCAATGCTGTAGTTCTTGTTTTCTTCATTCCTAAATTGTCGCAAATTCCTTGAAAGAGTTGACTTTCGAAGTTCCTTCCTTGGTCACTGTGAATCTCCAAGGGAACTCCATATCGGCAAATAAACTCCTTACCGAAAACCGTTTACACTACCACTACACCAACACACACTTTTATATGTCTGACGCGCGTTTCGATAACCAAGCAGTTATCTTCTTCAGAGACCGAAGGTAAACTAAAGCTATGCCTACAAACTAACCTTATATATGGAACATTTTTAGCGCCAAATGTTTTCGCGGTAAATCTTTTGGCGGCAAAGCCAATTTTTAGCGCGAAAACATTTTTACAATAAGTTTTCTTATAATAAACTATAAAGTGGACTATCTGGGTTAGGTCCTTTGTCCTTATTTAATCTATTTTTACATTTAATAATTTCTATACTTTCAAATGCATCCAACAATCTATTGTTCGATACATTCTTTAACAATTTTAAACTATCTACATTTACAGAATGGTTTTTGGTAAAAGCATGTTCGGCAATACTAGCTTTTTCTATACGTCCATATTTTAGATGAGCTAAATGTTCTTTAAATCTAGTTTTAACCGATCTTTTTGTTTGCCCAACATACTTTTTATCACAATCATTACAACTTATTTCATATATACCGCTTTTTTCCAGATCTTCTCTCTTATCCTTCGGATTTCCTAACAATTGTCTCAAGGTGCCACTAGTTTTATGAACTAAACCTAATCCCACCGTGCCGAAAATTGTATTCAATCCTTTGAATACAATTTGTCTTCAATAAATCGCCTTCCAAAATGAAAGACTCCCACTGAGCCCAATATGATTTAAGGGCTGTAGAGAATTTTGACACTTCTTGCCAAGTAGGTCTACGATCTTCTATCTTCCATTCTCTCATTTTCTTTAAAACAGGATCATTATCTTGTTCTTTTTTAATTCTAGTAGGTGCCCAGTCGTCGTTAACTACAGTTGTTCGTACTATTGCAGTTTCTTTTAATTCTGTCTTACTGCAGTGAGAACACTCTTCTAGGCACGGTCTTCTGGAAAGGGAGTCTGCATTTCTGTGACTTATCCCAGCTCGATGTTCGATCCTAAAGTCGTACTCTTGGAGTCGTTCGATCCACCTGGCAATTTGACCTTCAGGGTTCTTAAACTGCATTAGCCATTTTAGGGCTGCATGGTCCGTCCGGATTAAGAATTTTCTTCCATAAAGATATTGGTAGAAGTGTTCCACCGATTTCACAACTGCTAGAAGTTCTCTTCTCGTAACGCAGTAATTCCGCTCAGGTTTGGAGAGTACTAAAATAACCCAGGACTCTCTCTTGTCCATCTTGAATCTGTGAAAGGACTCCTCCAATTCCGACATTACTGGCATCTGTATCCAAAATAAATTCTCCTTCCGGTTGTGGGTAGCCTAATATCGGTGCTGCGGTTAAATGCTTCTTCAGAGTTTCAAAAGCCGTTTGACAGTTTTCATCCCAGCAGAACTCTCTCGTTTCCTCTGTAAGGCGTGTTAATGGCTTAGCAATTTCTGAAAACTTTCTGATAAATCTGCGATAGTTTTATGTACATAGACCAAGAAAACTTCTTATTTGATGTTTATCAGTTGGTTGTGGCCATTGTTTGATAGAAGAAACCTTGTCCTTATCTACAGACACGCCTTCCTTGCTGACAATATGACCCAGATAATTAACTTTGTCTTGGAATAACCGGCATTTCTTTGGATTCAGCATCAGTTGGGCAGCTTGAAGTCTTTTAAAAACATCTAAGTTTTTCAGATGTTCTTCGAGTGTCTCCCCCAAGACTATGATGTCGTCTAAGTATACCAGGCACGTTTTCCAAGACAACCCTCTCAATACGTTCTCCATCAGTCTTTCAAATGTCGCAGGAGCATTACATAGTCCGAATGGCATGACATTGAACTGAAATAATCCAGAACCGGTGGTAAAGGCTGTCTTTTCTTTGTCTCTTGGGTCCATTTCTACCTGCCAATAACCTGACTTCAAATCTAAGGTAGAAAATAATTTACTTCCAGCTAGAGTGTCCAAGGTATCGTCGATTCGAGGCAGAGGATAACTGTCCTTCTTGGTAACATTGTTCAACTGACGGTAGTCTACACAGAACCTCGTAGTTCCATCCTTTTTCTTGACCAAGACTACCGGAGGGACCCATGGACTGGTAGAAGGTTCTATCACTCCATCTTCTTCCATTTCTCGAACTATCCTTTCAGCTTCTTGCCTCTTTGCTTGTGGTAATCTTCTAGCTGATTGACGAATTGGCTTGGCATCACCCGTCTCGATTTTATGTTTTACAAAAATGTTGCGATACCGATGAAGAAAATCTTTCATTTTTCTTTTCTCTTCTCGGTTTAAAGATGTACCAGCAACCGCCACCATTTGTTCAAACTTATCGTTGGAATTATCCGGAATAGTTGTCTGTCGAATTATTGATGTTACTGGTACGGAGGTTCCAACTTTGGTCTCTTTCTTGATCGTAATTGGGTGATCATTGACATTTATAACTCGAACCGGAATTTTTTTAGCAGAAGTGACTAATCCTTTTCCTATCAAAATTCCTCGACCGACCTCCTCATCATGTTTCCATGGTTCCATCATCACAGGTATTCCTTCGTCAATAGTTCTTTGCAGTCTGGCCACTATGATCATTTCGCTTCTACCAGGTACCACAGTATCCTCCTGGACAACGGCTGGCACGGTTTTGTCCTCATATGGATGAAGGAATATTTCTTCAGAACCGACTTTGATAACTCTGTTCTTGAAATCCAAATGGAAACCATGTAATTTCATCACATCCATTCCTAATATGACATCTTCTTCAATATCAGCGACAATAACAGTACCTGGACTTCTCCAAGGATGTTAGCTCTATCACCTGTGGCAGTTCGCAGTCGTAGCCTTGTTGGTAAAAGCTTCTTACGGCTATTTATAGTTGTTGGCCATATAATCGTTCTGGTCGCTCCAGTATCCACCAATAGTGTATACTTTTTACCGTTGACTTCACCATCTACATATACACTGTCGTCGCGGCATTTCAAAGAGGCTATTAGTATGAGAGGGTCTTTGGAAACGTTACGGGTCGAAGCTGTCCCCTCTAGGCCGACCCGTTTTAGTTTTCCTGTGGAGTAGTTTCTTGATTCGTAGTGACCCCAGGGCGTTTACATGAATTGCGAACATGTCCTATTTCACCACAATTCCAGCACCTGATGGTCTTTTTCTTTTTATTATCAGTAAAGTTCTTCATCATGTTTACTAATTGGTCTAACTTATTTTCATCTTCGTCTTCCGTTACGGACCTTACTTTACTGTATCCTCCACAAGCTTTCGAAGCCGCTTCATACTCAAGCGCGGCAGACAAGATGTCCACTAATGTTTTGTGGTGGGCTAAACGGAGTGTCTTTGCCATTTCGTAGTCACGAAGTCCATCAAGAAATGCTTCAACAGCTAAACATTCCATCATTTGTTCTGGAGCTGAAGGGTAAGCAAATCTTACCAATCTGGCAATATCTACTTCGTACTCTTGAAGTGTCTCCTCTCGCTTCTGTTTTCGAGTCTTTAACTGCGATCGGTGCAAGTTCTCCAAGTGTTCGTGACCATATCGCATGTTCAAGCTTTTCTTAAGTTGCTCAAAATCATCTGTGTCCTCTACTGGTATGGTCTGAAGAACATCCAAAGCGTCTCCTCTCAGAGCGATGGTGAGGTTTATTGCCTTCTCTTTTTGGGACCATCCGTTCGCTCTTGCAGCTGTTTCGAACTGTTTGAGATAATTTTCCCAAGACATCTTTCCGTCAAAGGTTGGGGCCTTAACACGAACAGAACTTTCGCTGCCTTCCAATTTCGGTTTCCGCTCCACTTTGTAGCTTCTCATTTCGTCCTTGTTTTCCTCTCCTAAATCTTCCATATCCTCTTTACTTCCTTTTTCCATCTCTTTCATTTGCTTTTCCATTTCTCTTATTTTCTCTTCAATTTTTTTTTCAAATGAAGACATTTTATTTTCCATAGAAGAAATATCCAAAGAAACTTTGTTTTCCAAAGAAGAAATGTCAGAAGAAACTTTATTTTCCAAAGAAGAAATATCATTTTTTAAAGAAGACATATCAGTAGAAACTTTGTTTTCCAAAGAAGAAATGTCAGAAGATACTTTATTTTCCAAAGACGAAATATCATTTTTTAAAGAAGACATATCAGTAGAAACTTTTTTTTCCAAAGAAAAAATGTCAGAAGAAACTTTATTTTCCAAAGAAGAAATATCACTCTTCAAAGAAGACATATCGGAAGAGATATCACTCTTCAAAGAAGACATATCGGAAGAGATATCACTCTTTAAAGAAGACATATCGGAAGAAACTTTATTTAAGGAAGAAATAATTGTAGCAGAAGAGTCCTCTACGAAAATATAATTTTCTGGATCTAAACCATCATTTTCCAATGCTTGCTTAAGTCGCTCCAACAACTCAGTCTTCCTTCCTGTTGTTTCCAATTCACGATCCTCCAGCTCTTGACGCAATTCTGTCACTTTCAAGTCAAAAAGCTTTTTCGACATTTTTTTTACACTATTTATTTACAATATCCCACTTCTGACACCAATGTAACGTTTATATTTATTTTTACTGGTCTTTTTAATTTATTTTTATATTATTTAAATCACTAACACTGTTTAATTTATATAACACAATTTATTTACAATACTTTAATTTATGTAAGACAATATTTCTATTCGCATTTATCTAACAACATACTACTAACTAACTAACTTAAAATATTCAAATCGGTCCTTTATATAGGTAAGTATTGTTCCAGCATACTCCAGTCTATTCTCGATCATTCGACCGCTTCGCTCATCGGGCGTCGTCGAACAAACGTATATTCTGGAATACTCTCGCATCATCTGTCTGCTTCGCGTCTGGGTCATAGCGCCAGGGGCGTACTCGCACAACAATATCTAAGATATCGTGTTTGGGATTATTGGAATGGTCTTATTTATTGATTGAGATAATTATTTATTATTTATTGTAAAATCTATTAATGTAATATTTTATGTTTTAGTTATGTTATAATGGACAAAACTGTCAAATGATTCCATTGTCATTGGTTCAAATATATGGACCAAAAGTAGAAAGTCTAGATGTAAGTTATAATGAATTAATAAGTATTCGAGGAGTTGAAGAATTTGCACAACTAAAAGAATTAATTGTTGATAATAATCAACTAACAGACCAAATTGTAATTCCATATTTACCACAACTACATACTCTATCTTTAAACAAAAATAAGGTAAGTTATTTATTAAAAATTTAAAAATTATAAATAAAACTAAACAATTAATCTAAATATAACAATTTTTAAATTGCAGTTCTACAAAAAAATAATTGCTAGTGTAGGTAATTTAAAATGAGTTTAAAAAAAATCACTTATCTTATCTTTAGCCCCACAAAATTTAATATTATTTATTTAAATAGAAATAACAGTAGAAAATTCCACTGCTCGATCCTGCAGCTATCTGTTTTTTTTTGATAAAATTAATTTTAAATTAATGTCGAGAAGTATTCAATGGATTAGCGATAGGTTTCTTATAAAAAATTTGCAGCAATTACCCGTAATTAATTTTTGTGTCATTAATTTGGTAACGTAAAATACATCTAAAGGTAATTTTACTTCATTTTAAAGAAAATTATGTAAAGAATAGAAAAAAATAAATAGTTGCCAGATCTCAGTCTGCTGCATCACAAGGGTTGTCAGTTAAAAAATAACCCCAAAAAGAGGGTGCCATGCTTTAAATTTAAGATTTTTACTACAGATTATTGTGAGCACAGGAGAAAAGATGTACGTTACGTCCTGTAAACAAGAGCATAATATAGTGTAGATACACTTTTAGTATTTTTTAATAAGTAAAAATTTCAGAATGAATCCAGGTATCAACATTCTACAGAAAGGTAAAGAAGTAAAAATTTCAGAATGAATCCAGGTATCAACATTCTATAGAAAGGTTTATAGAATGTTGATACCTGGATTCATTCTGAAATTTTTACTTCTTTACGCCAGATTTTCTTATTTTCACACATCAACTTCCATATAGTTCTTCTAATAATTAAACTATTTTTAAACTATCTTTTTCAACCTCTTTTTTTTCTTTAACTTAAAATACTCCCCTATTTTTATTCATAATATCTGTTATAATTTGTTTAAACACTGCAGTCTGCACATAGAGGTGAGTCTTCATATTGTATTATGCATTATAATATATTTTTATGTTTTCACATTGATTTTGTTTGTTCTTTATATGATATGAACTATATTGACTGTTATACAACTATCATTTCCTATTAATTGTTAGAATTTATCTTATATGATTTGACTTTTATACATGTTATATTTGTCTTTTATATATTTGACTTTGTATTTCATTTCTCTGACATATTGTGTTCTTCTCTTAAAGCCTGAAGATGGTCTTGTGACCGAAACATGTCGCTGCTGTAACATTTCATTAAATTACGTACTGTGGGTTGACTTTGAGTTTTATTACTACTATTCGTACTATCCACATTTGAGTTATGGATAACCTCTACAATTTTTTTAATTTGTCTTGATAGGTTTTTGATGAAACAACAATATTAAGTAAATATTTTTTAAAAGATTTAGGTATTTTTGAAATCAGTTAACTGTTTACCGCTCAGGAAATTCACTATTAAAAATAACCAAAAATAGAGCCTAAATAAGAAATGGAGTATTCACCTCCCGTAAAGGAAGAGGTACTGATACTATATGTAAATTGTTACTATTTATGTGTTGTCCACACTTACTTGGAGAAAGAATCGTTTATTAACAGCATGGTAATCTCTTTCTGTGGTATAGGGGATATGAAACTAATTTTGTGTGATAATTTTAGAAATTGCATATGACTGCAAATAGTCAACAGTAATGTACCTGGCAACGTTGATGTTGCGTAGACTAAGAGCTGGTAACCACATTTTTTACTACTCTTTACATTATTTTCGTTAAAATATACTGTTATATATGTTAATAACTTACTTATTTTATTTGCCGTTACCTTGTTAATATTATTGATCCGTTACTGTCA
Organism: Ophraella communa; assembly: GCA_035357415.1. Taxonomy (NCBI): domain Eukaryota; kingdom Metazoa; phylum Arthropoda; class Insecta; order Coleoptera; family Chrysomelidae; genus Ophraella; species Ophraella communa. The sequence continues at coordinate 243,340 of JAYKXQ010000052.1, forward strand.
AAGAATATAATGACAGATATTATTCTAATATTGAATAAAAGTCATATCAATTTCTATATTTATATATAATAATTTGGCGACGAGAGATAAGCAAATCCAGAAATCACCGTACGATTTTCACATCGAATTTACAATTAATTGTTTTATTAGATATGGCTGAAAATATATCACCATTAATAGATGCCCTAAGTGGATTAATTATAACACTTCAGAATCAACAGAAGCAGGAAAATAATGTGAAAAAAGTTCTGCAGACTCAGGCAATTTCATTTGAGCCATTTGATGAGTCTACGGAATCCTTTGATATTTACGTTCAAAGTTTAGAAAACTTTTTCAAAATTAGAGGCTTAAGTTGCAACGATAATGAAACTAAACGAAGCTAAAGTAATGTTTATAATCAATTGTCTGGGAAGCAAACATTATAAATTACTTACAAATTTAACATCACCAGATTTACCAGCTTCTAAGAAATACGAGGAGCTTTTTATTTTGTTAAAAAACCATTTATTACCAAAAATCAATATACTGTCGGAACAACATCGATTCTTCTCAAGAATTCAAGGTGTCCGTGAATCAATATCCACCTACGTTGCTGAACTTAAGAATCTTATTAAAAATTATGAATTTAAAACAGATTATAATAATCAAGTATGTGCCAAATCGATTATTGACATGATGCTTCGAGCTCAATTTATCAGAGGTGTACTGGATACTTCAATCCGTGAACGAATTCTCCAGTTTGCGACCGTGTCATTTGAGAAAACCATAGAAATAGCCTTATCTATTGAGACTGCAAGGGTCCAAAATCAAGGGTTATACAATAATACACCTTCTTGTTAAAAAATGCAAATCAAAGAAAAGATAAAAAGAACAATCTATTAACTCCATTGATTCTCAAGAAACTTTTGTTGAAGATTATTAGATAAATCAAATTGTTGATGTTTCCTCCAGTTCTACTGCATCTTTTGAACCAAAAATGATGATTCAAATACAGATTGATGGCAAACCCTGTAAATTCGAATGTGATACCGGAAAATCCTGTTCCAATTATTTCAAAAGAAGAGTACGATTCACTAAAATTAGACAATTCAAAAGACGAATATTTAATTTAGATCATACAGCTAACATTTATTTAAACCATTAGGATTTGTAAAAATTCAAGCTACATACAAAAATAAAACGATTACTGCTGATTTATACATAGTTTCTAATTATGGGAACACTATCATTGGAAGAAAATGGATTCGAGATTTAATGATCGATATCAGTAGTATTTCTTTAATTTCGTCAAATATACCCTCTCTAGAAAGTATATTCAATCAATTTCAAGACATATTTGATCCGAAAGTTGAATCGGTTCCAGATTTCAATTGTAAAACCTGCCCCTCAAGCTAAACCAGTGTTCCTAAAACCTCGTAGAGTGTAGTCTCCCAAAGAAAAAGTTGACTGAGAATTGGATATATTAGAAAAATAAGGTATAATTACAAAAATTGATTATTGCGATTGGGAAACCCCTTTGGTCATAATACCAAAAAAAAGATGGCAAGGTCCGAGTTTGTGCTGATTATAAAGTGGCTGTGAACAATCAACTACTAGAAAATCGTTATACCATTCCAAGAATAGAAGACATATTTAATAAAATGGAAAAAGGAGTATATTTTTGTACTCAAGACATTATTAAGGCTTATTTACATATTCCTGTTGATGAAGAGAGTGCAAAGGTTCAAGCTTTTTCCACGGATCGAGGACGTATCTTGCTAATCGCCTCTATTTTGGAATTAAAAGGGCGCCGAATGAATTCACAAGGTTATAGACCAAATTATTCTAGATTTAGAAGGTAAAGTTCCATACTTTGACGACATCCTCATACAGGGTGCTACGATGGAGCAAATAGAATCTTCATCTTAATAAGGACAAATGTAAATTTTTCGAAAGTAAAATCAATTACTCGGGCTATAGTAGGTATATCGAGTAAAGGGCTTCAAAAATCTAATGACGAAATCACGGCAGTACAAGACGCACCTAGACCAAAAAGTCGTAAAGAGATACAGCAATTTTTAGGATTAATCACGGATTATTCAAAATGTATACCTGATGCCTCAACACTTCTGCACCCATTAAACCAATTATTGAGAAAAGACGTCAATTTTAAGTGGACAAACAGTTGCGAACAAGCTTTTACGAGTATAAAGGCCAAGAATGAAATAGCTAGTGATCAGGTTTTAATGCCATTACTTTGAAATTGATTGTGGTAACCTTTACTTTGTGGAAGTTCATCTTACTAAAAACAATAAATAACTGAACGGTTGAACTAAACTTCCACTATTTATTCGAAAAATTTGTTTTAAAATAAAATTACTGCTATTTCGCTAATAACTAGCATCATCAGATTGACATATTAAAGTTACATTTTGTTTGTTTGTAGCTAGGTACTTGATGTTGATAAGTAGTTCAGGCTAGACCAAGTAAGGAAGTAATAAGACATAACAATATTAAAACCTTATTACTTCCTTGCTTGGTCTAGCCTTAACTACTTATCAATTCAAGTACCCAGCTACAAACAAACAAAATGTAACTTCAATATGTCAATCTGCTAGTTATTAGCGAAACAGCTGTAATTGCATTTTAAAACGTATTTTTCGAATAAATAGGGGAAGTTTAGTTCAACTGTTCAGTTATTTATTGTTCTTAGCCATTACTTTGGCTACCGACGCAAGCTCATTTGGGTTAGCTATCACACGTATTAGAAGATGGTACCGAGAGACCCACAGCTTTCATATCTAGGTCATTGACTAAAGCTGAAAAAACTACAGCCAGTTGGATAAAGAAGCAACTGCCATATATTGGGCAAGTAAAAATCTATATCATTACATATGTGGCCGTAAATTTACATTAATTGTAGATAATCGGCCACTTTTTACCATATTAAATCCAAAAAAATACTTCCAGAACTATCTGCTACTAAAATGCTACGTTACGCACAATGTTTGGCTGGAGTCAACTATGACATTCAATGTCGAAGATCAGCAGAACATTCCAATGCAGACTACTTTTCCAGAAATCCAACTAAACTCTCCTCAGACGAACAAGGAATCGTAAATTGCATATATATTGCTAATATAGAAATAATAAATAAAATATACTGACACTGTTATATCTCAAGAAATTGAAGAACAAACCAAACAAGACAAAGCTTAAGAGCGACTTAATAAAAGGGAATCATTTTTCGTGATCACCGAGTAGTCATTCCGAAAAGGTTTGAAACTCATTTGGGAATTGTTAAAATGAAAAAACTAGCACGCAACTATTGCTATTCGAAAAATATATACTCTGATATCGAAAATTTGGTTAGAAAATATTTAGCTTGTGGTAATATAAGGAATTATCCAGTAAATGCACCATTGCATAATTGGGAAATACCTGAAAGGAACTGGCAAAGGATACACATGGATTACACGGGTCCATTAATGGGACACTTTTTCTTTATTGTAGTTGATGCAAAGTCTAAGTGGCCAAAGATTACTATAATGAAAACAAACCCCACGACTAAATGTACCATTTACCATTCAAGAGGAATATTTAGTAGAATGGTTTTACCCGAAACTTTAGTAAGCGATAAAGCTACTATTTTCAAAACGATGCAACTGAATTTTGTAAAAGAAGCGGGATACGTCAAAATTTCATTTCACCAAATCATCCTTCTATTGTCAAACATTAAAATCAAAATTACACCGTATGATACTTAAACCTGGAGATCTTCACGAAAAATTACATTATTTTTTACTTAGGTATAGGGTAACACCCTTATCATCAGGAAAATCACCTTAACAAAATATATTTTAAAATTCTATAAGAACAAAACTTGACTTATTACGACCGCTTCCAATTAAGAAAACAAGAAGATAGTGATTTCGATAAATTTTTTAATGTTCATAATAGGATTTAGTCTAGGAATTATTCAAATAAAATTGATTGTACTAACCCTTCCTTTTTGGAAGTCCATCTTATTAAGAATAATAAAAATCTCTTCGTTTTAACAAAATTTCCACTATTTATTTAAAAAATTGCTTTTTTAACCTCATTGACAGCCATTTCGCTGGAATTAGCATTGTTAGATTGACATATTGAAGTTACATTTTGTTTGTTTGTAGCTAGGTACCTGATGTTTATTAGGTAGTTATAAGGCTAGACCAAGTATGAAAGTAATAAGACATAACAATATAAAAGCCTAGATGTTATTAGCCCTAAGAGATTATCCTAGATGAACTTTCCTCTAAGATCAGTATAACTGTGCAATGATATAGAAAAACCAGGGAAAAACTGTATCATGCTAATCTTTACAATAATTTAATATAATATTTGTGTTACAATTACGTCTTATCTATTTATAAAATAAAGACTCAATCAAAGCAAAAACTTTAAAGGTGGAGGACTTACAAGATTCATTTGTTCATTATTAACTTTAAATTGTGGATCTGCTAGATGTCTTTTTATTTCAAGCTCTTTAAGGAAATCTAAATTTTGTTTTTTATTACAAGTGTGTAGTATTTGGATGTCATTAGTTGTAGTGACACTTTCTGTTCTTTCTTATTAATTCATGTATTTATCAAATGAGTTGGGTAGCCATTAGATAGCTATTTTTTTATGTTAGCAATTTCTTTAGTTAATTTTATCCATTAGAATTGAAAATGCCTTATGTATCATAGAATTATAAGCTGCTAAATTATGTGTTATAGGATGAATGGATTATACAGTATGGTTACATCTGTTTGTGTTGGTGTTCCGTATATTAAATAATTTAGTAAATTATTAACTTTTTCAATTTCTAAATCTAGAAAATTTATTGAATTATTTTCTTCAACTTCTTAAGTAAAATTAATTTTAGGATGCAAGGTATTAATATAATTAAAAAATATATCTGTCTTTCGCTATCTACAAATCCTGCTAACACATCATCAACATATCTATACCAAAATACAATATTGTTTTTATACCTAGAATTAAAGATTATGTTTTCTAAATTTTCCATAAAAATATTTGCTAAAATTGGAGAAATGGGACCTCCCATTGGAAGACCCTTATTTTGAATATATACTTTGTCATCAAAAGTAAAATAATTTTTACTAATGCATACATTAAATAAGTCAATTATATCTGATATTATTCCTGGATGGATATTTCTTTCATCTAATAGCGTTTTAACTAGAACTATACATTCTTTAGGAGGTATTTTAGAGAACATATTAGTTACATCAAATTATACTAATTTAGTATAAAAACTTTAAAGTAAGAAGTAAGAAGATAACGCACATTTAAGAGCATATAGATTAAAACAACCAGGTAAGTCAAATTATGCAAAACACCTACTTGAATATCCAACCTCACCCTTATACAACAATGAAATTCAAATACTACACACTTGAAATAAAAAACAAAATTTAGATTTCCTTGCAGAACTTAAAATAAAAAGACATCTAGCAGATCCACAATTTAAAGTTGTTAATGAACAAATAAATCTTGGAAGTTCTTCACTTTTAAAGTGTTTGCTTTGATTGAGTCTTCATTTTATATATAGATAAGACGTAATTGTAACACAAATATATTAAGTTATTGTAAAGATCAGCATGATATAGTTTTTTCCTGGTTTTTCTATATCATTGCACAGTTATACTGATCTTAGAGGGAAGTACATCCAGGATAATCCCGTAGGGCTTATAACATCTAGGCTTTAATATTGTTATGTCTTATTACTTCCATACTTGGTCTAGCCTTATAACTACCCAATAAACATCAGGTACCTAGCTACAAACAAACAAAACGTAACTTCAATGTGTCAATCTGACGATGCTAATTCTAGCGAAACGGCTGTCATTGAGGTTAAAAAAGCAATTTTTTAAATAAATTGTGGAAGTTTTGTTTTTTATTATTCTTAATTATTCAAATGGAAACAAATGGAGATATGGTAAAGTAATTAAATGACTGGGAAAACTTTATTATTTAATAGAGTTAGACAACGGTTACAAAATTAAACGTCATTACCATCAACTTCGTTAATGTAGTGTGAAAACTCCCGATCCAACAAATTTTTATGAAGTAAGCATACCAAGTGAAAACAGGAAAGAAACAGACCGACAAAAACAGGACAAAAACAAAGAACTACGAAACGAGACAACCTTCGGCGAAGAAATATATAAGGAACTACAAAACGAGACAACCCACAGGGAAGAATCATGTGTAAATAATGAAAGTAGTTGAGGACTATTAAGGACAATAGATTGTAGAGAAGAGGAGGTGCCGTTAGCGGAAGCAATGACTTCGTCATGAAAATCCAATAAAATAAAGAAACCTGTTCAAAGGTTACAATATTGAAGAGATTACCTATTATCTCATTTATTAGAATAGGAAGAGTTTTTATATACGTTATATACTTACTTACTTATTTTATTTGCTGTTACCCTGTAAATATTGTTCATCAGTTATTGTCAAAGAGTATAATAACAGATATTTTTGCAATATTGAATAAAAGTTACATCAATAGAGTACATTTCTATATTTATGTATAATTATATACGTTGCCAAATTAATTATAATTTTTAATAGGCTACATATGGCTAAGCCATTGATTACTTCTTCAGCATTAATTTACAATTAATTTCTTCAACAAAATACAGATAATTGCGGAATTGAACAATGGATAGTGATCTATAAGCCCCTTATATATGCCCTTTATATATTTCAGATATTATTTTTATATTTTGCACTTATAAAAATCTTCATTATAAAACGCATTTGCGTATCGTAATGTAACTTTTGCGCACGCAAATTTTTGTTTTAAATGGTTGGCGACATGAATGAAGTATCAAATGACAAGACTATTGACAATGACATTTGTGGCTAATAGCAATTTATTAATTTTATATTGTTCTTTAAGAAAGTATTTGTGAATATGAATATCATTTTTTACTTATATAATATATATTATTATTGCTGTATTAGTCATTTTAAAATATTTGAAAACATTAACATTTCATAATTTAAATGTCAAAACTGTCAAATGTTATAAATAACACAGTGCTACCGACATACTTTTTAAAATCAAAATTATCGTAATTACATAAAAATAATAAATTAATTTAAAAAATGATAAAATGACAAAATATAAAAAATATTATAAACAACTTATTTCATATGGCTGTTGTGACACTCGTTCTTTAAAAAACTCATCGCTTCGCGATTCGTTTTTTAAACTTGAACTCGTGTCATAACAGAATTCCATATGAAATGCGTTGTTTAATATACTATTTTGTTGTAAAACTAGGTTGTTTTTTTAATTGTGTTATTAATTAATTAAGAAAGACATACTATCAATTACGAGCTACATATCCAAAAACTCAATATTTATGGCAATTTTTGTAAATGAAATGTATTGTCTACCATTTTAATTAAAAGTTGTCTTTTGAGGTAATAGTTCCTTCTTATTATAGTTCGAGTTTTAATGTAATTTTATACATATTTGGTAAAATCTAAAACATTTTCCTTTTCAGACCATTGAAATAAAGTTTTAATTTCACTAATAGTGAAAGAATTCTAAATTACAATCTAAATAACTCGTTACTTTTTATTTTAAAATGTTTTATCATTGTTTTATCATCAAAAGGAACTGCTACTATAATGGCTATAATTCTGCATCAAAAGGGACTGCTACTATAACGGGTATAATTCTGCATCGAACGGAACTGCTACTATAATTACTATAATTTCCTGCTAGCGGGTATATTGCTCCCTACTAGCGTAGCGGGCTATATCCCAAAAGTCGTAAAGTGGATCAGAAGGAATTAAAATGTTATGGGTCTTGATATTGGTTCGCTTTCAGGTCAAAATGACAGCAAATATCTTACATCAAAAAGTTTCTTTTTACTTAAAAGCTTTCCAACATTAATGTCCCATATTTACTAACAAAAATGAAATAAAAACAATAAATTTTTGACTTAATGAAATTCAGAGCGGTGAAGCCGGCTCTGTGTGATTGATTATTAATGAGTTTTATTGTAAGCACAAATGAAAAAGTTATAAGCTGATATAATTAGTTTTTTGTAAGTAAAATAAAGAAGTGATTGTTATAGTTATTTAAAAAAGGTTTTTAATTGTTCGAAAAAAGTTCTAAAAAATGTATGCTAATTTATTATGTTTTACACGGATTCAGTTATATATTTTATTTAAAAAAAAACGTGTTTCTCTGAATAAGCTTTGAAAAATAAATACATTTAGAACAAAAAATAATATTTTTATAAGTAATAAAATACATTTGGTATTTACTAGTTACCTTAAATGATTTTACCTGAAAATAGTGTCTAATAACATTTATACAGGGGCCACGACCTAAAGGTTTTAATACATGAATTGTTCATTTTGGCCTTAAAAAATAGTGAAATAAAAGGAAATTATATGTACAATTACTTCTAAACAGGTTTAAAATAATTGTGAAATGAAAAGAATAGGAAATAATGAAGTACTTACTATGATACAACCAGAGAAATGTATTGTCTAAGATTCGCGGACAACTTTCCACTAGGGGTTGTTTGGACGAAAAGGAATGAAACGAGATGTTTGCGCTAATTTATAGCAAGGAGAAGGTACCGATTAACTCCAATTGAAATTTCATTACGTATTTCATAACCTACTATTCCGAATATGCGGAATTCGAAAATCGTGTCCAGAAGTTGCGCATGCGCATTGAATTTTTTTTACAAAAACGCGAGTTTTTTTATGCCGAATTGTATCATATACCCGGATATGATCTTTTCACCTAACCTAACCTAAACTATGGTTTTTGGCATCGTTTAAGATGGTCAGGTCCAATTGTGCTACCTAGTCCAGTAAAAATGTCCCCCTTCTGTCATATCTTGGTGACCCCCCCTCGTTTGCATTTGCATTAAAATAACCCCCTATTATCTCAATTTCTCCCCTCCTTTCCTAATTTCCTCTTTCTTGATAGCCTCTATCCCTTCCCCCGCTTGATCCTTCCCCAAATTCATCATCCTCTGCGGGAATAGAACCCTAACCACCACCATTTTCCTTTCTTGCGTAAGATCCACTCCTGTCCCTGCCTTTCCTCTCATACAATGCTTTACCACCATCTGGTACCCCTGACCCCAAACCTCGTTATTTAAATCTTCCTGTAACTTCATCCAATTTTCCCTTTTTCTTTTTTAATTGCCCTAACCAAAGTTCTCCTACTCTCCTTATAAACCTCCCATAGCCTATTTCTTTCCACCGGATCCCTTCCCCTCGTGAAAGTTCTACGTTTTCGATGACAGTCTTCCCTCAATACCCTAATCTCCTCATTCCACCAATATTTATTTCCATTTCTACTTTTTATACTTTTACTTTCCTTCAATGCATTGTATATGATCCCTTCACCCTCCTCATATGTCCCATTAAATTTTCCCAACTCCTTTATATTTTCCTTGATTCTTCCCATAAATTCCCTAACATTCACATACATTGCTATCTCTCCCCCCTTACTATTATCCACCCCCCCCAACCATGAAAACAATGTATTTATGCAAAGACAGAGACTCTTTTCCTAAAACCTTCCAATTTTTAATTCTTTTCCTCACCCCACCTGTCGCAAAAGACATCGATGTACGTCCTTGAATTCCACGTCCCTATGATACTTTTCCATTCTAGTGTTCGGCGAAAAGTAACAGCCCACCACATTACATTCATTCATCGAAAATCCCACATATCCTTCCCCGATAAACACTTTCGAAGCTGTGACCCTACCTCCTTCAAAATACTAAGAACAATAAATATATATACTGCATTACATTTTGGACAAACACAAAGAAATTTTGAAGTAAGATTTGATGAACACTTAAGAGCATATAGATTACAACAACCAGATAAGTCGAACTATGCAAAACACCTACTTGAACATCCAACCTCACTCTTACACACCAATGACATTCATATACTACACATTTGTGATAAAAAACAAAATTAAGATTTTCTAGAAGAACTTGAAATTAAAAGACATCTAGCAGATCAACAGTTTAAAGTAGTTAATGAACAAATAAATCTTGGAAGTTCTTCATTATTAAACTGTTTACTTTGATTGAGTCTTCATTTTATACATAGATAAGACATTATTGTAACATAAATATATTAAGTTATTGTAAAGATTAGCATAATATAGTTTTTTCCTGGTTTTTCTATATCATTGCACAGTTATACTGATCTTAGAGGGAAATACATCCAGGATAATCCCTTAGGACTAATAACATCTGGGCTTTAATATTGTTATGTCTTATTACTTCCTTACTTGGTCTAGCCTTAACTCCTTATCAACATCAAGTACCTAGTTACAAACAAACAACATGTAATTTCAATATGTCAATCTGACGATGCTAGTTATAGCGAAACAGCTGTAATTGAATTTTAAAGCGAATTTTTCGAATAAATAGTGGAAGTTTAGTTTAACTGTGCAGTTATTTATTGTTCTTAGTAAGATGAACTTCCAAAAAGTAGAGGTTAACACAATCAATTTCCTTCAAAATAAATTGCCACATCCTTCCGTCAACAATACATCCCCCCTCCCCCACATTCTTAACATTGGGTTCAGAGATAACAATTATTCCACATCCCTCCTCAACCGCTGTTTGCCTAGCCAAATCATGAGCAACCCTACCTCTCCCCACGTTTATCTGTAGAATACCGAAAACCCTATCTTACCCCTCCGCTCCTTTCATGGTACTCTCTCTTCCCTTCCTAATCGCTTCCCTGTATCTTGACATCTCGAGCTGGCCTCCCTATGCTCTTCCTTGCACACCCTACACCTTGGCGCGTTTTCGCAGTTCGCCACCTTATGTCCCTGTTGCCAGCACCCCAGACATCTGCCCTCCACTCTTTCCTCCTTGCACTCATTCCTTAGGTGCCCCACCCTCAAACATCAGTGACATTTCTTAACCTCTACCTTCCTCCTAACCCTGCATCTTGTCCATCCCACTCGGAGTCGACTCACCCCTTCCAGCGTTCTAGACCCTCTTTCGTTTACCCTTATCGTGGCCAGCACATTTCCGTTTTCTACGGCCCTTTTTCCGACTATCTCTACCGTATCCCTGTCCCTTTCATCTAGTACTACTCGCACGGCTCCCACAATTTCCTCTTCATTTACCGTGCAGTCTACATCGTAAATGAAGAATATTCTCCCCCTATCCCTGACTTGTACCTGTACTTGCCCCTATAGCCTCCGTCACTGCCTTTATCCCATGCCTTTCGCCTGTCATCTCAATCATCAGATCACCTTTTTCGGTTTTCCTAATCCCTTTCACTCTGACACCAGCCTCCTCCACTTTTGCCCCGTTTTTTACTACCTTTAAGAGGTCAGCATACTGTTGTCCTTCTGCTTTGACTACCAACGTCCTTTTCTCCCCCGTCCTCTTTTGGAGGACCACCATCTTAATTGTCGTGCCCGTTCCCTTCAACTTATATTCTATTCCCTTCCTATAGAGCTCCCACCTTCACCTTCTACATCTTCTTTTGCCCCTAAGATATATCCAACCTTAGTAAATCCCTCTCTCATGACCCTACAATTGTAGTTTGCTACAAACTCCACCCCGTCACCCCCTGTCTCAACATAGTCCCCCATTCCCTCATGTCTCATAATTTGTTCCGCCAAAAACCGTCTACTTCAGTCGCCACCTCGATCCCCTTCTTCCTTTCTTCTTCCATACGCCTGTAATCCCAAACCTTCATCCTCACCCTATTGGCCACCTTCAACATCTCCGCAGCCTTCTTTTTCATCTCCCCCTTGGTGTTGGCTACCTCGGTGGTTAAGTCTGCCATCCCTTTAGCCTTCCTGGCCAGCACTTCAATAAGCTCCACCAGCCCATCAATCCCCTGCTTCTTTTTTTCACTCTCTTTTATCTCTTCCCTTTTTCTGTTCTCCATCTCGGCCTTCTGCCTGACTGCATCCTCCTTTTTACTATCGTCATCAGTTCCTACCACCGATTTCCCTTTTCTCCCACTGGTCACCCACTCCTTATTCTCATTTTCCCAGAGCATTTCCTCTCCAGGAGTACGGAATATGTCGTCTCCTCCAGCTCTCCTTGTTGGCTTCCTTGCAAGAGCGTCCCTTCTTGCAAATACCATCTCTCTCTCTATGCCTAGATATTTCACGCATATGCAGGGACTAATATCCTGGGTGCCTACAGTTATTTTTATTCTTTTCCTTACTCTCCGTTGTTTGGTGCCCCTCAAGATTATAAATTCTGTTTTGTGTGCCGCTAGCTTCAGTCTATTTTCCCACATACAGTCCTCGATGTTTAGTAGGGACTTGTTTGCTTTGGTCATTAGGTTTTCTTTGGTATTAGCCTCTACCAGTATGTAATATTTAATATTGGGGGTTGTATGGAATAAACACTTTTACACTAAGACATTAAATTATATTTTCAATGACTGGATTAGAGTACAACACTTATTTACTATTAATTAAATTATATTAATGCTGTATCAGCAACATAGTGAACTTGATAATGAATATCATACATTGAGCCTTTCGTTTATTCTTTGCAGTGTATTTATTTACTATTTCTTGTTTATTCAGCCTTCCTCGCATCACGATATGACCGTGAATGTGCCATATTATAAACAAACTACTGCAGTCTAAACTATCAATATTTCTAATAAACAATTTAATTAAAAAATACGAAATATACGGGGTGTTCACACCACACCTTCCCCTCTTACGAGATTTCGTCACAGACGGAATCTACAGGGTTATTCCCTATCATTCGAACAAGTTCAGTTACTTTTCAATCTTACAAAACGTGATACTTTTTAAACTCATAACATTGTACAGTTGTTTTTACAAACACGCTTGTCTGTTTACATACTAGTTTACATAACATGATATCAATAACATCTAAACAATTTACATACAAGGTATAATATACAAATGACTAGCTTGTTAATTAGAATGTTAACATAACATTTATATTAAACATTCAAATAATAAATAATAAAAGTATTGGAATAATACAAGTAATAAAATTGTCTAAGTTTTCTCTACACTAAGTTCTTGAATGGTACTGTTTTTTCCACTCACTACACTATTTACATAATATGAGACCAATCGATTTTTGTGAACGGTTTGTATTTTATTATTATCATTTAAAATTTTGCAATTGACTCCATTAACCTCTACAACTTGAAATGGACCTATATATATTGGATCGAACTTCGTCCGTTCCTCCTTTTTCAAAAGAACTAAGTCGCCTACTTTAAAAGATTGTGCTGTGGCTGTTTAACTATTAATATTTTGCCTTATCAATTTCTGTTTAATTAAAAAACTCCTAGCTCTAATATGCGCTAATTGTAACCTATACCTCAACTCTTGATAATAATCATCAACATTATAACACGGTTGAATTTCAGTTATTAGGTTATCTGGTAAATTAGAACTTCTACCGTAAATTAATTCAAAAGGAGTGTATCCATGATAAGTGTTTGGCGTAGTATTATAACAGTAAGCAAACATTTTACACCATTCATCCCAATCACTCTTACATTTACTTATAAAATTACTCACATACTCATTTAACGATCTATGTAGTTTTTCACAACTCCCTATGGATTCGTGATGATATGCGGTTGAAAAGTTATGTTTGATATTTAAAAGTTTGGTTAAGTTGATAAATATTTCATTTTTATATTCTGTGCCCAGATCTGTTCTGATTTGTTTCATTAACCCGTAGGTCGGTATGAAGTTATCAAAAATTCCCTTAGCTACTGTTTTAGCTTCCTTATCCTTTACTGGTATTATTACTACATATTTTGTCAATTCACACACTATTGTAATACAATATCGGTTACATTGGTTACTTGTTACAAAAGGACCTATGGTGTCTATATATGTTATATCCCATGGTTTCTCTGAGGTGTCTGTAATTACGAATTCTTTTAGAACTCGGATCTTTCATCGAAAATAAGTGTGTTAACAGTTTATGATCCGTTTTTACTATAAATTGTTTTGAACCATATAATTAACATTTGAAATGATTTATACCCCAGTGTATTGCTAATAGTTCTTTTAATATGATAGGTTTGTTTAATTCAGATTTATTGAATCCTCTAGACGCGTATGCTATTGGCAAATCTGTGTCTCCATATCTTTGACTTAATATTGCGGAGCACGCCATGTTTGATGCGTCCGTTGTGATAAACTGTTTACTGACATCGGGATATTTTAGAATTGGTGGCTGAATCAACGCCTTTTTTAATGTGTCAAATTATTTACTACATTCGTCCGACCAATCAAACTTAACGTTTTTCCTGGATAGTTTATTTAGAGGTACGCATATTTCAGCGAATTTAGGTATGAACTTTCTATAATAATTACAGAATGCGACAAATCTCCTTACTTCGTCCGCGTTCTTTGGTACGGGATATTGTTCAATGACTGAAAATTTTGCTTTATCGGGAGAAACGCCCTCGTCAGATAAATTGTGACCTAAGTACGTGACTTCGCGCCTGAAGAATTGGCATTTTTGCGGAATAAGTTTCAAATTAAATTTACGACATATTTCGAAGGTTTCTTTTAGGTTTGCTAGATGATGATTCTCGGAAATCCCTATTACTACCATGTCGTCCATGTAAAGAAATGCTTTCTCTGGTGTGAGACCTGAAAATGCTATGGACATCATCCTTGAAAAACTATTGGGGCTAATGTTAAGTCCAAAAGGTAATCTAGTATATTGAAATGAACCTGATTCAGTACTGAAGGAGGTGTACTTCCTAAAAGATTGTTCTAATGGAATTTGATGAAAACCTGCCATTAGGTCAATGACTGAGAACCACTTAGATCTTCCTAATTGATCTAAAATCGAATCTATTCGGGGCAATGGGAATTTATCAGTGATGATTTTCTGATTAAGCTGTCGGAAATCAATGCATAATCTCCAAGACTTTTCACTACCTGAGGACTTTTTTGGTACTAGTAGGACTGGACTGTTATATTCAGATGTAGAAGGTTCTATTATCCCTTGGTCTAATAAGTTTTTCACTTAATTTTTTAATTCTTTCTTTTGGGCATAAGGTGTTCTATAATTTTTTATGTATTGTTTTATCTTTTACAGAAATTCTTTGTTCATAGAAATTATTGTGAGTTAATTTTTCACTTTTTAGCGCGAATATATCAGAAAAGTTTTCGCAAAGGTGTGTCAATTTATCCCTAACAAAATCTGGTACTTCTAAATTTAATTCTTCCCTTAATTTATTTAATCTGTTACCTTTCTCCTGGGTTACTGTGTAAACGTTAAATAAGTCGAAGTTTGTCGTATTGATTGAATTTACTTTAATTGAGACATTTTCGTCTGTTGTGTTCAAAATTTTTACATATGGACTGTTTTTTGAAATGATAGAGCTTGCTAAAAATACTCCCGGTACTAATTCCTGATGTTTCGTTACTCTGTCTTGTCTTAAATTTTTGAAAAATTCGACTGTGCGGTATACTTCACATCTCGGTGGAATTAATAGTGAATCAAATTCCGGATTATTGAAAATTTTTAAACTTAATGGCCTTTCATGATGGCAATTTATGTGAAATTTCCAGTTGGCATAATCTAACATACATTTATATTTAGTAATTAAATCTTTACCAATTATTTCGTTAGCAGTTATCGGAAATTTTTCTTCCACCATATGAAAAAAATGTTTAAATATTTGTCCTCTAATTAAAAGTGATATTTGTATTTTGCCTAATGTTTGTACTTCTCCCTGAGTTACTCCTCTTATAGATAATGTTTCATTTGTTCGCAATAAATTTCTAGGAAAATCTGTTACTCTTATTAGTGAAATATCTGCTCCTGTGTCTAATATGAATACTTTCTCATTATGTGAGATATTTGTTTCTACATATACAAAATTTGCACAAGATGAATTAAAATTAAGTATTAGCTTCGCGTTTTCACTAACTTTTGAATAGTTTGCCCTACATTCACACTTCTCATTCATACTTAAATAATTAATGCTATCTAAAACTCCAAAGGTTGATTTTCTGGTAAACTTGTTTGCTCATTGCTTTCACACATTCTAACATTCCTTCCGTCTTCCCAGTCTTTGCCTCTCCACATTTGCTGTCTATCTCCAGACCTGTTCCAACTTTGATTATTCTGATGCGTTGGTGTGCGGGTGTTCCTGTGGCTATTTTGTCTCCCTGGTTGACCTGAATGAACACTTATTAATGCTTAGGACGTTGTCATACAAAATGTTCCACAGAGTTGGTCCCAGGACGGATACCTGCGGAACACCCGCGTAAGTTTTAATACATTTGCCCTGATCCACAATTATTTTTCTGTCCGACAGATATTCATCAAAATAGCAGCTATAAGATAGGCTGGTATATTCTTTTGTCTCATACTATCTATTATTTTGCAGAATCCACCTTTTATTTGATTTTTCTACCTGTTCTTCCAACCATTCTACTGCTGTGACCATTGACTTGCCTTTCCGAAAACCAAATTGTCTATCCAATAGTCCGTTCTCACCCAAGGCTTGTTCAATGCGACGCTTAAGTAGGGCTTCGTAGACTTTGCCTATTCCGTTGAGCAGACATATAGGTCTAAATGGCCTCAGGCCATCCTCGTCGACTCTATTACTTTTCGGTATTAGTACCAACTTTGCTCTCTTCCATTCCGCTGGGAGCTGTTTGCTATTTAAAACTTTGTTTATTAATGTCAGTACCCTCGGTTTTGCTTTAATCACCGTCTTTATTACTTCCGAAACGATTCCGTTCGGACCCGGTGCTTTCTTCGTTTTTATATTGCCCGCAACTTCTAGCAACTCCTCTCTAGTGAATAGTGGTACATCATATTCGGTCTCTAGACGACTTCTTGTGTTCTTTCTGTAGGGAAATAGCTGATGTGCAATCTCTACTCGTTTTTCTGTAGGTAATTTATACTGCAGGGTAGGTCTCAGTGCCCTTGTTGCGATAGCATATCCCTGTCCCCAAATGTCGTCGTCTGATTATTTACATAGGTTATTCCAAGTTTGCTTTTTTGATCTTTTTATTAGGTTTTTTAATGTTTTCTTTTTCCCTTTGAACTCTTCTGTTAGGCTACTCCAAACCTAATTACTGATGCCTACCCTTCGGCTTCTTATCAGCTGCCTCCTGCATTGCAGAACTTCTATCTTTGTAAGAACAATTAATAACTGCACAGTTAAACTAAACTTCCACTATTTATTTGAAATATTCGCTTTAAAATCAATTACAGCTGTTTCGCTATCACTAGCATCGTCAGATTGACATATTGAAATTACATGTTGTTTGTTTGTAACTAGGTGCTTGATGTTGATAAGGAGTTAAGGCTAGACCAAGTAAGGAAGTAATAAGACATAACAATATTAAAGCCTAAATGTTATTAGCCCTAAGGGATTATCCTGGATGTATTTCCCTCTAAGATCAGTATAACTGTGCAATGATATAGAAAAACCAGGAAAAAACTATATCATGCTGATCTTTACAATAACTTAATATATTTATGTTATAATAATGTCTTATCTATGTATAAAATGAAGACTCAATCAAAGTAAACAGTTTAATAGTGGAGAACTTCCAAGATTTATTTGTTCATTAACTACTTTAAACTGTTGATCTGCTAGATGTCTTTTAATTTCAAGTTCTTCTAGAAAATCTAAATTTTGTTTTTTATCACAAATGTGTAGTATATGAATGTCATTGGTGTGTATAAGTGAGTTTGGATGTTCCAGTAGGTGTTTTGCATAGTTCGACTTATCTGGTTGTTGTAATCTATATGCCCTTAAGTGTTCATTAAATCTTACTTCAAAATTTCTTTGTGTTTGACCTATATATACTGCATTACATTTTGGACAATTAATTTTGTAAACACCAGATTTTTTTAATTTTGGTAGTTTTGTTTTTACATTTAACAATTTTGTTCCAATACTATTTTGTGTTTTAAATGATATTAATGTTGATGTTGCCGAAGATATTATTTTTGAAATTGCATTGGAAATATTTCCACAATATGTAATACTTTTATAGCTTTTAATTTCTTTAGTTTGTTTTGGATATATTAGTTCTAGTGACATTTTTTGTTCTTTTCTTATTAATTAATTTATTTATCAAATGTATTGATAGCCATTAGATGTAGCTATTTGTTTTATGATCTCAATTTCTTTATTAAAATTACTTTTGTTCATTGGAATCGAAAATGCTCTATGTGTCATGGAATTATAAGCTGCTAATTTATGTGATAGTGGATGATTTGAATTATATGGTATGGTTACATCTGTTTGTGTCGGTTTTCTGTATATTGAATAATTTAATGAATTATTAACTTTTTCAATTCTTAAATCTAGAAAATTAATTGAATTATTTTCTTCAACTTCTAAAGTAAAATTAATTTTAGGATGCAAGGTATTAATATAATTAAAAAATATATCTAACTGCCGTTCGCTACCTACAAAAGCTGCTAACACATCATCAACATATCTATACCAAAATAAAATATTGTTTTTATAACTAGAATTAAAGATTTTGTTTTCTAAATTATCCATAAATATATTTGCCAAAATTGGAGAAATAGGACTTCCTATGGGAAGACCCTCATTTTGAATATAAACTTTGTTATCAAAAGTAAAATAATTTTGACTAATGCATACATCAAATAGATCAATTATGTCTGATATTATACCTGGATGGATATTTCTTTCATCTAATAGCTTTTTAACTAGAACTATACATTCTTTAGGAGGTATTTTTGAGAACATATTAGTTACGTCAAACGATACTAATTTAGTATTATTTTGTAAATTACATTTATTCAATTTTTTGATCAAATCTAATGAATTTTGTACTGAATATTTAGATGTGTAACCATAATTGTTTAGGATACTATTTAATTTTTTAGCTACTTTAGTATTAGGAGTGTTAACATACGAAACTACCGGTCTAATTGGTTTTGAATCTTTATGTAATTTAATTGTTCCATATAATTCTGGACATTGAGGATTTTTATTTACTAGGTATTTTTTATCGAAGTCATTAAATAGGTAATTTGAATGATTTACATGTTCTCTTATTTGGTTAGAAAATTTCTGTGTAGGATCGTTTTTTAGAATTTTGACATCACTTGACATTATGAAATCATTCACTTTAGATTTATAATCTTCTCTTTTTAAAATTACTGTTGAGTTACCCTTATCTGATTTTGTTATAATTAGGTTATTTTCATCTACTTTATTTTTGATTGATTTTAAAGCTAAAATGTCATTTTTAATACTTTGACTTTGACTTTTAAATTTGTTTGGTTTTATATCTTTAATAAGATTTGCTATTTGCATTTTTTCATAAATAAAATTATTTGATTTAGTTTTCAAAGCTATTTCAGAATCTGTGGCTAAAATTTCTTTTATATTATTAGTGAATTTAGGAGGTATGCAATATTTTAAACCTTTACTTAAAAATGTATTTTCATTATTTGAAAAAATAGTGTCTGATAGATTTGCGAACCGAGGAGCAAAATGTACTGGTATGTGAGTATTTAATGTGTTATTGTGTTGTGTATAATGTGTTGTGTTGTGTTGTATATTTATTAATTTTTCTAATTTACTTAATTGTTTTTGATATTTATTATGTTTCAAAATGCTAACCTGTTCTCTAATTTTATCATCTAAGCAAACAAATTCTACTGAATGCATGGAATAAGTTAACTCTGAATGA
Organism: Ophraella communa; assembly: GCA_035357415.1. Classification (NCBI taxonomy): domain Eukaryota; kingdom Metazoa; phylum Arthropoda; class Insecta; order Coleoptera; family Chrysomelidae; genus Ophraella; species Ophraella communa. The sequence continues at coordinate 263,084 of JAYKXQ010000052.1, forward strand.
ACAGTTTTGATGTAAATGTCTAGAGAATCTCTAATTTTAAACCATTTTCTACTTTCCTCTTTAATCCACATTCTTTGTGCCTTTTTAACTACTTTTTGTGCTTCTTTTGATTGAGTATTACATTTTATATTTACATAACTGGGTATTAAATTCTTCTTAAGACATTCTTGGTTAAACCAGATGTTTTGGGATGCCTTACACCTTTTCTCATGTAACTTCTTGTATAATCGGGTTAATTCTTCTCTCGAAGATGATTTAATGAAATTGATTGTGTTAACCTCTACTTTTTGGAAGTTCATCTTACTAAGAACAATTAATAACTGCACAGTTAAACTAAACTTCCACTATTTATTTGAAATATTCGCTTTAAAATCAATTACAGCTGTTTCGCTATCACTAGCATCGTCAGATTGACATATTGAAATTACATGTTGTTTGTTTGTAACTAGGTGCTTGATGTTGATAAGGAGTTAAGGCTAGACCAAGTAAGGAGGTAATAAGACATAACAATATTAAAGCCTAGATGTTATTAGCCCTAAGGGATTATCCTGGATGTATTTCCCTCTAAGATCAGTATAACTGTGCAATGATATAGAAAAACCAGGAAAAAACTATATCATGCTGATCTTTACAATAACTTAATATATTTATGTTATAATAATGTCTTATCTATGTATAAAATGAAGACTCAATCAAAGTAAACAGTTTAATAGTGGAGAACTTCCAAGATTTATTTGTTCATTAACTACTTTAAACTGTTGATCTGCTAGATGTCTTTTAATTTCAAGTTCTTCTAGAAAATCTAAATTTTGTTTTTTATCACAAATGTGTAGTATATGAATGTCATTGGTGTGTATAAGTGAGTTTGGATGTTCCAGTAGGTGTTTTGCATAGTTCGACTTATCTGGTTGTTGTAATCTATATGCCCTTAAGTGTTCATTAAATCTTACTTCAAAATTTCTTTGTGTTTGACCTATATATATTGCATTACATTTTGGACAATTAATTTTGTAAACACCAGATTTTTTAATTTTGGTAATTTTGTTTTTACATTTAACAATTTTGTTCCATTACTATTTTGTGTTTTAAAATGATATTAATGTTGATGTTGCCGAAGATATTATTTTTGAAATTGCATTGGAAATATTTCCACAATATGTAATACTTTTTATAGCTTTTAATTTCTTTAGTTTGTTTTGGATATATTAGTTCTAGTGACATTTTTTGTTCTTTCTTATTAATTAATTTATTTATCAAATGTATTGGATAGCCATTAGATGTAGCTATTTGTTTTATGATCTCAATTTCTTTATTAAAATTACTTTTGTTCATTGGAATCGAAAATGCTCTATGTATCATGGAATTATAAGCTGCTAATTTATGTGATAGTGGATGATTTGAATTATATGGTATGGTTACATCTGTTTGTGTAGGTTTTCTGTATATTGAATAATTTAATGAATTATTAACTTTTTCAATTCTTAAATCTAGAAAATTAATTGAATTATTTTCTTCAACTTCTAAAGTAAAATTAATTTTAGGATGCAAGGTATTAATATCTTCGGCAACATCAACATTAATATCATTTAAAACACAAAATAGTATTGGAACAAAATTGTTAAATGTAAAAACAAAACTACCAAAATTAAAAAAATCTGGTGTTTACAAAATTAATTGTCCAAAATGTAATGCAGTATATATAGGTCAAACACAAAGAAATTTTGAAGTAAGATTTAATGAACACTTAAGAGCATATAGATTACAACAACCAGATAAGTCGAACTATGCAAAACACCTACTGGAACATCCAAACTCACTTATACACACCAATGACATTCATATACTACACATTTGTAATAAAAAACAAAATTTAGATTTTCTAGAAGAACTTGAAATTAAAAGACATCTAGCAGATCAACAGTTTAAAGTAGTTAATGAACAAATAAATCTTGGAAGTTCTCCACTATTAAACTGTTTACTTTGATTAAGTCTTCATTTTATACATAGATAAGACATTATTATAACATAAATATATTAAGTTATTGTAAAGATCAGCATGATATAGTTTTTTCCTGGTTTTTCTATATCATTGCACAGTTATACTGATCTTAGAGGGAAATACATCCAGGATAATCCCTTAGGGCTAATAACATCTAGGCTTTAATATTGTTATGTCTTATTACTTCCTTACTTGGTCTAGCCTTAACTCCTTATCAACATCAAGCACCTAGTTACAAACAAACAACATGTAATTTCAATATGTCAATCTGACGATGCTAGTGATAGCGAAACAGCTGTAATTGATTTTAAAGCGAATATTTCAAATAAATAGTGGAAGTTTAGTTTAACTGTGCAGTTATTAATTGTTCTTAGTAAGATGAACTTCCAAAAAGTAGAGGTTAACACAATCAATTTCTATCTTTGTCTTTTCTATCTCGTCATTCCACCAATAGGGGATAGGTCTATGAGTATCATTGTTCCGGAACGTTGCCATTTCTTTAGATCTTTAGTTAGCTCTTTTATGCTTTCCCATGCAGGCTTGTGCCTCTTCAATAGAGTGGATAACTTTTCCAGATCGTATGTCGGTTTTGTTGGCGGCCTTGTTTTTATGGCGCGTTGGTGTGATACTTCAAAATAAATGTATTTATGGTACGTATAAACCTCCTCGTCTAACGTTTTCCACCCTTGTATGTTGTGTAGGATGTCTTGGGTACATCAAGTTATGTCGATATGTGATTCACTCGTTCTTCTGACGAAGGTGGCCTCTCCTGTGTTCACTGCATAAAGGTCAGTAGTAGACATCCATTCTGTCCATATATGCCCTCTGTTGTCTGTATATGGTGAACCCCATTCGACGGATTTACTGTTAATATCTCCGGCCACGATAGTTTTTTTGCATCCTGACAGTAGGATAGTATTCATTATTTCTTCTACGGTTTTTTCATACTCCTGAATATTCATATTTGGTGATATATAACAACATATTAGTTTAAAGTCTTTAAAATTGATTAAGATAAATCTACTTCTCCTTTGTATAGCATGTACACGGAAATTCTTATTCCTAATATAGATTGCTATATTTCTGCCAGGGTCGTGGATCTAACCGTTATTGTCTATTCTTTTTTTATTTGGCTCTGAAACTATCAGCACGTCCAGGTCTTTTTTCTCAATAAATTCATAAGCTAGGTCGTGTGCTTCGATTGATCTTCCCAAGTTTGTTTGTAATAGTTTCATAGTCTAGATGGCGGATGTATAAATTAGGATAGTTTTTATATATAGAGTAAGTGTGTATGTATATATATATAAATAATTTCTGTGTACCTATATAGATATAAGTTTGTATAAATAAACGTTAGTTATGTAAAACAGGGGCCGGTGAGGCTTTCTCCTCTTTTTGTACGATGCTCTTTCTTCTCTGGCCTCGTCTTTGCTCTTTTCTTGCATTTTTAAGGGGCCTTTCTGAAGCTCTTATATTTAATCGTTCCTGCCCTGTGGTCGTTTGTACCGCATATAGGACATGCCTCTTCTTTTGTGCATTCCTTGCTTAGATGATTCGGCTCCCCGCATTTGTGGCAGTCCCTTGTCCTATCTGGAACCTTACACTCAGCAGCTCGGTGGTCGTATTCCTAGCATTTATAGCTTTTCTCTACGTTTATCCTCTTTTCTATGTTACACCTAACCATACCTACTAGCAAATAATCCATTTTTAGTAACTTATTTGCCCTTTCTTCCTCTAGACCAACTGTAATTGATTGGGTGGACGCGGACTAATACAACTCGAATCTGCATATGACATCGCTATGGCAGGTCTTAGTGAATATGTTGAGCAAAACCCAGATAAATTTATTATGATGGTACGAAGGCATGAATCCAGCAAAAGAAAGTATTCCCTGACCAGCATTGCTAAGGAAACTCATACCCGCTATAAAACTACCAGCGAACAGGGTAATAAAGTCGGAAACCTCCGAGCGCTTAGGGGGGCTATCGAAAGACATCATATAGATACGGTCAAAGAAAAGCCACTGCATGGGAAATTTATCTGGATAAACCCCATATTGATAAGGAAGCCAGTTTAGCTTGGCTGCAGAGCTCAAACCTAAAGGGAGAAACAGAGAGCCTAATAGTGGCTGCACAGGACCAGGCACTCAATACTAGATATCACCAGCGCAAAATTCTAGGCTTGCATGTCAACAGCAAGTGTAGAGTATGCAACGCGTCAGAAAAAACTGTTAGCCACATATTATCTAGCTGCACCTCGCTCGCTGCCACCGAATACATACATCGACATAATAAGGTGGCCAGCTATGTGCACTGGGTAATCTGTAAGGACCTAGGTGTTAAAGTGCCCAATAAATGGTACGATCATAATCCACAGGCAGTCATCGAGACCCGAGATTGCGTCATAATGTGGGACCACGGCATTAGAACTGATTGCACAATTAATGCAAATAGACCTGACATTGTGTTACACAACAGACCTATGAAGTCGTGCCTCCTTATCGACGTTGCCATCCCGGATGATCAGAACATCGCAGTCAAAGAGGCGGAGAAGATCTCAAAATATAAGGATTTACAGATTGAGGTACAACGCATGTGGAATACACGAGCAAGAGTCGTGCCAGTAGTTATCGGCACTCTGGGATCAATCAATAAAGACTTTTATAAATACCTGGAAATGATCCCAGGGAAACCAAGTGCATACGAAGCACAGAAGATTACGTTGCTAGGATGCGCACATTCTACGAAGGATCTTAACATAAAATATAGAAGGAATCCCTAGGACTCTTGTTGAGTCCCGGACAAATACCGACTATAAGTCGAGCAGAAAAATAGGAAATAATAATAATAATAATAATAATAATAATAATACCAGCTCTACATTATCCATCACAAGTGTTTGGCTATAATGCCCCACTTTTGATAATACTATCCTAATAGGATATGAAAGTACAAAAAAAAAATAATAATAATAATAATAATATTAATAATAATAATAATAATAATAATAATAATAATAATAATAATAATAATAATAATAATAATAATAATAATAATAATAATAATAATAATAATAATAATAATAATAATAATAATAATAATAATAATAATAATAATTGACTTGCAAAAAGCGGCAATTTTAAACACATGTCATACTGTTAGAAAATTTTTAAATATGTAAATTTTGAGCCTAATCCCATTTGCGTTTACGCTCGGGATAGGTAAATATTACCAGCAATAGCTGAGTAAGTGCATAAGTCTTTTGATAATAATAATAATAATAATAATAATAATAATAATAATAATAATAATAATAATAATAAGCTGTTGTACTCAATACCGCAAGGATAGTGCGGAGATTCTTGAGCCAACAATAGGCGGAAGTGCATGGCATCAGCCCGCACCTTGTCTTAAATACCAGGACACAAACCTGAGAAGATCTGGAAATAATAATAATAATAATAATAATAATAATAATAATAATAATAATAATAATAATAATAATAATAATAATAATAATAATAATAATAATAATAATAATAATAATAATAATAATAATAATAATAATAATAATAATAATAATAATAATAATAATAATAATAATAATAATAATAATAATAACCCCCTCAAGGAGCTGTGGGACCTTGAAGTTGGTGGGGGGGCACAGGGCCCGGCGGGTTGTGTCCTGAACTTAGAATGGAATCGGCTGGGCTTTGCTAAGGACAGCTCACAAAGGAGTAAACCTTTCAAATCCGGAATCCTAAGGTGTGGAGCGTGCCGAGAGGATGAATGGTTCCCCGAATGGAATCTCAAACGCCGCCTCCGGATATCTGGGGCTCTCCGGATGTAATTAAGTCCCCTTGCCGTGGTAAGGGAGCAATGCTACGGTTGACCGTTTCAAATAAAATTTCTAACCAACAACAAAAATATGATACAGTAGAGCTAACCACGGATTCTTGTTCTGAGAAAAGAAAACGACCTACTGACATACCATCATCATCATCAGATGAAGACCTTTCAAGTGCCATGCTCGAAGACCAGACCCAGAAAAAAAAGAAAAAAGGTTGGCCAAAAGGAAAACCGCGTAAAGAGTCCAGTTGACACCTTAAAAATTGTAAACTATAATTTTTTTTTCTTTTCTTTTTTAATGTTAAACTTCCTTAGTAATTTATAGTCTTATTCTATATTTAAACTTAACTTCCTTATGACCCAAAATAATATCAACTTTACACAATGGAACTGTAATGGAATTAAATGTCACATGAGCGAACTTCAAATTCTAATAAGGAAGTATAACCCACTTTGTATGTGTATACAAGAAACACATCTAAAACTAAATGATAAATTTAATTTAAAAAACTATAAGATATTTCGCATGGACTCGGCAAGTAACATGAGAGCCAGAGGAGGAGTACTCACAGCCATTAAAGAAAACTTACCGGCGTCTGAAATAAAGCTACACATACCACCAAACACTAATATAGTAGCAGTTGCAGTAAGGGTCCATTATCCTATACCCATGACTGTATGTAATATCTACTTTCCTGACCGACACTGGCACCTAATAGACATAGAAAATCTCATTCAACAGTTACCAACTCCCCTTTTGCTACTTGGAGACTTTAACTCCCACAACGTTTTGTGGGGTTCTCAACGAACGGACTCTAAAGGCAAAATTATAGAGCAAGTCATTGATAACTTTGATTTAATAATATTAAATAATGGCAAGGGTACTTACCTTAACTCGATAGCTAATAATTTATCTGCTATTGACTTATCTATATGCTCACCCTCAATAGCCCATCTATTTGAATGGGATGTAACCGAAGAATTGAACACAGACCATCTCCCTATAACCCTGGAGATAGCAAGTCAAACAAATCATATTCATTATCCCCATTGGATCCTGAATAAAGCTAACTGGGATGAATATAGAAATTTCACCAATACCCTCAAGCTTCCGGAGACGGATAACATCGACTGTGCAGTGCAGTATGTTACCGATGTAATTATAGAAGCTGCAACTATAACAGTACCACAAACCACCGGTTTATTAAGAAAGAATACCGTGCCCTGGTGGAATGAGGAAATAGCATTTAAAGTAAAAGAAAAGAAAAGAGCCTTTAATAGTTTTAAAAATAGACCAACCACTGAAAACTTAATAAGATTTAAAAAGCTGAGGGCACAAGCTAAGCGCGCTATAAGAGTCAGTAAAAAATATCTTGGCAACAATATGTATCAACTATAGAAAGAACTACCCCTACAGCAGAAGTATGGAAAAAAATCAGATCGCTAAGGGGAAAGTATACAAAAGAAATATCACTAGTGTTAGAGCATAATAATGAAATAGTCAATGAACCAGCAAAAATATCAGAAGCGTTGGCAGATCACTTTGAATCTATAAGCAAAACAGAAAACTATGATCCTGAATTTCTGCAAATAAAAGAAAATCTTGAAATACATTTAGATTTTAGAACTTCTCAATCACATGAATACAATGATCCTTTTTCCCTTATGGAATTAGAAAACACCATAGCCGATTGCAATAGTACTGCCACAGGACATGACAAAATTCCCAAGAATTCATAAAACAACTGTCTCAAGAATCCAAAAAGGTTATACTTAAGTTACTAAATAAAATATGGCAAAGCGGTACATACCCATCTGGATGGCTGGAAACAACTATAATTCCATTACCCAAGGATAACAAAGATAATAAGTTAGCAGTTAATTATAGACCAATTTCGCTAATTTGTTGTCTGAGTAAAATACTCGAAAAAATGGTAAGTATTAGACTTGTCTGGATTCTGGAAAACCGAGGTTTAATACATCCGGCGCAGGCAGGTTTTCGAAAATTTAGATCCACATTAGATCAAATGACGTTACTAGAAAAAGCAGTACAAGATAGTTTTGCAAAGAGAGAGCATCTGGTAGCAATATTTTTTGATATCGAAAAGGCATTTGATATGACATGGAGATATAATATACTTAAAACTTTATTTGAGTGGGGATTAAGAGGTAGACTTCCCATAATTCTACAGTCATTTTTATCCAACAGAAGTTTCCGGGTACAAACTAAATTCTCGGTTTCAGAAAAACATAAATTTGAGAATGGTATTCCACAGGGATCCACACTAAGTGTTGTTTTGTTTATTATATCAATAAATAAAATCTTAGAAAACATAGATCCAGAAGTGAAAGCTACCCTTTATGTGGATGACCTTACTATTTATGTCGCTGCGCCATCCATGCATATAATTCAAAATATATTACAGAATGCGGTTAACCAGCTAGCAAAGTCAGCAACAAAAATTGGTTTTAGATTCTCACCCTCCAAATCTACTTGCGTCCACTTCTGTAGACTGCGTCATGCACATGAAGATCCAAAAATTTTACTCCATAACAAAACAATCAGTGTAACTAACAATGTCAAATTTCTAGGGCTTATATTTGACAATCGCCTTTCATGGAAACCTCATATTACGCAACTGGCAAATAGCTGTAAATTAGCTCTTAATCCTCTAAAATCTCTTAGCAGCATCCAATGGGGTAGTGACAAAGACATTCTAATACGCCTTTACAAGTCACTTATATTGTCAAAGATCGACTATGGATCCACAATTTATGGGGCAGCACGATACTCAACTCTGAAAGTACTTGATCAAATACAGTGCACTGCTCTCAGATTAGCCTTAGGCGCATTTCGTACATCACCATACAAATCCTTGTGCAGTGAAGCAGGTATTCCTCCTTTAAAATTTAGAAGACATCAACTGTTATTAAATTATGGAGCTAATATTTGGGCACACCCAAAACATCCGAACTTTAAAATATTATTTGAAAATGAGACTGATTACCTTTATTTGCAGAGACCAACCATCACTGCACCATTGGGAGTGAGGCTAAATAGACTAATGCAGGAAACGGGGATCAACTTTCCACACGTATTCCATACCCAACATTCAGAGGTACCTTCCTGGAGAAATATAGATGTGACTATAAGAGATGAATGCCTACAGTTTAAAAGGCTAGAGCCAGATCGCGTAATAAATCAGTTAGATAAAATAATTAGTGACTATCCAAACTCTCAAGTTATTTATACAGATGGTTCCAAAACAGCCAATGGCGTTGGTAGTGCATTTATACATAATAATGAGACGAGCGTATGGACTTTGCCAAAAATAGTATCGGCGTATACTGCAGAACTTTATGCAGTGTGGCAAGCCTTATTATATGCTGGCCATAACTCTTTTCATAGTCTTATTATTGTGACTGACTGTCTAGCATTGGTCCAGTCAATTAAACAATTTAAACAATATGACCCCCTAATACTGGCAATTAAAGCACAAATTCACTTTATAACCACTCAGGGTTTTAAAGTAACTTTCATATGGATCCCAGGACATATTGGAATACCGTTAAATGAAGCGGTGAACGACCAAGCCAAAGAAGCTACTCATAACGCATATATAAATGAATATACTGCAACAAGACTAGATGATCTAAAATCCTCCAATAAAGCATATGTTCTTGGAAGATGGCAGAGAGAATGGACGCATACAGAAGCAAAACTAAAAGACGTAAAAAAAGATATTAAACCATTAAATTACCCGCTCTCACTTACTCGCCGTGAACAAGTAGTTATCACTAGACTAAGAATTGGTCACTCAAATTTAACATCATTGCACTTTCTTAGTGGAAGAAGGCAACCCAGATGCGATGCTTGTCACACCGAATTAACAGTAAAACATCTCCTAATTGAATGTGACAAATTTATTAATAGTAGAAGAATCTGCAATATGGAATTTGACTTAGGTTCTTGTCTAGCTATTAACGAAATAAGTCTAAATAAAATATTGCTATTTTTGAAAATTAATAATTTATTTAATATAATCTAATACATCAAGCGTAGAAATATAGTTTTGAAGATGTATCAATATATGTGATTGGATATTACTTGTTTTCATGTATGTAAATATATATGTAATGTATGTGGGTATGTGAATGTATAGAATAATTATTTAGGTGGATACACTACAACTGGTGGTGGCTGGCACTAGTTGGCAACAAGTCGTTGCTTTGGGTTGGCTAGCACTATGTTCGTGACTAATGGCCACAGCAGCCGATGTCACAAAAAAAAAAAAAAAAAAAAAAAAAAAAATAATAATAATAATAATAATAATAATAATAATAATAATAATAATAATAATAATAATAATAATAATAATAATAATAATAATAATAATAATAATAATAATAATAATAATAATAATAATAATAATAATAATAATAATAATAATAATAAGAGATACACACCCTTATCTACTGTGGTGCGGTTGCAGTTGTCCGAAGTCACAACCAACAAGTCCGGTTCCCGAACAGAAGTGTACCGAAAAGCAGAAGCCATATAAACCTTGGTGGCAACAGCGACTTGAGAAGTCCATTAATGACATAAGGAAGGAATTGGGACAACTTACAGAATTTAACAACAACGCTAAACCGTCCAGACGCCTAACTAATAGAGTCAAGAAAATTCTTAAGAAAATTAAAACTAACACAGGACATCCAAGGTATAAGGAACACTTATGTTCATATATGGACCTTCTTAGGCAAAAGCTAAAGGCGAAATCCAAACGATTGTCTCGTTACGTCAAATGCACTAAAAAGAAACAGCAAAACCACTTATTTAACACCAATGAAAAGCTGTTCTACAGACCACTTAGTAGTGCCGGAACAAACAACTACCACAATCTTCCAACTAAGGATGAACTTTTTGACTATTGGTCTTCAATATGGTCCAATCCTCAAAAACACAACGAGGGCGCAGCATGGATAGAATCCGAAGCGGACAAATCAAACATTGCTCCAATGATGTTTGATAACATCACAACAGCTGATGTAAACCAAGCTATAGGACAGATTAATAGTTGGAAAGCTCCAGGAATTGATAACATCCAAAATTTCTGGTACAAAAAATTTAGCAGCTTACACGAAGTATTGGCATCGAAATTTACACATATTCTTTAACATCCAGAAGACATTCCTGCCTTTCTTACTCATGGTTTAACCCATATGCTTCCCAAAAGAGCTAACACACAGGATCCTTCCCAGTATAGACCAATCACATGTCTTCCAACGCTTTACAAGATATTAACATCATGCATTACTAACAGAATTTACAGGCATGTGGACCAAAATAACATCTTGGCAGAGGAGCAAAAGGGATGCAAACGTGGTCACCAGGGTTGCAAAGAACAGCTTATTATCGACTCTGTTATCCTAAGGCAAGCGCAAAAGCAATGTCGCAACATCTCGACTGCTTTTGTAGACTACAGTAAGGCATTTGACAGTGTGCCTTATTCCTGGCTTATAAGCGTTTTAAACATCTATAAAATAAACCCCACCATAGTTTCTTTTCTTGAAGCTTCGATGAAGCAATGGCGAACAAGCCTTCAGGTAAATATTAATGGTCAGTATATTAAGACTAACGACATTTCTATTCGAAGGGGAATATTCCAAGCGGACTAACTTAGTCCATTGTGGTTCTGTTTGGCAATGAATCCACTTTCTACCATGCTCAACAACACTAAACTTGGCTTCAATCTTAAGATCAATAAAAATACTAACTGCACCATCTCCCACCTCCTTTATATGGATGACATCAAAATTTTTGCTTCTAATCAGCAACAAATCCAACACCTTCTGGATATAACCGAAAGGTTCTCCAGTGATATACACATGGAATTTGGTTTAGATAAGTGCAGAACCTTAAACATCGAAAAGGGAAAAATTGTCAATGGAGATGTGGCGCTACCTAGTGGAGATATAATCGCTGCCATGCAGAATGGGGAAACCTATAAATACTTGGGATTTCAACAAGCCAGATTGTTAGACCAAAAACATTCCAAGGCTAAAATCAGGGATGAGTTTTCACAAAGGGTAAGTTCTCTACTAAAATCTGAGTTGAACGCAGGAAATCTAAACCGAGCCATTAATACATATGCCGTACCTGTGTTGACCTTTTCTTTCGGTATTTTACAATGGACAAAAACCGAATTGGAAGATATTCAGAAAACAACCCGAACTATGATGACAAAGTACAGATGTCACCATCCAACATCGTCAGTGCTTAGAACAACACTACCGAGAAAGGAGGGAGGAAGAGCTTTATGCGACATAATAAATCTACACAACAAACAGATAAATAAATTGCGAGACTTCTTTGTTACCAAATCACTGTCATCGAATTTACATAAATCTGTCATAGGAGCAGATAAGAAATACTCGCCTCTAAATTTAGCAGACCCTAATTTGGATTTAGACATAACAACTGATGCTGAAAAACAAGTAAAATGGGCCCAAAAAGCTCTACATGGTCGACATCATCACGACCTAAACCAACCACACATAGATAAAATTGCATCAAATAGGTGGCTTGCTGACGGTACCCTGTTCCCAGAGACTGAAGGATTTATGATGGCCATTCAGGATCAAGTAATTAATACGAACAACTACAAAAAATTTTTTATCAGGGACCCAACCATTACAACGGACAAGTGTAGACGGTGCCAACAAACTTCGGAAACCATACAACACATCACATCAGGATGTTCAACCATAGCCAACACGGATTATTTACGCAGGCACAACCAGCTGTGTAATATTATCCACCAGAAACTGGCCAACAAATATGGACTGCTAAATACCTATACACCGTACTACAAGTATAATCCACAGGCAGTGCTCGAGAATGCAGATTTTACACTCTACTACGATAGGTCCATTATCACCAAAAGACAGGTGACGAATAATCGACCCGACATTGTAGTAGTCGATAAGAAAGCTAAATCGGTGCTGTTAGTCGATGTTGCAGTTCCAAACAATAACAACGTTTTGGATAAGTATAATGAAAAGATGGCAAAGTACACCGATCTTGCCATAGAAGTGGGACAGATGTGGCATGCAGAAAAAGTGGAGGTGGTACCGATCATCGTATCATCAACTGGACTCATTCCTAAAAGTCTTGAAGACAGTCTTACAAAACTCGATCTTCATAAAAACACTTTTATTGACTTGCAAAAAGCGGCAATTTTAAACACATGTCACACTGTTCGGAAATTTTTAAATATGTAAATTTTAAGCCTAATCCCATTTGCGTTTACGCTCGGGATAGGTAAATATTACCAGAGAAAGCTGAGTAAGTGCATAAGTCTTTTGATAATAATAATAATAATAATAATAATAATAATAATAATAATAATAATAATAATAATAATAATAATAATAATAACAACAAGCAGATAAATAAATTACGAGACTTCTTTATTACTAAATCAACATCATCTAATTTACACAAATTTATTGTAGGAGCAGATAAAAATTATTCCCCTCTAAATTTAGCAGGTCCTAATGTGGATTTAGAAATAACAACGGATGCTGGGAAACACGTAAAATGGGCCCAAAAAGCTCTACATGGTCGACATCATCACGACCTTAACCAACCACACATTGACAAACTAGCATCAAATAGGTGGCTTGCTGACGGTACCTTGTTCCCAGAGACTGAAGGATTTATGATGGCCATTCAGGATCAAGTAATTAATACTAACAATTACAAAAAATTTGTTATCAGGGACCCAACTATTACATCGGATAAGTGTAGACGGTGCCAACAAACGTCGGAAACCATACAACACATCACTTCAGGATGTTCAACCATAGCCAACACGGATTATTTACGCAGGCACAACCAGCTGTGTAATATTATCCACCAGAAACTGGCCAACAAATATGGACTGCTAAATACATATACACCCTATTACAAATACAACCCACAGGCAGTACTGGAGAATGCAGATTTTAGACTCTACTACGATAGGTCCATTATCACCGATAGACAGGTGACGAATAATCGACCCGACATTGTAGTGGTGGATAAAAAAGCTAATTCAGTGCTGCTAGTCGATGTTGCAGTTCCAAACAACAACAATATTTTGGACAAATATAATGAAAAGATAGCAAAGTACACCGACCTTGCTATAGAAGTAGGGCAGATGTGGCATGCAGAAAAAGTGGAGGTGGTACCGATCATCATATCATCAACCGGACTTATCCCGAGAAGTCTTGAAGATAGTCTTAAAAAACTCAGTCTTCATAAAAATACTTTCATTGATTTGCAAAAAGCGGCAATTTTAAATACATGTCACACTGTTCGGAAATTTTTAAATATGTAATCTTTGAGCCTAATCCCATTTGCGTTTACGCTCGGGATAGGTAAATATTACCAGCGAAAGCTGAGTAAGTGCATAAGTCTTTTGATAATAATAATAATAATAATAATAATAATAATAATAATAATAATAATAATAATAATAATAATAATAATAATAATAATAATAATAATAATAATAATAATAATAATAATAATAATAATAATAATAATAATAATAATAATAATAATAATAATAATAATAATAATAATAATAATAATAATAATAATAATAATAATAATAATAATAATAATAATAATAATAATAATAATAATAATAATAATAATAATAATAATAATAATAATAATAATAATAATAATAATAATAATAATAATAATAATAATAAACCAGCACGGAGTAGTTTTTCTACCTGGGGAGTGACGCCCCCACGGGTCCGAGTTACCTGGGCTGGGAAAATGGTAGTACCTGGCAGTAGGTATAAAATGCAAATACAACGATGTCGAATTTTAAAACTATGTTACCCCAGGTGGGTAGAGCACTACGCTCACAATCCCACACAGCCGGTGTACCTGGTATGTCGACTGTCTGCTCCACGGATTCTGGGGGGAGCAATAATTCGATTGTTACCGATACCTTATCACTCAGGAATCGTCAGGTGAATCGACATTGCAACACCTACAACTCTTGTCGCGTTCAAGTTGATGACAGAAGGGCTTGTTCGAAAAATGATGCATCTTCTTCCTCGGTTAGCGGCATGCGCAGCGTGACACCGAGTATGGCTACTGCGATAACACAAGAGGAAAATATCACCGATTCTCCTCCACCGGTTTCTGCTGTTTCTGGAGTATCGCAGGACGGTACATCCATGACCACTAAAGCCGGAACGCCTAGGAAACGTATGAAGTGGACTACAGAGATGAATTCATTCATTATACGATCCTATTTTAAAATCACCAAAATTGAGACAGATCTAACAACTTACAGATTCGCCCTTCATCGGGCATTTATAGAACAATATCCGGAGTTTCAACATGTTACGGAGCAACGTATTGCTGACCAGCGTCGAACAATTCTTAAAAACAATTTACTACCTGGTCCACTAATGCAACAAATACGAAGTGAAGTACTTCTTGAGCTCCAAACAGAAGACAATCATAATGTAATCCAACATACAAATGATCAGCTGGATAATGTAAGGCTTGATGACCACACTAGCGATGACACACCAAACATTGATCAAGACGAAAACCCAAACACAGACAGTAACACACAACCTGACGAACACGAAAATGCTGTTGCCGAACTCTCTAAAGCAATATTAGAATTTGATGGTAGCAGCCCAATTCACCGACCAATATTGCCCAAACTCAAAACGAATAAGAACACCAATAGGATTCTAGCAGTCATTAATTTACTCTTAAATGATCGTGCCAAGAACTACCGTACTCTGGAAGAGATACACACCCTTATCTACTGTGGTGCAGTTGCAGTGCTGCGATGTCACAACCAACAAGTCCGGGTTCCGAACAAAAAGTATACCGAAAAGCAGAAGTCATATAAACCTTGGTGGCAACAGCGACTTGAGAAGTCCATTAATGACATAAGGAAGTTATTGGGACAACTTACAGAATTTAACAACTTCGCCAAACCGTCCAGACGCCTAATTAATAGGGTCAAAAAAATTTTAAAGAAAATTAAAACAAACACAGGTCATCCACGGTATAAGGAACATTTATGCTCATATATGGACCTTCTTAGGCAGAAGCTAAAGGCAAAATCCAAAAGATTATCTCGTTACGTCAAATGTACTAAAAAGAAACAGCAAAACCACTTATTTAACACCAATGAAAAGCTGTTCTACAGACAACTTAGTAGCGCCGGAACTAACAACTACCACAATCTTCCAAGTAAGGATGAACTTACTGACTATTGGTCTTCAATATGGTCCAATCCTCAAAACCACAACGAGGGTGCAGCATGGATAGAATCCGAGACGGACAAATCAAACATTACTGCTATGGTGTTTGATAACATAACAACAGCTGAAGTAAACCAAGCCGTAGGAGAAACTAATAGTTGGAAAGCTCCAGGAATTGATAATATTCAAAATTTCTGGTACAAAAAATTTGACAGCTTACACGAGGTAATGGCATCAAAATTTACACACATTCTTCAACATCCAGAAGACATTCCAGTCTTTCTCACTCATGGTTTAACCCATATGCTTCCCAAAACAGCCAACACACAGGATCCTTCCCAGTATAGACCAATCACATGTCTTCCAACGCTTTACAAGATATTAACATCATGCATTACTAACAGAATTTACAGGCATGTTGACCAAAATAACATCTTGGCAGAGGAGCAAAAGGGATGTAAACGTGGTCACCAGGGTTGCAAAAAACAGCTTATTATCGACTCTGTGATACTAAGGCAAGCGCAAAAGCAATGTCGCAACATCTCGACTGCTTTTGTAGACTACCGTAAGGCATTTGACAGCGTGCCTCATTCCTGGCTAATAAGCGTTTTAAACATCTACAAAATAAACCCCACCATAGTTTCTTTTCTTGAAGCTTCGATGAAGCAATGGCGAACAAGCCTTCAGGTAAATATTAATGGTCAGTATATTAAGACAAAGGACATTTCTATTCGAAGGGGAATATTCCAAGGGGACTCACTTAGTCCATTGTGGTTCTGTTTGGCAATGAATCCACTTTCTACTATGCTCAACAACACTAAACTTGGCTTCAATCTTAAGATCAATAAAAATACTAACTGCACCGTCTCCCACCTCCTTTATATGGATGACATCAAAATTTTTGCTTTCAATCAGCAACAAATCCAACATCTTCTGGATGTAACCGAAAGGTTTTCCAGGGATGTACGTATGCAATTTGGATTAGATAAGTGCAGAACCTTAAACATCGAGAAGGGAAAAATTATTAATGGAGATTTGGCGCTCCCTAATGGAGAAATAATCGCTGCTATGCAAAATGGGGAAACATACAAATACCTGGGATTTCAAAAGGCCAGGTTGTTGGACCAAAAACAGTCCAAGTCCAAAATCAGGAATGAGTTTTCACAAAGGGTAAGTTCCATACTAAAATCTGAATTGAACGCAGGCAACCTAAACCGAGCTATTAATACATATGCCGTACCGGTGTTGACCTACTCGTTCGGCATTTTACAATGGACAAAGACCGAATTGGAAGATATTCAGAGAACAACCCGGACTATGATGACAAAGTACAGATGTCACCATCCAACATCGTCAGTGCTTAGAACAACACTACCGAGAAAGGAGGGAGGAAGAGCTCTATGCGACATAATAAATCTGCATAACAAACAGATAAATAAATTGCGAGACTTCTTTGTTACCAAATCACTGTCATCGAATTTACATAAATCTGTCAAAGGAGCAGATAAGAAATACTCGCCTCTAAATTTAGCAGACCCTAATATGGATTTAGAAATAACAACTGATGCTGAGAAACACGTAAAATAGGCCCAAAAAGCTCTACATGGTCGACATCATCACGACCTTAACCAACCGCACATTGACAAAATAGCATTAAATAGGGGCTGCTGACGGTACCTTGTTCCCAGAAACTGAAGGATTTATGATGGCCATTCAGGATCAAGTAATCAATACGAACAACTACAAAAAATGTGTTATCAGGGACCCAACTATTACAACGGATAAGTGTAGACGGTGCCAACAAACATCGGAAACCATACAACACATCACATCAGGATGTTCAACCATAGCCAACACGGATTATTTACGTAGGCATAACCAGCTGTGTAATATTATCCACCAGAAACTGGCCAACAAATATGGACTGCTTAAAACCTATACACCGTATTACAAGTATAATCCACAGGCAGTGCTCGAGAATGCAGATTTTAGACTCTACTACGATAGGTCCATTATCACCGATAGACAGGTGACGAATAATCGACCCGACATTGTAGTAGTGGATAAGAAAGCTAAATCGGTGCTGTTAGTCGATGTTGCAGTTCCAAACAATAACAACGTTTTGAATAAGTATAATGAAACGATGGCAAAGTACACCGATCTTGCCATAGAAGTGGGACAGATGTGGCATGCAGAAAAAGTGGAAGTGGTACCGATCATCGTATCATCAACTGGACTCATTCCCAAAAGTCTTGAAGACAGTCTTAAAAAACTCGATCTGTTAGAAAATTTTTAAATATGTAAATTTTGAGCCTAATCCCATTTGCGTTTACGCTCGGGATAGGTAAATATTACCAGCAATAGCTGAGTAAGTGCATAAGTCTTTTGATAATAATAATAATAATAATAATAATAATAATAATAATAATAATAATAATAATAATAATAATAATAATAATAATAATAATAATAATAATAATAATAATAATAATAATAATAATAATAATAATAATAATAATAATAATAATAATAATAATAATAACCTACAACTCTTGTCGCGTTCAAGTTGATGACAGAAGGGCTTGTTCAAAAAGTGGTGCATCTTCTTCCTCGGTTAGCGGCATGCGCAGCGTGACACCGAGTATGGCTACTGCGACAACAGAAGAGGAAAATATCACCGATTCTCCTCCACCGGTTTCTGCTGTTTCTGGAGTATCGCAGGACGGTACATCCATGACCACTAAAGCCAGAAAGCCTAGGAAACGTATGAAGTGGACTACAGAGATGAATTCATTCATTATACGATCCTATTTTAAAATCACCAAAATTGAGACAGATCTTACAACTTACAGATTCGCCCTTCATCGGGCATTTATAGAACAATATCCGGAGTTTCAACATGTTACGGAGCAACGTATTGCTGACCAGCGTCGAACAATTCTTAAAAACAATTTACTACCTGGTCCACTAATGCAACAAATACGAAGTGAAGTACTTCTTGAGCTCCAAACAGAAGACGATCATAATGTAATCCAACATACAAATGATCAGATGGATAATATAAGACTTGATGACCACACTAGCGAGGACACACCAAACATGGATCAAACCGAAAACATAGATAATGACACACAAACAGACGAACACGAAAATGCTGTTGCCGAACTGTCTAAAGCAATAGCAGAATTTGATGGTACCAACCCAATTCAGCGACCAATATTGCCCAAACTGAGATCAAATAAGAACACCAATATGATTCTTGCACTTTTTAATCCCATTTTAAATGAACGTGCTAAGGACTGCCAAACACTGGAAGAAATCCACACCCTTATTTACTGTGGTGCAGTTGCAGTGCTACGAAGTCACAACCAACAAATCCGGTTTCCGAACAAAAATTGTTCCGAAAAGAAGAAGCAACATAAACCTTGGTGGCAACAGCGACTCGAGAAGTCCATTAATGACATAAGGAAGGAGTTGGGACAACTTACAGAATTTAAAACCAGCACAAAACCCTCCAGACGCTTAACTAATAGGGTCAAGAAAATCTTTAAAAAAATTAAAACCAACACAGAACATCCAAGACATAAGGAACACCTATGCTCATATATGGACCTTCTTAGACAAAAGCCAAATCTAAACGATTGTCTCGATACGTTAAATGTACTAAAAAGAAGCAACAAAATCACTTATTTGACAACAATGAAAAGCTGTTCTATAGACAACTGAGTAGCGTAGGAACAAACAGCAACGATAATCTCCCAAGTAAGCATGAACTTACTGACTATTGGTCTTCAATATGGTCCAATCCTCAAAAACACAACGAGGGTGCCGAATGGATTCAATCTGAGAAGGATAAGTCAAACATTGCTCCAATGTTGTTTAACAACATAACAACAGCTGAAGTAAACCAAGCAGTAGGAGAAACTAACAGTTGGAAAGCTCCAGGTATTGATAATATCCAAAATTTCTGGTACAAAAAATTTGACAGCTTACACGAGATAATCGCATCAAAATTTACACATATTCTTCAACATCCAAAAGACATTCCAGCCTTTCTTACTCATGGTTTAACTCATATGCTTCCCGAAACAGCTAACACACAGGACCCCTCACAGTATAGACCAATCACATGTCTTCCAACGCTTTACAAGATACTAACATCTTGCATTACTAACCGAATTTATAGGCATGTCGACCAAAATAACATCTTGGCAGAGGAGCAAAAGGGATGTAAACGTGGTCACCAGGGATGCAAAGAACTTGTTATTGACTCTGTGATCCTAAGGCAAGCGCAAAAGCAATGTCACAACATATCGACTGCTTTTCTAGATTACCGTAAGGCATTTGACAGCGTACCACATTCCTGGCTCTTAAGTGTTTTAAACATCTATAAAGTACATCCCACCATAGTTACTTTTCTTGAAACTTCGATGAAGCAATGGCGAACAAGCCTTCAGGTAAACATTAATGGACAGTATATTAAGACTAACGAAATTGTTATTCGCAGGGAAATATTCCAAGGTGACTCACTTAGTCCACTGTGGTTCTGTTTGGCAATGAATCCACTGTCTACCATGCTCAATGACACAAAATATGGCTTTAATCTTAAGACTAATAGAAACACCAACTGCACTGTTTTCCATCTTCTTTATATGGGTGCTAATCAACAACAAATTCAACATCTTCTGGATATAACCGAAAGATTCTCCAGTGATATACACATGGAATTTGGATAAGGTAAATGCAGAACCTTAAACATCGAAAAGGAAAAAATTGTCAATGGAGATGTGGCGCTGCCTAATGGAGATATAATCGATGCCATGCAGAATGGGGAAACCTATAAATACTTGGAATTTCAACAAGCCAGATTATTAGACCAAAAACAGTCCAAGTCCAAAATCAAGGATCAGTATACACAGAGGGTACGTTCATTAATAAAATCGGAACTAAACGCAGGAAACCTTAATCGAGCAATTAATACATATGCCGTACCTGTGTTAACTTATTCGTTTGGGATTCTACGATGGACAAAAACTGAATTGGAAGATATTCAGAGAACAACAAGGACTATGATGACCAAGTACAGATATCACCATCCAATATCGTCATTGCTTAGAACAACACTACCAAGAAAGGAGGGAGAAAGAGCTTTATGCGATATAGTAAATCTACATAACAATCAGATAAATAGAATACGAGACTCCTTTATTACAAAATCACTGTCATCTAATTTACATAAGTCTGTCAAAGGAGCAGATAAGAAATACTCGCCTCTAAATTTAGCAGACCCTCATATGGACTTGGAAATAACAACAGATGCTGAGAAACACGTAAAATGGGCCCAAAAAGCTCTAATGGTCGACATCATTACGACCTTAACCAACCACACATTGACAAAATAGCATCAAATAGGTGGCTTGCTGACGGTACCTTGTTCCCAGAGACTGAAGGATTTATGATGGCCATTCAGGATCAAGTAATTAATACAAACAACTACAAAAAATTTGTTATTAGGGACCAAACTATTACATCGGACAAGTGTAGACGGTGCCAACAAACGTCGGAAACCATACAACACATCACATCAGGATGTTCAACCATAGCCAACACGGATTATTTATGCAGGCACAACCAGCTGTGTAATATTATCTACCAGAAACTGACCAACCAATATGGACTGCTAAATACATATACACCCTATTACAAATACAATCCACAGGCAGTGCTCGAGAATGCAGATTTTAGACTCTACTACGATAGGTCCATTATCACCGATAGACAGGTGACGAATAATAGACCCGACATTGTAGTAGTGGATAAGAAAGCTAAATCGGTGCTGTTAGTCGATGTTGCAGTTCCAAACAATAACAACGTTTTGGATAAGTATAATGAAAAGATGGCAAAGTACACCGATCTTGCCATAGAAGTGGGACAGATGTGGCATGCAGAAAAAGTGGAGGTGGTACCGATCATCGTATCATCAACTGGACTCATTCCCAAAAGTTTTGAAAACAGTCTTAAAAAACTCGATCTTCATAAAAACGCTTTTATTGACTTGCAAAAAGCGGCAATTTTAAACTTATGTCATACTGTTAGAAAATTTTTAAATATGTAAATTTTGAGCCTAACATAATAATAATAATAATAATAATAATAATAATAATAATGGAAAATGAAAAATATCTTCTATATTGGGATAGAGACATTCAAACGGACAGATCAGTCCAGCATAATCGACCCGATATTGTAATGTTTAATAAAACCGAAAAAGAAATATTCCTTATAGACATCGCAGTCCCAGCCCCTACTAACACACAAAAAAAACAGGCAGAAAAAATAGAGAAATACTTACCTTTATCCCAAGATCTGAAAGAAACTTGGCAGGCAAAGAGGATATTTATCGTACCAATCGTAATCGGAGCAACAGGAGAAATTCCCAAACAACTAAAGAACCATCTGGAAAGTCTCGGGCTCCCAAAAACTCTCTTCTTCGAACTACAAAAAGCGGTCATCTTAGGAACCTGCAACATAATCAGAAAAGTTTTAAACAAACATTCGTAAATAACCACATCTGTAAACCTTGCAACTAGTATTGCCGGTTGCAGCATGAATGCTCCGACTAACGTGAGAAAAAAAAAATATATGTATATATTATAATAATAATAATAATAATAATAATAATAATAATAATAATAATAATAATAATAATAATAATAATAATAATAATAATAATAATAATAATAATAATAATAATAATAATAATAATAATAATAATAATAATAATAATAATAATAATAATAATAATAATAATAATAATAATAATAATAATAATAATAATAATAATAATAATAATAATAATAATAATAATAATAATAATAATAATAATAATAATAACCTACAACTCTTGTCGCGTTCAAGTTGATGACAGAAGGGCTTGTTCAAAAAGTGATGCATCTTCTGTTATTGCTGTAATGAGGTTTGAGTTTCTTCGTTTCTTGTGAAAATATTCTTTTATATTGTTGATCTGTTTGTTGTGTAGTGATTCAATGTCTATGAAACCTCTTCCCCCTTTCTTTCTTGGTATAGTGATTCTTTCTATTGCACTCCTCGGATGATGTTTGTTGAAGGTTGTGAGGGTTTTTCTGATATTTCTGTCAAGGCTTTCTAGGTCAATTTTGGACCATTTTATTAACCCAAATGAATAAGTAAGGATCGGTATTGCAAATGTGTTTTTAGAGTTTAGGCTAGTTTTTGAAAGCATTCTGAGACGTTGATTAAATATTGTTTTAAATTTGTTTTTGGTATATGTGTGATCTATTGTTCTATTTTGCTCTATTCCTAAATATTTGTAATATTCTGTTGGTTCCATTGCATCAATATTTTCAAGAGATGTGGTTGTAAGTAGAATTAACATTAACGGTCTGTGGGCGTAAATTTTAAAAAATCATCGATACTGTAAAAACAGTGTTCTAATAAAAACAGCTTAGTGAATTTACTAAATTCACGAAGACTTTGATTTTTGAGATCGAGACCTCTAAAAAAACTATTAAAAACATTGTAAAGTTCAACATCCAGTTTATTCGCCTGGGTAGTCCTGAGTCTAGAGAAAGGAGCCACAAGATTCACCGCATTCCTTGTGCCGTAGGTATGAATGTGAGAATGTGAATTATAATTCGATCTATTCTTGTGAACCAATGTTAATGTTTCATAAATATACAGACAAGGAACCGGTAAAATCCTGCACCCCCTAAACAGTTCACGGCAGTGCGAACCATAAGGAGCATTCCCGATAATCCTCACTGCAGATTTCTGAAGAGCGAAAACTTTATAAGCCCCACTGGAGTTTCCCCAAAATCTAATGCCATAAGTGAGAAGCGAGTGAATGGTGCCAAAATACGCAGGACGAAGTGCACTGGTTTGCAAGCAATTACGAAGCTGCCGCAGTGCGTAAATCCGCGAAGATATCGTAGAGCACAAAGCTTCAATTTGAGCAGACCAGGTAAGACTCGAGTCAAGCGTTAAACCGAGAAGCCTAACTGGTTGTGACTTATGAGCCAGCTTGTCCGAAGTGAAAGCGATTTTGACGGTCTTGCTTTCATTCAATTGCAATTTATTAGCCACAAACCAATTTTTTGCTAATGAAAGATGTTCAGATCCATCAGACTCATCCTCATTATAAAGTAGTGTCGTGTCATCAGCATATAAAATACAAGTACATCCGCTAACGGCTGACGGCAAGTCATTAATAAATATTGGAAAAAGTAAGGGTCCCAAAACTGAACCCTGTGGAACTCCAAATCGGATTGGCATATTAACTGATTCACACCCATCAAAGCTAACATACTGGGTCCTATCGGCAAGGTACGAGCCAAGGAGCTCGGATGGTAAACCACGAATGCCGTAATGTTCCATTTTGGCAAGCAAAAGAGAATGGTCCACGCAGTCAAACGCCTTGGCGAGATCGCACAGAATAACAGAAGTACCGTGGCGCTCGTCAAGGCCATCGACCACGGTCCCAATCACCTTTGCAAGAGCATCGATTGTTGAGACATTTTTTCTAAAACCAAACTGATGAGGAGAAATGATGGAATGAAGCTCAAGAAATTCTAGAAGTCTCCGGTTGATAATGATTTCAAAAATTTTTGATAAAACGGGAACGATGGAAATCGGTCTGAAATTATTGGCACAATTCAAGTCACCTTTTTTATGCAACGGCAAAACCTTAGCAATCTTTAGCTCACCAGGCCAGTTACCCTCGGTTAAGCAAGCATTAAATAAAAGTGTTAAAGGACCGGTAACATGTTCAAGAGCAGCCTTTATTAAACGGCTACTTAGGCCATAACAATCAGTGCATGTTGAGTTTTTTAGCTGCAAAATAGCCGCTTGAACCTCACCTTCAACAACTGGAGGTAAAAAGAAAGAGGTAGAAGGACTAGGTAAACCACTGACAAAGTTAAGGAGATCGGAAACTGCGGTCGGCAAAGCGCTAGAAATTCTTTCTGCAATGTTAGCAAAAAAGCTATTAAACTTCGAAGATGTTAACGCAGAAACTGTATTCTGACATTTCTTGTTCTCTCTCTCCTGGTTTACTATCTTCCAGATCATTTTATTCTGATTATCTGACATCTGAATAGCCTCAGAATACGAATTCCTTTTGGCGGATCTGATCTCTTGCTTATAAACTTTTCTGATGCTGCAGTACAACCGCCAATCCTCCAGATCTCTAGAAGACTGGAACGCGCGTCTACATCTTAACACTTCTTTTCGGCGCATCTTTAGTTCATGACCAAACCACCTTGCTCGTGTTTGTCTCCGAGAGTGTAACTTGGTAGGTTAGCGGCATGCGCAGCGTGACACCGAGTATGGCTACTGCGACAACAGAAAAGGAAAATAACACCAAATCTCCTCCACCGGTTTCTGCTGTTTCTGGAGTATCGCAGGACGGTACATCTATGACCACTAAAGCCGGAAAGCCCAGGAAGCGTATGAAGTGGACTACAGAGATGAATTCATTCATTATACGTTCCTATTTTAAAATCACTAAAATAGAGACAGATCTAACAACTTACAGATTCGCCCTTCATCGAGATTTATAGAACAATATCCGGAGTTTCAACATGTTACAGAGCAACGAATTGCTGACCAGCGTCGAACAATTATTAAAAACAATTTACTACCTGGTCCACTAATGCAACAAATACGAAGTGAAGTACTTCTTGAGCTCCAAACAGAAGACGATCATAATGTAATCCAACATACAAATGATCAGATGGATAATATAAGACTTGATGACCACACTAGCGAGGACACACCAAACATGGATCAAACCGAAAACATAGATAATGACACACAAACAGACGAACACGAAAATGCTGTTGCCGAACTCTCTAAAGCAATAGCAGAATTTGATGGTACCAACCCAATTCAGCGACCAATATTGCCCAAACTGAGATCAAATAAGAACACCAATAGGATTCTTGCACTTTTTAATCTACTTTTAAATGATCGTGCTAAGGACTGCCAAACACTGAAAGAAATCCACACCCTTATCTACTGTGGTGCAGTTGCAGTGCTACGAAGTCACAACCAACAAATCCGGTTTCCGAACAAAAATTGTTCCGAAAAGAAGAAGCAACATAAACCTTGGTGGCAACAGCGACTCGAGAAGTCCATTAATGACATAAGGAAGGAGTTGGGACAACTTACAGAATTTAAAACCAGCACAAAACCCTCCAGACGCTTAACTAATAGGGTCAAGAAAATCTTAAAAAAAATTAAAACCAACACAGAACATCCAAGACATAAGGAACACCTATGCTCATATATGGACCTTCTTAGACAAAAGCTAAAAGCCAAATCTAAACGATTGTCTCGATACGTTAAATGTACTAAAAAGAAGCAACAAAATCACTTATTTGACAACAATGAAAAGCTGTTCTATAGACAACTGAGTAGCGTAGGAACAAACAGTAACGATAATCTCCCAAGTAAGCATGAACTTACTGACTATTGGTCTTCAATATGGTCCAATCCTCAAAAACACAACGAGGGTGCCGAATGGATTCAATCTGAGAAGGATAAGTCAAACATTGCTCCAATGTTGTTTAACAACATAACAACAGCTGAAGTAAACCAAGCAGTAGGAGAAACTAACAGTTGGAAAGCTCCAGGAATTGATAATATCCAAAATTTCTGGTACAAAAAATTTGACAGCTTACACGAGATAATCGCATCAAAATTTACACATATTCTTCAACATCCAGAAGACATTCCAGCCTTTTTTACTCATGGTTTAACTCATATGCTTCCCAAAACAGCTAACACACAGGACCCCTCACAGTATAGACCAATCACATGTCTTCCAACGCTTTACAAGATACTAACATCTTGCATTACTAACCGAATTTATAGGCATGTCGACCAAAATAACATCTTGGCAGAGGAGCAAAAGGGATGTAAACGTGGTCACCAGGGATGCAAAGAACAACTTGTTATTGACTCTGTGATCCTAAGGCAAGCGCAAAAGCAATGTCGCAACATATCGACTGCTTTTGTAGACTACCGTAAGGCATTTGACATCGTACCACATTCCTGGCTCTTATGTGTTTTAAACATCTATAAAGTACATCCCACCATAGTTACTTTTCTTGAAACTTCGATGGAGCAATGGCGAACAAGCCTTCAGGTAAACATTAATGGACAGTATATTAAGACTAACGAAATTGTTATTCGCAGGGGAATATTCCAAGGTGACTCACTTAGTCCACTGTGCTTCTGTTTGGCAATGAATCCACTGTCTACCATGCTCAATGACACAAAATATGGCTTCAATCTTAAGACTAATAGAAACACCAACTGCACTGTTTCCCATCTTCTTTATATGGATGATATAAAAATTTTTGCTGCTAATCAACAACAAATTCAACATCTTCTGGATATAACCGAAAGGTTCTCCAGTGATATACACATGGAATTTGGTTTAGGAAAATGCAGAACCTTAAACATCGAAAAGGGAAAAATTGTCAATGGAGTGGCGCTGCCTAATGGAGATATAATCGCTGCCATGCAGAATGGGGAAACCTATAAATACTTGGGATTTCAACAAGCCAGATTATTAGACCAAAAACAGTCCAAGTCCAAAATCAAGGATCAGTATACACAGAGGGTTAGTTCATTACTAAAATCGGAACTGAACGCAGGAAACCTTAATCGAGCAATTAATACATATGCCGTACCTGTGTTAACTTATTCGTTTGGGATTCTAAAATGGACAAAAACTGAATTGGAAGATATTCAGAGAACAACAAGGACTATGATGACCAAGTACAAATATCACCATCCAATATCGTCGGTATTTAGAACAACATTGCCGAGAAAGGAGGGAGGAAGAGCTCTATGTGACATAATCAATCTACACAATAAGCAGATAAATAAATTACGAGACTTCTTTATTACTAAATCAACATCATCTAATTTACACAAATTTATTGTGGGAGCAGATAAAAATTATTCCCCTCTAAACTTAGCAGGTCCTAATGTGGATTTAGAAGTAACAACAGATGCTGAGAAACACGTAAAATGGGCCCAAAAAGCTCTACATGGTCGACATCATCACGACCTTAACCAACCGCACATTGACAAAATAGCATTAAATAGGTGGCTTGCTGACGGTACCTTGTTCCCAGAGACTGAAGGATTTATGATGGCCATTCAGGATCAAGTAATTAATACGAACAACTACAAAAAATTTGTTATCAGGGACCAAACTATTACATCGGACAAGTGTAGACGGTGCCAACAAACGTCGGAAACCATACAACACATCACATCAGGGTGTTCAACCATAGCCAACACGGATTATTTACGCAGGCACAACCAGCTGTGTAATATTATCCACCAGAAACTGGCCAACAAATATGGACTGCTGAATACATATACACCGTATTACAAGTACAATCCACAGGCAGTGCTCAAGAATGCAGATTTTAGACTCTACTACGATAGGTCCATTATCACCGATAGACAGGTGACGAATAATCGACCCGACATTGTAGTAGTGGATAAAAAATCTAATTCAGTGCTGCTAGTCGATGTTGCAGTTCCAAACAACAACAATATTTTGGACAAATATAAGGAAAAGATAGCAAAGTACACCGATCTTGCTATAGAAGTAGGGCAGATGTGGCATGCAGAAAATGTGGAGGTGATACCGATCATCGTATCATCAACTGGACTCATCCCCAAAAGTCTTGAAGACAGTCTTAAAAAACTCGATCTTCATAAAAACACTTTTATTGACTTGCAAAAAGCAGCAATTTTAAATACATGTCACACTGTTCGGAAATTTTTAAATATGTAAATTTTGAGCCTAATCCCATTTGCGTTTACGCTCGGGATAGGTAAATATTACCAGCGAAAGCTGAGTAAGTGCATAAGTCTTTTGATAATTATAATAATAATAATAATAATAATAATAATAATAATAATAATAATAATAATAATAATAATAATAATAATAATAATAATAATAATAATAATAATAATAATAATAATAATAATAATAATAATAATAATAATAATAAGAAACCCTGGACGGATGAACCACCCTGCAAAAAGAGAATACAATCCCAGATCGCAGGGTTTAGACGAGAGCACTCACAACTAAAGGAATTACAACAACCAGAACTTAGTGGCAAGATGGAGCTGAAGAAAATTATTTATAGAAAATATAAAATAAAGACACCAAAAGATCACACAAAAATAACTGAGCAATTAAAACAAAAGGTTGCGGGTTTATGTTCGGGAAGCTTGTAAGAATCAAATTTCCAAAAATATTTCAAATAAGAACAAAAATTTACAGGGAATTAAGAAAACTAGGAATATTGTCAAAGGTTTGAGACAGAAGGAATGTTTTTACTTAAAAGCTGACAAAGGAAACAAGGTTGTTATAATGGACAAACAAGACTATTTCGAAAGAGTGGATCACTTGATCGAGAATGGTCCTTACGTTAAGATTCAAAAAATCCACTAAATAAAATGATTTCCATGGTGAAGAACACTCTCAAAAGTTGTAAGAACCTTTGTCGATTCGTTAAAGTATAAATTAACTGTAAGTAACCCTACATTGTCAAAGCTCTATTGCCTTCCTAAGATACATAAACCTGGGAAGGCAATGAGACCTATTGTTTCAGCTATATGTACACCTAGTTATAAGATTTCAAAATGGTTATCGAACGAGTTTGAAAATCTACCCAAAAAATGTAACACTTTTTCAGTTAAAAATTCATTAGAATTTATCAAGAAGTTAAAGATGTTGTTCTAGAAGATGGGGAAATTTTAATCTCGTTCGATGTTAGTTCTTTATTTCCTAGCGTACCGATTCCACAAACTTTACAGTATCTAGAAGAACTACTCATCTTGAATGATCTGGGTGTTGAATTTAGAACTGAATACCTACGATTAGCTAAACTATGCATGGACCAAAATTACTTTCAATACAACAATCAGGTTTATCAACAATATGAAGGACCAGCAATGGGTAATTGTTTATCACCATTTATAGCCAACCTTTTTATGAGCAATTTTGAAACAAATATCAGTCAAGAGTTCGAGTATTTTCCAAGGATATGGTATAGATATGTGGACGACATTTTCACAGTTTTCAATACGAAGAAATCATCAGTAGAAGATTTCATTTCAAAATTAAATTCAAAATTCACAAGCATAAAATTCACGTTTGAACTAGAAAATAATGAACAGTTACCATTTTTGGACACATTAGTAATAAGAAATAATAACAAGTTAGAATTTGATATTTTTAGGAAAGACACCGCTACGTATAGATATATTCCGGTAGATTCTTTTCACTTTAGTCAACACAAAATGGCAAGTTTTCATTTTTTGGTTCATCGATTAATTCATTTTCCTTTTAACAAAACAAGATATAACAGAGAAAAGAATTTAATTGAGGATATAGCTGTACTTAATGGATATGATAAAAAACTAATTCATAAGCTAATCAATCGCCATACTTTTAAGAAATCTCTTTGTGAAACCACCTTTTTCCAGCAAGAACACAACGATATGAAATTCATTTCATTACCATTTATGCATCAGTATACCAAAGGATTGAATACAATTTTCGGCACGGTGGGATTAGGTTTAGTTCATAAAACTAGTAGCACCCTAAGACAATTGTTAGGAAATCCCAAGGATAAAAGAGAAGATCTGGAAAAAAGCGGTATATATGAAATAAGTTGTAATGATTGTGATAAAAAGTATGTTGGGCAAACAAAAAGATCGGTTAAAACTAGATTTAAAGAACATTTAGCTCATCTAAAATATGTACGCATAGAAAAATCTAGTATTGCCGAACATGCTTTTACCAAAAACCATTCTGTAAATGTAGATAGTTTAAAATTGTTAAAAAATGTATCTAACAATAGATTGTTGGATGCATTTAAAAGTATAGAAATTATTAAGTGTAAAAATAGATTAAATAAGGACAAAGCACCTATCCCAGATAGTCCACTTTATAGTTTATTACAAGAAAACTTATTGTAAAAATGTTTTCGCGATAAAAATTGGCTTTGCCGCCAAAAGATTTACCGCGAAAACATTTGGCGCTTAAAATGTTATATATAAGGTTAGTTTGTAGACATAGCTTTAGTTTACTTTCGGTCTTTGAAGAAGATAACTTGGTTATCGAAACGCGCGTCAGACATATAAAAGTGTGTGTTGGTGTAGTGGTAGTGTAAACGGTTTTCGGTATCAGTTTCGCCAACGGTTCCAGATTCAATATTTTACTAAAATGATATAGTGAAAATCATGCAAACAATTCAAAGTACGGACAATTTAGAGGAAAAGTCAACAGACACTAAGTGTAATATAGTGAGAAAAAAATACAATTTAACTTTATTCTATATGTAATGTATCCGCTAAGGGGCTAGAGACTATTTGTATATTATTAATTAAATTAGTTATATTTGTTTTAAATAACTAGTATGTAAATAGATACGAAAACAAACAGCTTAGTTGTAAGCAAGTCGATTAATATTATTATTTATACTGTAAAAATAGCCGGGATATAAACAAATGTAAATACGCTGACGACCGTCGTATGGGTATAGTAAATACTTTAATTTAGAATGAGTTCAAATTTAAAAAAATAAATAAATACGTGATGAATGGGGTGGGGTTTAACAACAACACTTTGCATTTAAAATTATGGCCGACGTCAAGTTCAAATTGCTTTGATTACTCGACTAAATACACACATTAACTTAAATCGAAGGAATGATCCATAACTCAAATGTGGCTAATATTAAATATCAATAAAACGTCAAACCACAATAAATTTAATGTTAAAACTATAAAAATGCGACTAGTTTTGGTCTTAGACCATCATCAGGCTAAAATAAAAAGATACAGTAAGGTAAGGATTAAGACAAGAACTTTAACAGTAATAAATATAAAGTTGGACAACGTAGTGAAATGAGGCAAAAAAAGTATTATGGAAAAGCTTACCTGATAATGTAAAAGTCAATGCAATTGTACAATATTAAAAGTTACATCAGTCAAAATGTATGAATATATGGTCTTCCTAAAGTACACAAACCAGACATTCCCATTAGACCTGTAAGTTTAATTAATTCTCCCACGTCTAAACTTTCTTAATTCTCTTTTGAAAAATCTAACTTATTTTTCTAACCCCTATTCAATTGAAAAGTCTCTCGAATTTTCTCGTAGACTTTATACAATTAAATTTCCTACAGATTCTTTTAATTTTTCTCTTGATGTTATTAATTTATTCCCCAGTATACCCCTTCTGATTGTATTTTACTAGTTAGGAATTTGCTAATTTTTAATAATGTAATGTTCCTACACATATTCTTCTTGATTTATGTTCTTTATAAGGGTTATGTTTAGAACAAAATTTCTTTAAATTCAATGATTCATTTTATTAACAATCTTCTGGTTTAACTATGGGTTCCAATCTCTCCTCATTCTTGGCTGAAGTTTTAAGAATAACATTTTATTCTACTCGAGATATGTTGATAATTGTTTTGTCTTGTTTAAAGGCACTCTTTCTGACATAGACAATTTTCTTACCTAGAATTAAATTTTCTATTGAAATAATAAGCGTTTTATTGATACATATAAACTTAGTGTAGTATTTGGTATTTATACCAAGTGATTAATTGTAAATATAACATAATGTTGATTTTATCATAATGTGTTTAGAAGATTTATCTGATTTGTTTTTGCTATATGATTACCTATAGATTTGGTATTTTATGTTTTTATATTGGATACAGTGATATAATTCGTTGTTTTAAAGGTCATGTGGAAATTTATGAGTGGCTGCCCGGAGATTGTGTTCATGAAGAATATTTAAAGTTTAGCCCAGACTGTAAGTTCGCCAGAATGATAAATGAAAATAAATGTAAAAAGAGGAATGAACACAAACTTTAACAAAATAATGTCAATAAATATAGTTATATTTACCTATATTTTAATGTCATTTTTTGTTTGTGTAAAAATATTATTCTATACCATTTGGATTTAATAATATATAATTTAATTACAATTCATACTTTTAATTTTTTTATGAAAGTGATGAACCTTTTTTAAATTAAGAAAATTATCCCACATTTTTGACATCGAACCATTTAATTATATAGTATTTTTGGAAAGTCGTAAATTCATAACAATAAATTTGCTTTTAACTTTTACTAGTTTTCTATTTTTATTAATAGATAACATTACATGTTGTGTTCTTATTTATATTTATGGCAAATCCATAACCAATATTTTGTTCTTTAACAGGATTAACATTTTTATCAATAATTAAAATTATCCCACATGTATATTTCTGATGCATGTCTATGACTTAAAAATTTGTTTTTACTTATTAATGTGGTTAAACACATACAATAAAGGCACATACCCTACTAATCATTTATCGAGCATATCTGAAATTTTATATATACAGCATGGAAAGTTTAACTGAAACGTTGATTCTGTAATTAATTAAATACAAGTAGGTATTTTTTTGTTTTTTTTACAAGCAATGTCTTAGAAAAAAATAAAATACCGAAATTAAGAATAATAACAATAACTTAATAAATCGGCACGATATAGTTTTTTCCTGGTTTTTCTATATCATTGCATAGTTATACTGATCTTAGAGTGAAGTCCAACCAGGATAATCCCTTAGGGCTATTATATTGTTATCTTTAATATTGTTATGTCTTATTACTTCCATATTTGGTCTAGCCTTAATACTATCTAAACAACATCAGGTACCTAGCTACAAACAAACAAAATGTAACTTAAA
Source organism: Ophraella communa (assembly GCA_035357415.1). Lineage (NCBI taxonomy): Eukaryota > Metazoa > Arthropoda > Insecta > Coleoptera > Chrysomelidae > Ophraella > Ophraella communa. Next base: position 297,069 of record JAYKXQ010000052.1, read on the forward strand.
TGTCAATCTGACGATGCTAATCTTAGCGAAACGGCCGTCATTGTAATTTAAAACCCAATTTTTTTAAATAAACTTGGATATTACGTTCAAACGAAGAGTTTTTTATTATTATTAATAGGATGGACTTCCACAAAGTAAGGGTTAGTACAATAAATTTAAATACCGAAATGTTTCTTAAAACTACCTTAATGCAATAAATATTTAAAATTCTTTCCATTTTGTTGCTGACAAGATCCCTACAGACAATAAAAACTATTTCTACATTTGATAATATTTTTGGCGGTACCTGAATAATATCGTTCCTGAATCTTTGCTGCAGCTCGGCTATGTCGTTAGGTTTGGTAGCATAAACCTAACTTTTCAAATGTCCCCTTAAAAAATTTGAAACCAGATCCGTTGGTCAAATAAATTAGGATCCAAATGATGGGGGAATAAAATCCTTAAGTAGGAACTAATTCATTTTGAAGAATAGTTAAGTATGTTTGTCCAGTTACATTTTCATCGATTTCGATGCGATTCCCATAATTCCAGCCCAGACGTTTGTTTTTTGAGGCCTTTGGATATGGGATTCACTCATCCAGTGGGGATCTTCATCAGCCCATTAAAGGCTGTTTTACCGATTTACATGTCCAAGTAATGTGAACGTAGCTTCATCAGAAAACAGCACCCATTCCAAAGAAATTTGACCACCATCGATAAATATCTTAAATCGTTCGATCGGGATTTTCTTCGTTAAGCTCGAGAAGGTTTTGCATCTTATATAGGTACTTTTTAGCATCTTTCAAAAGTTTTAAGGCGCTTATGTGACTAAAACCATGAACGCGAGCTATTTGCCTGGCGGAAGTAACAGGATAACAGGATTATTTTATCAGTCTTAAATTATCTACCAGTGATTACTTATAGTTTATTTAATAATTTATTTAATAGTTATAGTTTATTTAATAATATGATAATCATGATAACACGGAGTATTGGAATTAAAGAAGCTATAATGATAGGCACTACAATTAAGCAACAAATTCAAGAAAATGAAGTGGTAAATAGTAATTTTATTGTTCAAGAACAAGCAAACAAAATTGACTTAGGAACAAAAACCCTACTGTATGTGATATTACTATTGTTGTTATGTCATTATTTCTGGTCAATTTGGAAGACTCATAGAAGTAGCATGAAGAGAAACATAATTAGACATCTAGCCAGTAGTAGCAGAGTCACCCCAGTAGCAGTAACCCTTCAAATCCGAAGCCGATCCAGTCCAGATATCTGACGCGCCGAATGAAACAACCGTAAGTCTTGAGAACATTCGATTTTTGTAAAGACATCTATTTAATTAACAATTTATTTTAAAAACCTTCCACTTTCATAATTGTCTGTGCTAGCGGTACAATACAAAATAAAAAGAGTATAGATTTATATGAACAAAATAATTTTTTTTTTTATTGAATTTAAGTGCCTCGACAACTATGGCCATTGGCACTATAAGAAATATACATAAAAGCACTATATTAAACATAAAACAAGTATAATGTCATGCAAGTTCATATTTTATGATAGAGGTTAGTTAATTTGAGGAATTTAAATATCTTTGGAATTTCAGCGGTGCAGTTTAGAAGTTCTTTCAGGTTTGACTTAAGGTCTAGGCGCTTATATATGTTGGTGTATTCCTGGCAGTGTAAACTGGGGTACGTCGATGAGCAATACCCATTTCCTGAAGGAGCTCCCTAAACGGCCGGCCAGTATATTGTGTGCCGTTATCGGTAAGGACAATGTTCGGACAACCAAATTTGGTTATGACTTGATCGAAGAGTGCTTGCGTTACCGCCCTGGATGTCGCTTGTCGGATGGGACGGCATTCTACCCATTTCGTAAAGCGGTCCTGGAACTTAACGAGCCAATTATTGCCTTTCGAGGAACGAGGAAGCGGTCCTATAAGATCGGTCGTTACCGTTTCCCAGGGTCGGTGGTTTCTGGAGGGGTACATCTTACCGGGTGTCTTCTGCTGAGAGGATTTGTATTGTTGACAGGAGATGCATTTCCGGACATACTTCGCTATGTCTCGCATCATACCTGGCCAATAATATTTCTAACAAATCCTAGAAGTGGGCTATACCCAGATGTCCTGCCTTTGGGGCGTCATGGTTTTCTGCGAGTATAGCTTGTCGGGCAGTTTTAGGAACACAGAGTTTCCAGGCTTCATTCGCATCAGTGTCGGAAAAATCGGACAAAAGTCCGGATTCTCGGCGGGGTTGCTTTCCACAGCGGTTTTCTTGTTGCGGCACCAGGAACAGGGTTCGAAAGCTTCCAGGCTTAAAACTGGTTCGGCATCTTCGGTTTCTGTGTTCTGGACGGGGTCACGGGATAGAGCATCGGCTACCTTGTTCAGCACTTCTTTACGGTATTTTATGTCAAAGTCAAATTGTTGTAAATAAATGCTCCATCGGGCTAATCGGCCGGCGGGACTTTTAATCGAATGCAACCAGGTTAAACTTTGATGATCGGTTACTACGGTAAAATGATATCCTTCAAGATATGGTCGCATTTTCTCGATTCCCCACACTATAGCGAGGCACTCCTTCTCGGTAACGGAAAATTTCTTCTCGTTGCGACTTAGAGTCCGGCTTGCATATGCGATAACATGATCTCCGTCGGCGGCATGTTGAATCAATGCGGCTCCCAATCCATTATCGGAGGCGTCGGTTTGCAATGCGAACGGCTTGGAGAAATCGGGACACGTGAGTATCGGAGCTTCGGTGAGGCAAGTTGTAAGAGCGTCGAAGACCGGTCCAATTCCAGCGAACTCCTTTCTTAAGTAGCCGATTAAGCGGACTTGCCACTTGCGAAAAGTTCTTGACAAAGCGGCGGTACCAGGAAGCAATTCCTAAGAAACGTCTTAGACTCCGGAGATTTGTCGGTGCAGGCAGATCCCTAATGGCTGCTACCTTATCGGGATCGGTTCGGATGCCTTCGGAGGTTATGAGATGACCCAGGTATTGTAGGGATCTTTTTCCAAATTCGCACTTATCAGGGTTGATTCGGAGATTTGCGGCTCGGAGTCGTCGAAAAACTTCTTTCAGGTTTCTCAAATGTTCTTCGAAGCTTTCCCCCAAAATTAGGATGTCGTCCAGATATGCGAAGCAGTAATCATCCAGTTCCGGTCCTATAATTCGGTCCATTAACCGTTGGAAGGTGGCGGGAGTGGCATGTAAGCCAAGCGGCATAACTCGGAATTGAAATAGACCCATGCCTGGTACGGTAAAAGCTGTAATCGCTTTGCTGTCTTCGGAAAGTGGAATCTGCCAATACCCTTGTTTGAGATCAATGCTGGAAATGTATCGAGCTCGGCGTAATTTATCTAGTATTACATTGATAAACGATAGCGGATAGGCATCTTCATTAGCTACTTTAGCATTACGAATTAACGGTTGTACCTTCGGAAGATTGCTTTTGCGACATAACTCGGCGGCGGTGTCTCCCAGGTATGAGGTAGCGGCTCCTGTATCAATTAACGCTAGTAACAGAGTTTCCTTGATGTAGATGCATATGTGTGGTCTTGGGTCGGTTAAACGGATGGTATTTACCTCAGTGGGGGTTGCTTTCGAGGTTTCTTCTGGACCTCGGGCTGGTACAGCACCTCTCCAGTTTTCCGGATTACGACGGTCGCAAGGACAATCTCGGGACATTACCCCAGTTTTCCCGCAGCGTGAGCAGAATAGCTTAGGCCGACCTTGACATTCGGTTCGGAAGTGTCCAGGTTCACCACATCTTCAACAAACGTTCTGGACAGGTCCAGCAGTTGCTCGGGTATGGTTCGACTGTGGTGCTTGGTTTCTTTCTCCAGTTCTTTGGGTCTGGAATGGTCGTCTGGGTGGCGGTGATCTCACTGGAGCTGTCGCAGCTATTCTTGGTGCAGGCGTTGACGGCGTTTGATTTAGGTTCGAACTGGACCTCAATTCTGCCAAAAATAGTTCTGTCTCGAATTGTTCGTGATAGCGTAAAAATGTCGGTGAGATCGCTCTTGCGGATATACTGCCGGTATTCGGGTAACAAATTCCGATATATCCAATCCAATGCAATTCCTGCTCAGGTGCAATGCTGTCATGTCTTCTAATTAATGTTTGCATATCGGTAATATACCGGTGAGCCGGTTCCTGTATCTTTTGTAGTCGGCGACTAATTTCTATCTCTAAATCAGCAGCGTAATTAATCGGAAAATAGAAACTTCGAAAATCCTGGAAAAATTCGGCCCAATTATGCCAGTGTTGTCAGTTATTTCGGAACCAAAGGGCGGCTTCCTCGAAGGAGTTCTGGCATAAGCGGTACTAATTGGTCAATTATGATGCCTTGTGATGTGCAAATTTCCTGAAGTCGTTCTGTAAAAGTAACTGGGTCGGTGCGGCCATCGAAGTGTATATTCCATTTATGTACTTTTAACGGTGTTACTGGTCCAGGGGATCCATAGCTGATACAATAGGGAGTGGTAGCTTGCAAAGCGAGCGTCGGTAGCCTTGGCGGAGCGGTAGCGGTAATGGGGCCGGTAGCGGTAACGGGAGCGGTAACGGTAGCGGTAACGGTCGGATTATCTGAGGCGGATGTAGGAAAGCTAAGCGGTTGCGTACTCGGAGCAAGCGTAGATTTTCCGGATTTGAGGTAGCTTGCCAAACCTTTCCTCAAAACCTTAACGGTTCCGGAACTTTCCAATCCAAATTTACTCACTTCATTAATTAATTCTTCCTTCTTTAATAAGTACAGCCAGCTTATTCGGACATCGGTAGGATCGGATACAATGGCGAGGGGTGTGGTGCTTAGTACTGTCGTAGCAGGACCGGTAGTTGTAGGCGGTTGGCTGCTACTCGTTGTTGTTGCCATCTTATTTGCATCTAATCAAGTCACTACTATTTCTTCGGCGGTTGGAACGGAACTTTCTTAGCGGCTGAAACTTTCTGAGAGCTTATACTGCACTCTCTGGCGGTATATACCTAACTCTTCTTGAAACTGCACTTGATGAGAGCTTATACTGCACTCTCTGGCGGTTTATATCTAATTCTCTTGGAAACTACACTTGCTGGCGGTTTATCTTCAACCCCTTGGTGGCTGGAACTTTCTAAGAGCGTATACTGCACTCTCCGGCGGTTTATATTCAACTCCTCCGGCTGGTATTGAATCGTTGACTTATATAGGCTATTACGGTAGGGGGGGATTTTGGTAACGTAGGTTCCCCTTCCAAATTCGGACGGATATTATAATATATAAACTAGATAAAAAAAATAACGGTTACTTATTTCTGATCTGGTGGGACGTTTGATGAAAAGAAACGGTCGAGAACGGAAAGGCGAGACAAAACTGGTAATCCTGGTACAGTAACATAAAACCAACAGGACTCTTTTATATCACAGAGGAAGGCTACGGATGACCTCAGCGGTATCAAAATTACCAACAGTGCAAATAGTCAAAACATCTACCTCTCGATATCCCCGACGGACAAATCCTGGTACGGGTTTCCTCTGGTTACGGCGCAGCTGGCTGGTACGATGCAGGGCTCTTATGGGAACCGGATTTACCAATATCCAAATTCAACATACACAGTGCAGAATTACAGGCCAGGATATGGGTAGGCGATGGTTCCCATAATTACCTACTACGGAGCGCAAGTCCTTACTTCGCTTGGAAACGGCAGTCTCTTTCTCCCTCGACCTGGAATAGAACGAAGGTCCCTACTGGTTATATACAATCACGCAAAAAAAAACAATCCCTGGACGGTTGGTGTAATAATACAATGGAGGTCCCCACTCCTTTGCTGTAAAAAAAACAAATAAAGTCCTTTCCTTGGTGTAACAACACAAATGATGTCCCTACTCGGGCGCCAAATTTATAATGACGCTTTCCTAGATAGATCCAAACTTACCTTATTCGGATGGAGCTTTGATAGGGACGGTCTTCCAATTAATAAAGTTTATATCATCTCGGGCGCCACCCTCAGGATTTAAGTGGTTGAGGGCCCACATGCGACAGTTAGCCTTTAGACAGTGGAGACAAAATGGGTAATTGTGTTCAGCCCAGAAATAAATAAAACACGGACGGTACTTAACAAAACAATATATTAACAAACCATTGCGGTATATAACAAAATATAATTTGTAAGTGATTGAAAGGAAATAAAAGCGGTCAGAATACGATAAAATAACCCTAATACAGTTTGAATAAAAAAATAAAACATATTTTGGACAGTAGGCCAAGTCCAAAAAAAAACAATTTCGGTTAAACAACGAGACATACGGTAATCATATAAAACAATCAAATATACCAACAAGAAAAATAAATTAAAATTACAACCATCCGGTATATATCGTAATGTACAATACGACTTTTAATATATCGTTATATTTAATAAATATCTCATTCGGATTTGTGTCGATTTAGGCTGATACAATATAAAAGAAATTAACTAGTGGTATAAAAAAAAACATTTTCAGAAACAAAACAAAAGCTGATTATACTAGTTTGACTAGCAAAAAAATAATAAGAGAAATCAATAATTTCTAATTATAATCGTATCGTTACAAATGACTTATACATGTACATAATTTCGGTAACTACAACAAAATAATTTTTCAAAATAAGTTACGGTTAATACATTTGCGGTTTCTAGGATCTTGTACTTACTTTTTATTACAATGCTAAATTGCCAGCAACACATATTCAGGAGTACAGGAAAATAAATGAAAACAAACAAAACTATATATTTTACGGTAAATCACAACTAAGTGCAGGCCGTTTAGGCATGAAGTTAAACGGTTTCGGCAAATGCTAAAAGAAAATCAAAATTAATACGTTTACCATACTTTACATGAAAATGCGATCTAAATCGACGGTATTCAGCCGTCTACTACGGAAAGCGGAAAACTGTGAACTAGCTACGGTTATAAAAGCGGTGAAAAGCGGTAAAAGCGGTAAAAACTCAAGCTTCAGCACACCAACACACAAGTATATAAATCAGAGCGGAGATCTCCAGAGTAACCAAATTATTTTTAAATTATCCAATTAAAATATGAAAATGTAACGGAATAGTAAAACTAAACGCGACCGCTATCGCGTAGAGGGGCAAAACCCGTCAGTTTGCAACCCATGACGGGGGGAAACTTAGGAAGGGTGCACCACCAGTTTACTACCCATGATGGTGTTGAGCAGGAAAAGGATAACCTCACCAGTTTACTACCCATGATGAGGGGAACTTAGAAAAGGGGCACCACCAGTTTACTACCCATGATGGTGTTGAGCGAGGAAAGGGTGACAGGTAAGCGGCGCATATAAAGAAAAATATTATCAAGTTATGAAAATGTAACGGAATAGTAAAACAAAACGCGACCGCTATCGCGTAGAGGGCAAAACCCGTCAGTTTGCTACCTATGACGGGGGGGAAACTTAGGAAGGGTGCACCACCAGTTTACTACCCATGATGGTGTTGAGCAAGGAAAAGGATTACCTCATCAGTGTACTACCCATGATGAGGGGAACTTAGGAAGGGTGCACCACCAGTTTACTACCCATGATGGTGTTGAGTGAGGAAAGGATGACAGGTAAGCCGGAGCATATAGAGAAAAATCTTAACAAGTTACTTTGGCAAATATGAGTTAGATAGTTTGGTGTGCCTACCTTGATTCCGGTCGGTCTCGGGGTCCTCACTGGTTCACTGGTTTAGGCATAACTGTCACTGTAACTGGTACACCCATAAAATGGCCAAAATCGTCTAAATTATACAATTTTTGATAGGTAAGGGACGGATTGCGGGGGGGACACAAAAATCCTACCGCTATTCCCTTCCACCTACTTAAAGTGGGGACAGGTGCTGCGTGATCATACGACTCAGACAATTATAGCTGCTGTTTCGGTTGAAACTTGTCGGAAAACATCATTTTACTGAAAATCTGGTTTTCGCGTGAAAATGGTTACCAGCATGATTTTCCTCGTAATTTTCTGAGTCGATACCAAAAGAATTATAAAAATCGGTTCATTAATAACGGAGATACATTAAAAATATTTTAAATTCTAAAATCTTACGGTATCATTATTCCAGCAAGTAACTAATTAGCGAAGTCTTATCAGTGTTACAAAAACTTTTAAAAATATGAACAAATGAACGGTCGAATTTTAATAAATAATACTGTGCGGATTTGATGGAATATACGGACAGGAACGAAATTTTAGTAACTTCGTTACAATCTTGTAGTTAAAAAGTTTCGTATGAAAAAGAGAATGTTGCTATCTAGATTATATTGTAGTAGTTTATTCATTATTGCATTTCTGGAGATTGTATCAAAAGCACCATCGATATCAAATGTAGGATTGCAATAAGACAAGGTTGACACGAGTAGATCGATGACGTCGGAAAGCAGATTGGGCACTGGGGATAATTTTGTACTTTTCTAAAACCGTAGTAGTCTTTTATTGATCAGTTTTTTCCAGAAGTTTACAGGTGGTACATGTGAGAGATATGGGGCGATAAGATAGTAGCGTTGCGCCAACGATTCAGGAAATTGCCGTGTGTTCCAGATAAGGTTGAATATTTCAAGGAGTTTGAGGAGAGAGAGATTTGAGAGATTTTTCAAAAAATATATATGGGATATCATCGGGGCCGGCGGCTGTATTTTTGCAAGAAGATAAAGACGATTTCAGTTCGTTAAGAGTAAAGGGAGCATTGACGTAGGAAACGTCGTTTTGATCAATTGGGAGGACAGGGGGCGGTTGTTGACTTGGGTTAGAGGGATTGATAGAGGGAATGCTTCTGCTGAAGTTATTCTCGAAATTTTTGCCAGTGTATCTGCAATTGTTTGATTGTCAGAGATGATTGTGTCGTTATCTATGAGACTGGAGATTTCCAGATTAGACTTGTAACCTTGCACCTGTTTAATTTTTTTCCAGACTTGAGATGGTTCTGTATTAATTGAAAAGGACGTGACATAATTTTGCCAGGAAGATTTTTGCTTTGTTTAGTAATGTATTTAGCTTTTTGCTCTCAGCTTTTAAGTTCAATGAGATTTTCATGGGATTTGTTCTTTCGATACTTATTGAGGGCACGTTTGGATTGTCGGATGGCTTCTTCACAATCTGGATTCCACCATGGTACAGATTTGTGGGACTGTTTTACCAATATAAGAGTCAGCTGCAGAAAGTATACATTTGGTCAGTTTATTTATATCGTCACTTATATTCTCTGTGAAAATTAGGGAGGATACGTAGTTTTGGGAGAGAGTAGTAAACTCCGACCAGTCGGCGTTTTTTAAATTCCAGATGCTTCGGGTCACCGATTCCTTATTGGCATTATTCGAAATAAATATGGGAAAGTGGTTGCTACCATAAAGGTCGTCAAGGACTTGCCAGGTAAGCGAAGAAGCGGATTTTGGGTCACAGAGACTGAGATCAATTGCGGAAAATGTACCTGATGAAATGTTTAGATGTGTGTTTAAACCAGTGTTCAGAAGGCATGTGTCTGTAGCATTTAAAATATTTTTTACAACTTTCCCTTTGCCAAATGTTCGATTGGAGCCCTACATGGAGTTGTGGCCATTGAAATCACCGAGAAGAATATATGGTTGGGGGAGTTGGAATATTAGATCAGTTAGTTCTTCTTCGCTAAGAGGATGATCAAGGGAAATATATAAGCTGCAAATTGTAACTTTTTTTGGATTCCAGAAAGTAACTGCTATTGCTTCGAGGTTTGTGGTTAAAGGGAGGTGGGATGAGAATATATCCCTAGATATAAATATTGAGGAACCTCCGCTGGCTCTAGTGCAATTTGTGCGAATATAATGGTAGCCGTCAAAGTTATTAAGATTGCACTGATGGTCAATTTTCCTGAATACATAAAACGTCGGGGTTATAGAGGGATATCAGTTTTTGTATTCTTTCAAGGCGAGGATAAAATCCATCGCAATTCCATTGTAATACAGAGAATGTAACTAAAGTGAAAAAAATGTTGAGATTTTACTTAGATAAAGCGGAAGTGTCGGAGATGGTTCCGTCGTCAGATGTAAGTTCGGGGAGTAATTTGAGTTTATTTTAAAGTCGCGTGAGGCGATTCTTCAAAGATCGGTCGTTAATGTTTCTATAGATTATAGATAGGTCACTTAGTAGTGCGTCGGTGTCGGATGTAAATTTATTAGCTTCACTAAGGGGGTCGTTGATGCCGAAGGTGTTTTCAAGGAACGCGATTAGTTGGGTTACGTTAAGGGATTCCGGGGAATTTTCATAAAGAGAGTGGATAGCAGAGCGTGCATGAGGTGATATATTATGGCTGCAGCTTTCAATCAGTTTTTTTTTAGTTTTCTTTTTGGGCTTCTTGGGAGAAGAAGGAAATGAAAGAGGGATCATTGTATCGGGATTTGGCGTAGTGATAGTCATAGGGTAAATAGGTGGGGAGGAATCAAGATTACTGTTTGTTGAACGTGTTCTTTTTTCGCCTATTTGTGGTATTGAAATTGCAGGTGGAAGCAAGTATATTTTCGGAGATCAATTATTTGGTTTCAGCTGGAATGGTTTCTGACGGTGCTGGATTAGTAGAAAACGTGGTTGACTGGCTGGAGAGATCGTTTGGATTGAAGGACTGGTCGAGGAAAGAGGGAGGGTTTTGGGGGTTGGGACAGGACTCAGCGGTGTGTCCAGTCTATTTACAGAGAAAGCATTCCAGTTTATCAGTTGAAATAAAAATTCTTTGGTTTGTATTTTCATGATGAATGACAATCGAAGTTTGTAATGTAAAATCGTCACTGTTAGGTAATACATAAGTTACACGGCGGAAACTCAAAACGTAGGAAAATGGAGATGTAAGTGTAAGTCCAAGATCATGGAGTGCTTTTTCAATGAGTGTATTTGGAATGGAAGGGCTGACGTTAGAAATTAGTATTCTTTTAGTGGGAGAAATAAGTCGCCGAATGGGAATCACATTGGAGTTGACTGTAACATTTTGGTTAGTTTTAGGAGGTTGTCTACTTGAGTGGAAGAGGATAAGTAAATTCATATACGACCATGAGAAATTCTGGAAGCGAAATGTACGTTTTTGGGTGAAACAATGTTGCCAATGGCTTTGATGTAGTCAAATAACACAGTATTAGGAATAGAGGGTAAAATGATGGCTTGATCTCGAGATGGAATTGGCGTAGGGGGTAATTTTGTTGAGATGGCTGCGGCGTAAGATTTACTGTTTGAAGTGGTAGTTGGGGTGTTCAAATTGATTTTCTGAAGTTGGGTTAGACATATTGATGTGACCGTGGATGCCAAAATCACGAACAATTTGTTGAAAAAAAGAAATAAAAATTAGATTAAAACTAAATGGAAACTCAGATGTAAGTCTTATTCTTATTGACTGGTCTGTTTATTTCTCACGTAAATATATAAATATTTTATGTGCACCAAATTGTAGACAGTAGCTGGAACTAGTCTCATCACATTTTGAGGATGATAAAAACTAACTCGTTTAACTTGATTATAATTAACGACTTGTCGATGTATACTGTATGAGCTCTGATAAGTGAATGAAATAATATTTAATATGTGCACGGTAGAAGGATTTATAAAGAGAGGAAATAAAGTATTGAAAAATATACAGATATTGATTTGTGGAATAACCAAAACGATAAAAGATAACAAGGAGAAATAAGAGATATTAAGACGATATGATAACCCAATGTACGGAGGTCATACAGGAAATAATAGATTATTAAAAAAATTAAAGACAAACTTTAGATGAAAAAATATGGCAAAAGACATTAAGGAATTTATTAATGGATGTAATAAGTGTCAAGTGAATAAAGCAAAACCAAGACACACTGAAGGGTTCGTAATTAGAGATACGTCAAAAAAAACTTGGGATATAGTATATATATATACTATAGGTCCTTATATAAAAAGCAATGATATTGCATTACAATAGTATGCGAGTTTACAAAATATGCAGTAATAATACCAGTAAAAGATAAGGAAGCTAAAATCATGGCTAAGGGAATTTTCGTTAATTTTATACCAACCTACGGGTTAATAAAACAAATTAGAACAGATTTAGGCACAGAATATAAAAATGGGATATTTGATAGCTTAACAAAACTTTTAAATATTAAAAATAATTTTTCAACCGTGTATCATCATGAATCAATAGGTATTTGTGAGAAATTACATCGATCATTGAATGAGTATGTTAGACACTTTATAAGTGAATAAAAGAGTGATTGGGATGAATGGTGTAAAATGTTTGCTTATTGCCACAATACCACGCCTAAAACTTATCACGGGTATACACCTTTTGAATTCGTGTATGGTAGATGTCCTATTTTACCAGATAATCTAAGAACTAATATACAACCATGTTAAAAATATTGATGATTATCAGCAAGAGTTGAAATTTAAATTACAATTTGCACATGACAGAGCTAGAATTTTTTTAATTAATCATAAATTGATCAGGCAAAATATTAGTAATCAAACAGCCTTGGCACAACCTTTTAAGGTAGGTGATTTAGTCTTGGTAAAGAGAGAGGAGAGAACTAAGTTCGATCTATTATATACTGGTCCATTTGAAATTACGGAAGTTGGAAAGGTTAACTGTAAGATATTGGTAGATTCAGATAAAATCAAAGAAGTTCATGAAAATCGTTTGGTTTCTTATACTTAGAAATAGTGGGATTTAGTGAAAAGCAATACCACATGCAGACATATTTATAAATTCAGAACAATAAACAACTAAAAGGTTGAATTCACTTTCACTATTTATTCTTTAAAGTATTTAAAGAATAAATAGTGAAAGTTAATTCAACCTTTAGTTGTTTATTGTTCTGAATAAGATGAACTTTCACATAGTAAGGGTTAGTACCATAAATTTCATATTTATAAATGACACTTAGTGTGATGTAGTAATTAAAAAAAATTGTTATGTAAAAACGTATGTAAACAAACAATTTATTTTTATCAATATTATGTATTAACATTGTAATAATAACGGTGTAAACAAAAACAAACACGTTGATTGTCGCGTTGTGCAAGTGGAAAAATTTCAGCTACTCCGAAATTTTTGTAAATGGAAAAGTGTGATGATTAATACAACCGGTATACCATTTTATATTTAATAATTAAATAGTCTGTAAACAAAGCGAAGGATGGTTGATGACTCCACCTTTAACTAATTTCACGAGCAATGATTGCAAGTGATTTCGGCAGAATAACTTAACTAAGGTTACGCTGCAACCTTGTGCCCTTTCACTCCACTACCAAAGCATCTACCCTCCTCTCTACCCTCCATAAATGTCACCCTATTACCTCCTCTTTCCCCAGCAAAACTTCCGCCTTTTCCCGAATTCACAGTCACCACACCCATCTTCATCCCATTCCTTTCCCTTACCACCTTAATCACCCTAGTTCCTTTCCCAATTAATACTTCTAATTTCTTCTCTTCATCTTGCATTCAGGGATCTAAGTCTATTACCTCAATTGTTTTTCACCCCTGCTGCCTCCACCGCCCTTGCTCCTGTACCCCTTCCCTTTCGCCCAGCATCTCCCTCACCACAACCCTCTTCTTCGCTTCTATCATCGCCTCCCTTTTCCTTGATACCCTGAGTCTATTGACCCACTCCCCTTTAATCTCCCTAACCCCTCCTAATATTTTCAATCCCTTCTTCTATGTCCCTGATATCTTTAAGGATTACCGCTTCGTTCTTTTCTTCTCTTGCACATTCCTTATCTGTATATATTGTCACTCTCGCGCCTCTCTTTTTAACCTATGCCTTCCTTGGCACTTCTATCCTCATATGTTCAAGCTTTTGCAGCCCAACACCGTCTCCTCTTTCAATATCTGCAAACAACTGGCTCAGTAAATAAAAATCTTTTCTTCATTTCCTACCATCCCCTTCCATTCGGTAGATTTGCTCTTCCTCCTTTATTTCACCCCTTTTCTGCCCGTAGCCTTTACTTCCTTGATCCCTTCATTTCCTTCCCATTTCCTATCAGTATCGGGATCCTTGTTGACCCATACTACCTTAATTTTTTCATCTCCGACAATTGGATTTTCCACCTTAAACTTCATGCTCTCTCCCTTTTTACTTCTTATTATTTACCCTAATTTAGTGGGTTTTGTTTATGTTATTGTTAAATTTAGCAAATTTACTATTTTGTTATTTATCCAAGATATTTCTGGACCTTTTTGCATTTAAAATAAGTAATTTACTGGGCTTTTTACTTTCCTTTTTCTTGTATATTACAAAATTTCAAAATTGTGACTTCCAAGTCGCTCTATATTAGGATTATATTTTTTATTTTTCCAATTACTATAATTTTTAATCTACGTCAAATTGTCCAGTACATCATTCCGTGACTGTGTTTCGCCTTTTTTGTTATTGCTATTATTTGCTGTATTATCAGCCGCAGTTTCGACGGCAACCAATTCACTTCCTCTACATCCGACTATGGGTCTAGTTCCCCGGTATGATCTGAAAAAAATAAACACCCTATAACTCGGTAGCTGATACCATGTTCAGCTGCTACTAGTAACTGTCCCTCTGGTACTATTTTCTGAATAGATATTATTACAACACAATATTCGCTTACTACAAACCTTTACTAAAAAATCACAGAAAATTTGGATATTGAACAACCAAGTAACAAGACACTTGCTTCTTCTTTTTTTAAGATGATTCAACACAATTTATTCGAATCGCCGTTTCGAATAAATAGTGAAAGTTTAATTCAACCTTTTAGTTGTTTACTGTTCTTAATAAGATGGACATTCACGTAGTAAGGGTAAGTACAATAAATTTCATTATATTTATATAATATTATACCGACGTAATAAAAATGCATCGTAATTGCTTATTGTATACCTACATGCCTATTTACATTAGGTAATGTCAAATAATCAACACGACAACGGTTTACATTGCGGGATTACCTGCTTTCTTCTCTTAAATTTTAGTTAGCGTTCTGTTAATTTGGGTAAATACTGATAAATATTAACGGCAACACTATCAATAAAAACTAAAAATAAAGCGAATCGTACAGCACTAAATATAGACAAACTTAAATACCCAAATTCCAAGGGTTAATTTATCTATCATTTATCAATCATTATTTATGTTACACACAGTACAGACAGTTCGCATATTAATCACTGTATGTTTGGTATGGTTAATTTCGTAAACTTTTGATGCATTTCATATATTAACTAGTTTCTTTTGAAAACATACTGTTTATGTTGCTCAAAAGCCAAACAAAAAGGATTTGTTATTTTCATGCTGCTTTTTACAATAGTAGCGAGCTGCATGGCAAGTGCATAAAATAGCTGTATGGTTTACATATTAGAGTAAAAGCTTAACCCTTAACAAGTACACTGGAAAAATTAAAATTTAAAAGACAGTTTTAATGCTTTACTTGATGACAATTGTGACCACACAGCTTTAAGTAATTTTTTTCGGAAATAAAATTATACAAATATATCTACATAATTATTTTCATTGTACTAACCCTTACTATGTGAAAGTTTATCTTATCAAGAACAATAAACAACTAAACGGTTGAATTAAACTTTCACTATTTATTCGCAAATACGTTTTTAAATGCAACGACGGCTGTTTCGCTATAGAATTAGCATCGTCAGATTGACATATTGAAGTTACATTTTGTTTGTAGCTAGGTACCTGATGTTGATTAGGTAGTTTTAAGGAGAAAAAGTAATCAGTGTGTGTGATTGTGATTATAACATAGTGTATTATAATATATTTAATTTGATTATGTAGGTTCGATAATTTTCAAAAGGAAAGCCCCTTATGTGTCATAATTAATGTTTACAATTTTTTAATATAGGTTTTTCCTGAAGTTTTTACTTGAAAACTAAATTAAATAATAGAATAATATTTTTATTTTTAGATTGAAGATCTTTCTCTGTTGCTTTCTAAAGTGTACACCAATTTACCAAACCTGACATTCCTAAGCTTAATTGGGAATAAAGCATGCTCGAATGATTTATCTGGAAATGAAAGTGAAGAAGATTATCAAAGATATAGGTATTTTCAATGGTAGACTTTTAAATTTGCTTTATTATCATGCATGTTTCAAATCAATATGGTTCTACTGGTTTTTCATATTGTGCTGACTGGGATATTTAAATACTTATTATATGGTTTATGCTATGTGAATAAACAGATAACATATTATTAAGAAACGGTTATTTCATTGTTCAGGTGTTACGTGTTGCATCATCTTCCAAATCTTAAATTTTTGGATTCAAGAAAGGTTGGAGAATGTGAGAAACGGGAGGCAAAATGCCGAGGAAAATTTATGAACGTTATTAGACCTTGTGTATCAATTCCATTTGTAGATATAAATGAAATGAAAGTTGTTACGATACAATGGCGAATGAATTAAATTCCCTTCCAAAACTACTTAGATGTCCAGACGATTATAAAGGTAAAACAATAAATTAATAATAATGGTCCTTATTACTTAATTTTGAAAAGTGCCTTATACTTTTATTAAATTCATAACTTTCTTTGAACTTAAATTAATTCCAAACATTAGTTCCGAATTATTATTTATAGATGCAGCTATATTTATTTTTATTTTTATTTTGATGTGAAACTTTTAACATTATAGGTACTTATGGTAGACGTCAGTATCGTTATAATGGGAAAAATTCGGAAGGAAATCGATATATTTTAAATAAAGATTTATAATTTTATTTGGATTGTGCTGATTTTATAACATAAAAATTATGCAATATTTATAATTGTCTATTTAATACTAAATTATTCCCAGAATTTCCAGAATGACGGAGTCAGACCACATAATTTAAGTAGGTTTCACAGTACTGTTTTACTTGTGCCCAATTATTTTGCCAAAATATTTTTCCTATATGGCTTTTAGGACAAACTGATTGAAATGCGATAAGTTGGTGGGTTTCCATGAGCGGAGAGGTTAAAACAATATGATGCAGAACCCAGCAGTAGGTAGTGGAAGAGGAGGGACTCACCTATAAACGATGCTTTTCTTCTGCTTAAAATTGGGATTCGCCTTTAATGAGCACCATGCACACCCACACCGTGTATTAACAGGAAATGATAGTTTTTGACTGTCGGCTGGCTAAAGTAACAGAACACACAAGCACTGAAGAGTTTATAATGTCCTTTAGACGCGGTACGGGTATTTAGCGGAATTTATTGTATACTAACCCTTACTATAGGAAAGTTCATCTTATTAGGAACAGTAAACAACTAAACGGTCAAACGAAACTTTCACTATTTATTTAAAAATACTTTTAAATTAATGTTTCGCTTAAAACTAGCATCGTCAGATTGACATATTAAAATTATATTTTGTTTGTTTGTAGCTAGTTACCTGATGTTGATTAAGTAGTTAAGGCTAGACCAAGTATGGAAGTAATAAGACATAACAATATTAAAGCCTAGTTGTTAATAGTTTTTTCCCGGTTTTTCTATATCATTGCACAGTTATACTAATCTTAGAGGGAAATTCATCCAAGATAATCCCTCAGGGCTAATCTATGCTTTAATATTGTTATGTCTTATTACTTCCATACTTAGCCCATCCTTAACTACTTAATCAACATCAGGTACCTAGCTACAAACAAACAAAATGTAACTTTAATATGTCAATCTGACGATGCTAGTTTTTAGCGAAACAGCTGTCATTGAATTTAAAACGAATTTTTTGAATAAATAATAAAAGTTTCCTTCAACCGTATAGTTGTTTATTGTTCTTAGTATTAAGCAGGTTTTACTAATACCGAGACAAGAAAATCGTGTTGACAAGAAGTGTTCTCAAGTTTTGACTTGAACTGTCAAACAGGGTATTTCTGTGGCGCGCATGCTTTGTCTTCTTCCCTAGGCGTACGGTGATGCGTGAGTGGGAGAAGAATAGTTATGTATTGGGATACCAGATTCCATATCAAAGATTGCGAAATTTTGATAAGTGGGTAATGGCGTAAACATCAGCGAAGTCGGGGAACATCGTCCTATACCGGTAGAATAATACCGGGTTTAACATTATCAGTGTTACTAAGCCATTTCTGTTTCACTTGTAATGAATTAAGATATTCTAAATGCCATCTTTTCAAATAACTAAGCACCATTTGGTCCAGCAGTTCTTTCCGGTGATGTAGTGTCTTAGTTTCCTCAGAAACAGCCGCGGCAGGTACGTATGTCAAGGGAGAAACAATTATAAAATAAGCAGTAGTAAGAGGCTCAGAATGTGCGTCATCTGATAAAATACAAAGCGGCCTAGAATTTAAAATGGTTTCGACCTATGTTATAACCGACCTTTACCTGATAAATAAAATGACTTAATTTTATTGTAATCAATTGGGGACAAATGTAATTTAAATGTAATTTAAAAGAAATAAAAAGTTATTGAAATTGATTGTGGTAACCTTTACTTTGTGGAAGTCAATCTTACTAAGAACAATGAATAACTGAACGGTTGAACTAAACTTCCACTATTTATTCGAAAAATCCACTATTTATTCGAAAAATGTAACTTCAATATGTCAATCTGACGATGCTAGTTATTAGCGAAACAGATGTAATTGCATTTTAAAACGTATTTTTCGAATAAATAGTGGAAGTTTAGTTCAACCGTTCAGTTATTTATTGTTCTAAATAAAAAGTTGATAGGTGGTTAAGATACAAACAAAGGAGAACAGCTGGGTCTCAAAAAATAAAGTATTAAATCTGGGCGCCAGGTAAATTGTACCCTTAAGTACTCAAAGCATTCACAATACAAAATATTCAAGTATATCACAATGTTCACCAATATGCCAATTAAACACCTGATGCCGACATATCCCTTAAACAATGACTAAACTAATCACCCTAAATATCAAACAATAAAAAAATAAAAAAGAGAAATGAAGGCATAACAAAAGAGTAATTAACTTATGTCAATAATAATAAAAAGCAAAAGTTATTAAATTAATTTAATAGTAATTTTCACTACTTTCTATATAGTATCTTAACAATACCAATGTTTAGCGCTTTGCTTGTCTTTCATACATCATCTTATTATTTTCCTTTATGATATATGTAACTAACTGACAAAGAAGAATTACTATAAGCTTTCGTAGGCTCACAGAAAAAGAAGTAATTTTATAAAAAAATTTAAAACTGGTGATCTTTAAGTACTAACACTTCGCTTGAGCTCAGGCGGAGAGTATTCAAGACAAGGTATATAATCCATATAGTAATTCAAAATAACTATAGCATTCCTTTAACAAAAAAATAAAGTACAAATATCCAAACCATAAAGATTTTTATATTTAAAAATTATATTATACAAAACAGACCTCTTGGTGTTCTGTATAAGTTAAATAAGTTAATTCGTATGCTGGTGATAACTTAATAAGAAAGTACAAAAAAAGTTTTCAATCGAATTGTATACGAAATAACAAAATTAATATATTCGTAATATCAACTTGCCTGACTCCAGCGGTGGCAAACGTTGTTCCAATTTACAACCAGTGTTACAGTACAGAACCGTAGTTCCAGTCCGGATCCAATCCAATATGTTGAATAAGTAGAACCAGTTTAGGTAATATCCAAGAATCAAAGTCCAAGTAGCGAAGAAACGATAATAAATGGAGACAGCAAAACGAACGATAATGATAATAGTTATAAAAATATGCAGTAAATAGGTACTGACTAGGTAGTGACAACGTAATAACTATGTAGTTACTAAGTACCCTAAAAATAACTTAAAATAAGAAAAATGAAATAAAGAGAAAGTTAATATATTGAGTTTTAATAGCAAAAAAAATATGTTCTACTATTATCACAAACCAGGGGTGGGAGGTAAAATATGTATTTAAGCAATTGCAATAGTTATAATAAAATATAACAAACTTATTCTCTTACCCAGACCAAGAGGTACTATAAATATTTCTAATAATTTTATGGATTGCCGTTGTCGTAGTAGTGTAAAAAGTAATCCTCAATGAGAAATTATTTAGGCAATCCACATGGACATCCAAACAAAGCCCACAATATTTAAAAGTAATTTTCAAATTCTAATCTCAATAAAGGCTGAATAAAATGTCATTATGATCTGAAAATTTTATTACACCAACCTGTAAACTTATCGACAACGTGGCAGGTAAAAATTATCTTTTTTCTGTCAAAACTAAAAATGATACTTAATCGCAGTCGGGTGCATATCTATCAGTGGCATCTACCGAATTATGTTTTACTTACACTAATTATTAATACAGAGATTAGGCGCTATTGAATTATTTGACCTATTAACTTCGTTATTAGTCGATACAGGGCGCTACGGCCAAATAAAGTTAGTTATAAAAAAGCTATAATATTTATTTTATTTACTAGGAGTTTAGACCGTTACAAAGTCAAAACAGTTAGCAGTTCCTCTTAGGTAAGCGAAGATCCGATAACGCTGTATAAATGAAGCTTTATGCTTTTAATATTAGACTCCCAAAATCCCCCAAAATAAGGCGCACGGGGCGGGATCATATGCCATTCGATGCGATAGTAGTACGTAATTCATTTATCTGAGACCAACGAAATTAGTTCCGTTATCGGAATACATGTGAGAAATAGGATCACGCCTAGAAATGAAACGTTTAAACGCGAAAATAATAAATGCCTTAGACGTTAGAATGGAAGTTAGTTGGATGTGAACTTTTTTTGTTACTAAGCAGATAAACAAACAAATATAAGCCTTTTGACTTCTTTCTCCGCGGCGTCTACATAGGATAATATTTATAGGACTTCCTGTATGAACGAAGGCTTTAGCTTCTTGAACGTGGTATGCTGGTAAATCAGCCCTTTTAATATTAAGGTGAAATAAATAATTTTTAAAACAAAAATTACAAGCGTGAACACGTTGCCCTATAACATTTCTTGAAGATAAGATCCAATATTTTTGTCGCAATGAGGAACTCAAAACATTGGCAGCAGCATGGCAGTGCAGGCGGTGATAGCAATTAATTAAAAGGTAAGTTATATGATCATGTTTAGGAACAACGCTTTCTATGGTAGGTTATTATCTGAAAGTCTACTTCCTACTCTTATAATTTCATATTAATCGATAAATAAATCTAGTTTTATAAGCGGCGAAGAAATAGCTTTATTGGTTAAGTAATAAGTTAATTAAGTAACGTAAAAACCCTGAACAGCTCGAATTCAATAAATTTCAGCTTTTATGAGCTGTGAAGTTGTGATTCGGTCACTACGCGGTAATATATTAGTAAGTATTAAAAATTGTAAAAGGTTCAAAGAAAACTCAAAGTCCATCCCACAACTATTTATTAAACGTTGCAACTAGTTTCGGTCCTATAGGACCATCATCAGGCTGAAAGAATTACAAGAAAATAGAAAGAGGATCTTAAAAAGTACAATATCAAGTTACAATACAATTCCTTACAAATTGATAAAAATGACAAGCTGATAATACAGAGAATAGAAAAATTTTACAATCAAATGTCAAACAATATTAAAAGAGTAAACATTAATAATAATACTATGAAACTGAAAATATATTGTTTAAATAATTAGTAAATCGAAAAATATAATAAGGTTAACAATGTTAAAGTTGAATTTACATTAAATCATATTATAAGAAATAAAAAATAATAAATTTTAAAAATATCTATGGAAATTATAGCTAATACTGACAGGATGAAAGAAAGTCAAAACCTTTCACAAAAACAATCTAATACTAAATTGCTATTCAAGACAAATTAGTGAGAAAAATTCATTATCGAAAGTAATATAATAAGTAAACAAAACTTACCGTAAAATGTCATGAGATAAAAGAAAACACAGAAGATTAAAACATTATTAGGGAGATAATAGTGCATTTTTTTAAAATATGGAAAAAGTGGGAACAAAATAATGTTTCTATTAAGTCTAACCCCCAAAGGGAGAAATAGGGATATAGTGGAATATATCAGGAAAAATTGAATTGGACGAGATATTTGGATTAATAGCAAATCCCAAAATAAGAGTTGCTTATACGATTTAACCGTAGTAAAAATTAATTTTGTGGAGGAATTTTGAAAGAAAACTTCTAAAAGAAGTGAACATCGTACAGTTTAAATTGAAAGTTTTTGGAAGTAAATGAGGCTTCAAAAGTGGAAACCCATCATTTCCATGTGGAAGGAAATTCTTAAAGGGAACCTCCAACCAGGAAAATATTCCACAAAGAAATAATATAGGGATAATTAGAGTAAAAATCATAATTTAATTCCATTAAAATAATGGGATGCAGGAAATTTTCAAAAACTTTTAGAAAACTATACTGAACTAGTCAACACTGACCACTACCATTCAATACCAAAGGTCAACTAATCACAGTGCATCCCATCTCAGACATAAAGCAGAAGTGCATGGAACTAAAGAAAAAAGGAACGATACTTAAAACAGGTACTGTATCATAGAATTATGAAATTTAACATTAAAATTGAAGTCCATATGTCAAATTTAAAAATGAAAAAGAAGAAGAAAAAAGAGTAAAGAAATTCAAGTTTATAACAAAATATTATTTTTGAGACTAAGGAAAACATAACTTTCAGACAGTCTAAGTTGTTCATTAAGGCAATTGATGTTATCATCTAAAAGAGCTGTATGTATCTCAAGGCTTTCCAGCAAATTCAATCTATAACCCTTATCACAAAAATGCAGTAAGTCAACCTTAAAAAGTTCACGAGAGTGGTTTTCAGAAAGAACGTGATTCGCAAAAGATGAAGGAGAATTAAAATGTTCAAATGCTTGGTATTTTTAATGAAATTAACATATTCAGAGAGACGTGTTTCAAGTCTACGTCCGCATTGACCAATATAAACTGAATTGCAATCAGCGCAAGAGAGTCTATAAACACCCGATTTATGCAACTTAGAATAGGATCTTTATTATGGACTAAAAGTGATTTAAGTGAGTTGTCAGTCTTGAATGCAACCTCAATATCAAACTGTCTAAAAATCTTTTTGTATTTTATAGGAAATATTACCAAAGAAGTGAATGGAACCTCTGAAATTTTTAATAGAAGATTCTGTAACATTTAAACTATTGTGAAAGGGTAACTTAAACTTAATAAAGAATTTTAAGTACAATTTTTGTATAATATGTAAAGGATAATTATTGTTAACAGCCAATTGCTTAATAACATTTATTTCATCCACAAAACCAGAATTAGAAAGAGGTAAGGAAAAACATCTATGGAAAAGACTATTAAAAGCAGCTAATTTATGTGTCATTGGGTGGCAAGAAAAGTAATCTATGAGTCCATCGGTTGTAGTAGGTTTTCTGTAAACTCCAATGTCCAAACAGTGTAAAGTAGTATTTCTCGAAATCATAATATCAAGAAAAGGAATACAATTATTGGTTTCAAACTCAACTGTAAAACGAATCCTTGGATGTAAAGTATTAATGAAATTTAAAAAGGAATCAAAGGACTGTAAAGAACCATTATATAACAAAATGCAATCATCTACATATCTGTAATAGAAAACAATATCGTTTTTAAAATTTGAATTAAGAAATTTGGACTCTAAAATTATTCATAAAAACCTCAGCAAGAAAAAGGAGATAAACTAGAACCCATAGCTAAGCCTTCTGTTTGTTCATAAAAAACATTATTAAATTTAAAAAAGTTTTATTCTAGTGTCAAACCAAGCAATGAACAAAATTCCAGCACAATATGAGTTTGAGTATCATTAAAAAGCATCAAGTCCCTCACAAGTGAAATACAATCAGAAGGTGGGATACTGGGAAACAAATTACTAACATCCAATGAAACCAGAAATGAATTATCAGGGACTGAAACATTAATAAGTTTATTAGCTAAATCAATAGAGTTTTTAATGGAAAATTCATTGTTGAAATTAGTTTGAGTTTTCAAATTGGAACAAAGAAAGGAAGCAAGTCTAGAAGCTGGAGTGTTAATGAAACTAACCACAGGGCGTATGGGGGACATTAGTTTTATGAATCTTAGGAAGACCATAGAGTAAAGGAGTAACTGCTCTCATAGGACACAGTTTGGAAGTGATTCTGATTGAAGGAGAGGAGGGTGGAAATGAAATTTAAGTCTCAAAGAGTTTTTCAAATAATTATGAAATTTAATAGTAGGATCAAAAGACAAAGTTTTGAAAGAGGAATTAGATGAAAGGAAATTTTCAACCTTAGAGACATAATCAGTCCTATTCAGAACAACCAAGCAATTTTCTTTATCGGACTTTGAAAGAACAAGATCATCATTTTTGATATTTTTGTACAAAGAAGAAACAGTAGATTTAAGAGGATCAAAGAAATTCTTCAAAACCCTTCCCGGACCAGAAACCCCGCTATACCTATTTAAAGTGTGAGAAACCCTGACCCTCAATGCATCCTTGTCAATAACATCTGAATTAAAAATGACATTTTCACAATCTATAGATAGTAATTTAATGTTAGATTTTAAAGTTATGATTAGATGGAAAATTAAATTTTAAACCCTTATTTAGAATATCTATTTGTGTTTCAGAAAAAACTTTATCACTGAGATTAAGTAATTTTGGGTGAAAAATAATATTAGAAAATTTATTTAAGTTTTTATTATGATTATGTTTGTGAAGTGTAATTTTTAGAAGCTAAGAGTGATTTAAACTTTTTATTAAGATTGTTGTAAATGTCAGTTCTAACATCAGAGATCCAATCCCGTATATCTGAATCCAAATTACAAAATTCAATAAAATCCAATGTACTAGTCAAATGAAAAACAAAAACTTTAGTTTAACATTAATAAAATCTAAGTGATTATAATGACTTCTAATCTCAATTTGTAATATGAGTTACCTGTTGATAGTGAATTTATAAAAATATTTAGTTAACTTTCTTGAAAAAATTACAATATACCAAAAGAAAAAAATGTAATTTACAATAAAACAAACATTAAGCTTAATTTCGTCTTTAATTAGTTGTAAAAGATACTTCAATAATTAACAGAATTTATAAATGTTTATCACACAAAAATTATGATAGTTAAATACCTCGGCCAGGGGGTGAGTAAGTTCATTAGCTCTGACTATTGTACAATATTTGTTTCTTTAAGAAATTATAAGGGCGCCACTGAAATCTTTTTATTTTTTATGATACTACTGAAGAAAGTTGTTTTAAGCTGAGTTATTTAAATAAGTATCATAAGATGACAGAAAGATGTCAGAAAAAACTGTCTATGAAGATAAAAAAATGATTTGAAAATGTACAAACATATAAAAAATAATAAGATTTCCTTGGTGCTGAAATTAATGAGGTAGAGAATACGTTACAACAAAATAATCCGCAAACAGTTCTTTAAAAATACTTATTCAAATACAGTTGACGATATAGATAGATATACACGGAAATAAAAGAGAAAAAATATGGGAACAGTAAACTTGATGGATCACAATAAACTTATCTGTTACAATAGTGGACGATCCTTCGCCGCACCTTGGGGTCGCTACGGCACTGTCTAGGTGGTTCCAAATGATTATGGAAGATCACTAGTGGAGGGATGATCTGCCCCAGTTGTAGAGATAATCCAGTTAAGAATGTGCATACGAGAGCTTACAGTTTACAAGTTATTTAAGTTTATGGAATCTCCAAATTCAAGAGATGCTTCTGGTTTACAGAATCTTCAATTAAAGAGTTGCTCTAGTTTACTGTATTATATTCCAACTTTCTGTATATGACAGTAAATCAATAGAAGAAAATGAGACTGGGTATAATTAATAAATACCTCTTGAACTCGATAATGCCAACTCATTAGTACACCTCGTAGCGTAGCTACTTTTAACTTCCAATTATAATTAAAGAGACCGTATTCATTATTTTATTATTAAAAATGTTTTATGATAGATGGAGCTAGCGGCACTAATTGAATTTAATATTTAGGATACCAGGTGCTTAAAATGTTAACAGGTACTGTTACACTCTTTATCCAAATAAGTTTTGCTTTCTCCAACGTAAGGTGCAGTGTTCTTGTAGAAATGTTAATGTGTTAGGAAATGGATTTTGGGTAAACTCCATGACGTTTGCATTTCTGGAGAAACATTATCTTCAACAAGGTCTTCTTTCTTGAAAGCATGGTGTTACTGTAATGACGGATAACAACTGTCAGACTAGCTGATTGTAATTCTTGTAAGCTATCCATAACTCAAATGTGGGTTGAAACACAAAAGGTCCAAAGGAAACTCAATGTCTATCCCACAACTATTTATTAAACGTTGCAACTAGTTTCGGTCCTATAGGACTGTATTATTCGTACCTGGTATTTTATATTAATTAAAATACATTTAGTATAACACGTGTTTATTAATTCCGGCATACAACAACAACCTTGTCATCTTGACATTGACGTGATGACATGGGACCGTAAATACATAGAAACTATAAATACATATTGTTACACTTATTACATCTTCCCTTTTCAGATATTGAGTACAACTCATAATCTCGTAATTTGTCTGGAAGTTTGACATTACGTTTTGGACGGGTGGAGATTGAAGGTGAACTTTCAATTTCTGTGCTACTATTATTTTCAATTTCTGTGCTACTATTATTTTCAATTACATGAGGGTTCATATTATTAGATTCAAATTCAGGAGGATTGTGTATAGGTGGAGGATTCAAGGAAGGACGGAGGTGTCTCCTGTTCCTGCGATAAGTTGCATCTTCTGTTTGTACTATATATGAACGTGGAGTGTCATGTTTCTCTAAAACTTGTCCTCGTTCCCATACCTTTCCCTTGTTTTATAAGAACGCTTTCACCTTCGCTTAAAGGTTTAAGTTCTTTGCTGCCTTTGTCAAAGTATTTTTTTGAATTAACTTTGCCTTTTCTTTTCTTTTCCTTAACATCTTCTTCAATTTTTGCATTTAGTTTCTCCGTTAAAAATAGGTATCCTTGTTCTTAATCTTCTGTTCAACATCAATTCTGCAGGAGATATTTTTAGGTCCTTTAGGGGGGTACACCTATACTCCAATAGCATTGTATATATATCGGTTCTACTTTCAAATGCTTTTTTCATCATATTTTTTCGCAATTCCTACACCCTTTTCTGCTAATCCGTTTGATTGTGCATATCTTGGGCTAGATGTGGTTAAGGTTATATCCCAGTCCTTACAGAATTTATTAAACTCAAAGCTTCCATATGGCATGTGTTGTCTGATATAATTTCCATAGGTATTCCAGTAGATAAAAAATATTTCCTTTAATTTCAAAATGACCTCTGAACTAGTTTTTCTTCTAAGTTCCTTGATTTCTAACCAATTTAAATAGTAATCTATGACTATTAAATAGTTTACATTTTGAAATTCTAAAATATCTGTTGCTACCTTTTCCCAAGTTCTTGATGGTATATCATGTGGGTGTAATGGTTCCTTTTTGATTACTCTTCTGAAATTTTTCACAAACTCTACAATGCTTGACTTCATCTTCTATATCACGCGTTATTCCGGGCCAATAAACTACTTCTTTGCTGAAATTTAATAGTAGGATCAAAAGACAAAGTTTTGAAAGAGGAATCAGATGAAAGGAAATTTTCAACCTTAGAGACATAATCAGTCCTATTCAGAACAACCAAGCAATTTCCTTTATCGGACTTTTGAAAAGAACAAGATCATCATTTTTAAACTTTTTGTACAAAGAAAAACAGTGTATTTAAGAGGATCAAAGAAATTCTTTAAAACCCTTCCCGGACCAGAAACCCCGCTATACCTATTTAAAGTGTGAGAAACCCTGACCCTCAATGCATCCTTGTCAATAACATCTGAATTAGAAATGACATTTTCACAATCTATAGATAGTAATTTAATGTTAGATTTAAAGTTATGATTAGATGGAAAAATTAAATTTTAAACCCTTATTTATTATTATCATATTATTATTTTGTTCCCACTTTTTCCATATCGGTCTCTACATATTGAGATGTTATAATAAATTCACTATTATCTCCTAATAATGTTTTAATCTTCTGTGTTTTTCTTTTTATCATATGACATTTTACGGTAAGTTTTGTTTAGTTATTATATTACTTTCTCACTAATTTGTCTTGAATAGCAATTTAGTATTAGATTGTTTTTGTGAAAGGTTTTTGATTTTGTTTCATCCTGTCAGTATTAGTTATAATTTTCATAGATATTAGAGAGTTTGCGGTCAGTCGTTTTACGTTACGTTAGACTCCTATTTTACGTTATACTGTAGTGTATCGTAAAATTTGTAAACATAGCTTGCGGTTATCGTACCTAAAAAATCAAGGTTACAGATGACATATGATATGTCACTGGTACAAGTTTAAAAAAGATCGCTAAAAATAACAAAAATTAACAAAACTAAGAAAAAATAATAACCATAAGAATCATGAACAAAGCCTTGGTAAACCTGATTGTATATACCTAGTAACACTGGTTAATGAAGATTTCCTTCTATTTACTGCTTAACAAAAAGCAGTAGAAGAAAGAAAAATACTTGATACTACAAAATAAATTAAATTTATAATCAGTGCAGAGCAATAATTGTAGCTTCTTGTTTCGTTTTATACATTATAACGGAAATGTTTATAACGTAAAACACCTTACCGCAAACTCTCTATTTTTAAAATTTATTATTTTTTATTTATTATAATATGATTTAATGTAAATTCAACTTTAACATTGTTAACCTTATTATATTTTTCGATTTATTAATTATTTAAACAATACATTTGCAGTAAAATAGTATTATTATTAATGTTTACTCTTTTAAAATTTTTTGACATTTGATTGTAAAATTTTTCTATTCTCTGTATTATCAGCTTGTCATTTTTATCAATTTGTAAGGAATTGTATTGTAACTTGATAATGTACTTTTTAAGATCCTCTTTCTATTTTCTTGTAATTCTTTCAGCCTGATGATGGTCCTTGTAATAAGTGTAACAATATGTATTTATAGTTCTATGTATTTACGGTCCCATGTCATCACGTCAATGTCAAGATGACAAGGTCGTTGTTGTATGCAGGAATTAATAAACACGTGTTATACTAAATGTATTTTAATTAATATAAAATACCAGGTACGAATAATACATGGTGTCAGAAGTAAAAAGAAAATAGAGGAAGAAAAACGGAAAGTAACATAAAGTACTTCAAGTAAGAGTAATATAAAAGTTAAAATGGAATTTCATAAGCCACCGCAAATTAAAATTAAAGGCAATCAAAATATTGAAAAAGTTTTAACAACTAT
This sequence comes from Ophraella communa, assembly GCA_035357415.1. Lineage (NCBI taxonomy): Eukaryota > Metazoa > Arthropoda > Insecta > Coleoptera > Chrysomelidae > Ophraella > Ophraella communa. Next base: position 326,301 of record JAYKXQ010000052.1, read on the forward strand.
ATGGAAGCATCTGATCTAAGCAAGGCAAGCGATAAGCACAAAATAGCAATACTTTTAAATTTACTTGGTGAAGATGGTCAAGAGGTAATGGACAATTTTATATTCACATCTGCTGGTGATGCTGAAAAGTTTGATGTAGTTATGGAAAAATTTGAAGAATTTTGCGTACCTCAGAAGAATTTAACTGTGGAAAGTTTTAATTTTTTTGCTGTTCATCAAAGAGAAAATGAACCATTTGAATCCTTTTTAATGGAGTTACAAACCAAGGCTGCTTCTTGTGAATTTGGTGATTTAAAGGATCGTCTCATAAAGGATCGTATTGTTTGTGGAGTACGAGACAGGAACGTCCAACGAAGGCTGCTAAGAGAAGGAAATATCTCACTCAATGAAGTTGTCAAAATTTGCATAGCTTCAGAAATAAGTGAGAAACAAGCAAGAATTATACAAGATTCAAGCAATATAGACTCCATTCAAAAATCCAAAGGAGCATTTACAAAGAATTATGGCAGTACCAGGAGTGAAATTAAAAGTGACTTTATTGATTGTAAAAAATGTAAGAGAAATCATAAAATTAGAGAATGCCCGGCATTTGGTAAGTTTTGTTTAAATTGTAAAGGTAGGAACCATTTTGCTCTAGCCTGTAAGACAAATCTTAATTACAAAGGTAAGAATAAAAACGGAAATGAGGATTCTTTTGATAAAAACAGGAGTAGGCTAGATAATATTGAAAGAGACAGTAATGACTCTGTTGATGAAGAATTTGTTATTAGTGAAATAAGTAGTAATGAAAATGTAAACATTTGGTATGCGTTGATATTAAAGTTGATGACAAGCATTTAATAAAATATAAGTTGGATACAGGTGCAGAGGTAAATGTAATACTCCTATAGTGTTTTTAATAAACTTCATGAAAGTAACAATAATTTAAAGTTAAAAATTGTAATACCATATTGGTTTCATATGGAAATTTTAAAACAAAAGCCATTGGTAAGGTTAATCTGAATTGTAATATAAATAACATAAAACAAACCTTAGATTTTATAGTATCGGATGTTAAAACACCACCAATATTAGGTTTACAAGGCTGCAGTAGTTTAAATCTAATTCAAAGAATTAATGCTTTAAATGTAACAGGTTTAACTAAGGATGAACTTTTAGTTAAATATAATGATGTATTTACAGGTTTGGGAGAGATTGAAGGTGAGTACAGAATTGAAATTGATGAGAATGTTACTCCTGTGGTTCACCCTCCAAGGAAAATTCCCTTATCCCTAAAAAACAAACTTCGAAGTTTTCTAAACGATTTAGAAGAAAAAAAAGTCATACAAAAAGTGGAATATGCAACTGACTGGGTAAGTAGTTTAGTAATTGTACAAAAAAAGAATGGAAGCCTAAGAATTTGTCTTGACCCAAGAGATCTAAATAAAGCTATTAAGAGACCACTTTCAGATCCCAAGACAGGAAGATATAACTTCGGTTATGAATAATAAAAAGTACTTCAGTGTAATTGATATGAGTTCAGGTTTCTGGCAAATTAAACTTGACAATAAAAGCTCTGATCTATGTACTTTTAACACACCGTTTGGAAGATTTAAGTTTATGAGAATGCCTTTTGGAATTAAATCAGCCCCAGAGGTATTTCAAAGAATCATGGTTAAAATTTTTGGATGCATTGAAGGAGTTCAAGTAGTATTTGATGATTTAATAATTGCTGCAGAGTCAGAAGAGGAACATGATCAGGTTTTATTGAAAGTTTTGGAAACCGCAAGGAAGAACAACATAAAGTTTAATAAGGAAAAATTACAATTGAGAGTAAACTCAGTAAAGTTTTTAGGAAACATAATAAGCAATGAAGGACTTAAAGCAGACCCAGAAAAAGTAAAAGCTGTTATTGAAATGGAAACGCCAAAGAATAAGGAAGAAGTGAAAAGATTTTTAGGAATGGTTAATTTTATGTCAAAATACATAACAAATTACTCAAAAATGAGTGAACCATTAAGATTACTTCTAAAAAATGATATTAATTTTCATTGGGAAGCAGATCAAGAAAATGCATTTTCATTGTTAAAGCAAACATTAAGTTCAGCACCAGTTTTAGTTTTTTTTAATGAGTCTGAGGAGACAGTTGTTCAAACAGATGCATCAAAGGATGGGTTAGGTGCATGTATCATGCAAAATTCACAGCCAATAGCATATTCATCTCGGTCACTAACTGCAACAGAAAAAAAACTATGCACAAATTGAAAAGGAGTTACTTGGAATAGTATTTGGTGTAGAAAAATTCCATCACTATACTTATGGAAGAAAAATTATAATTGAGACGGATCATAAACCACTTATACATATCTTTAAGAAAGATTTATCTAAAATTCCAAGTAGACTTCAGAGAATGATTTTAAAACTTATGAAATATGATATTGAAGTGAAATACTTACCTGGGAAAGAAATGCATGTAGCTGATGCCTTAAGCCGTGCATATTTAAAAGATCCAGTTAGAGATGACAAAGAATTGGAAAGTGTAGTTCACATTATTGAAAAAAAATTTAGCAACAACAGAAGCAAGGAAAATAGAATTGGCTGAATCAACAAGAAATGATGCAGTTTTAAAAAAAGTGTTACACTTCCACAAAAATGGATGGCCCAAGAAAAAGGAAAATATTCAAGAAGAAATTTCACACTACTGGAAAATCAGGTATAACCTATCTGAATCAGCAGGACTACTCTTTATGGATGATAGATTGATAATTCCGCAAAGTGAAAGGTCAAATATACTGAAAGATCTTCATTCAGGTCACTTTGGAATTAAAAAAACCAAGCTAAGAGCAAGAGAAGTAGTTTATTGGCCCGGAATAACGCGTGATATAGAAGATGAAGTCAAGCATTGTAGAGTTTGTGAAAAATTTCAGAAGAGTAATCAAAAGGAACCATTACACCCACATGATATACCATCAAGAACTTGGGAAAAGGTAGCAACAGATATTTTAGAATTTCAAAATGTAAACTATTTAATAGTCATAGATTACTATTCAAATTGGTTAGAAATCAAGAAGCTGAGAAAAAAACTAGTTCAGAAGTTATTTTAAAATTAAAGGAATTTTTTTCATCTACTGGAATTTCTATAAAAATAAAATCAGACAACATGCCATATGGAAGCTTTGAATTTAATAAATTATGTAAAGACTCGGATATAACCTTAACTACATCCAAGATATGCACAATCAAACGAGTTAGCAGAAAAGGGTGTAGGAATTGCGAAAAAATATGATGAAAAAGCATTTGAAAGTAGAACCGATATATATACAATGCTATTGGAGTATAGGTGTACCCCCTAAAGGACCTAAAAATATCTCCTGCAGAATTGATGTTGAACAGAAGATTAAGAACAAGGATACCTATTTTAACGGAGAAACTAAATGCAAAAATTGAAGAAGATGTTAAGGAAAAGAAAGAAAAGGCAAAGTTAATTCAAAAAAAATACTTTGACAAAGGCAGCAAAGAACTTAAACCTTTAAGCGAAGGTGAAAGCGTTCTTATAAACAAGGGAAAGGTATGGGAACGAGGACAAGTTTTAGAGAAACATGACACTCCACGTTCATATATAGTACAAACAGAAGATGCAACTTATCGCAGGAACAGGAGACACCTCCGTCCTTCCTTGAATCCTCCACCTATACACAATCCTCCTGAATTTGAATCTAATAATATGAACCCTCATGTAATTGAAAATAATAGTAGCACAGAAATTGAAAGTTCACCTTCAATCTCCACCCGTCCAAAACGTAATGTCAAACTTCCAGACAAATTACGAGATTATGAGTTGTACTCAATATCTGAAAAGGGGAAGATGTAATAAGTGTAACAATATGTATTTATAGTTCTATGTATTTACGGTCCCATGTCATCACGTCAATGTCAAGATGACAAGGTTGTTGTTGTATGCCGGAATTAATAAACACGTGTTATACTAAATGTATTTTAATTAATATAAAATACCAGGTACGAATAATACAGTCCTATAGGACCGAAACTAGTTGCAACGTTTAATAAATAGTTGTGGGATAGACATTGAGTTTCCTTTGGACCTTTTGTGTTTCAAACCCACATTTGAGTTATGGATAGCTTACAAGAATTACAATCAGCTAGTCTGACAGTTGTTATCCGTCATTACAGTAACACCATGCTTTCAAGAAAGAAGACCTTGTTGAAGATAATGTTTCTCCAGAAATGCAAACGTCATGGAGTTTACCCAAAATCCATTTCCTAACACATTAACATTTCTACAAGAACACTACACCTTACGTTGGAGAAAGCAAAACTTATTTGGATAAAGAGTGTAACAGTACCTGTTAACATTTTAAGCACCTGGTATCCTAAATATTAAATTCAATTAGTGCCGCTAGCTCCATCTATCATAAAACATTTTTAATAATAAAATAATGAATACGGTCTCTTTAATTATAATTGGAAGTTCAAAGTAGCTACGCTACGAGGTGTACTAATGAGTTGGCATTATCGAGTTCAAGAGGTATTTATTAATTATACCCAGTCTCATTTTCTTCTATTGATTTACTGTCATATACAGAAAGTTGGAATATAATACAGTAAACTAGAGCAACTCTTTAATTGAAGATTCTGTAAACCAGAAGCATCTCTTGAATTTGGAGATTCCATAAACTTAAATAACTTGTAAACTGTAAGCTCTCGTATGCACATTCTTAACTGGATTATCTCTACAACTGGGGCAGATCATCCCTCCACTAGTGATCTTCCATAATCATTTGGAACCACCTAGACAGTGCCGTAGCGACCCCAAGGTGCGGCGAAGGATCGTCCACTATTGTAACAGATAAGTTTATTGTGATCTATCAAGTTTACTGTTCCCATATTTTTTCTCTTTTATTTCCGTGTATATCTATCTATATCGTCAACTGTATTTGAATAAGTATTTTTAAAGAACTGTTTGCGGATTATTTTGTTGTAACGTATTCTCTACCTCATTAATTTCAGCACCAAGGAAATCTTATTATCTTTTATATGTTTGTACATTTTCAAATCATTTTTTTATCTTCATAGACAGTTTTTTCTGACATCTTTCTGTCATCTTATGATACTTATTTAAATAACTCAGCTTAAAACAACTTTCTTCAGTAGTATCATAAAAATAAAAAGATTTCAGTGGCGCCCTTATAATTTCTTAAAGAAACAAATATTGTACAATAGTCAGAGCTAATAAACTTACTCACCCCTAGCCGAGGTATTTAACTATCATAATTTTTGTGTGATAAACATTTATAAATTCTGTTAATTATTGAAGTATCTTTTACAACTAATTAAAGACGAAATTAAGCTTAATGTTTGTTTTATTGCAAATTACATTTTTTCTTTTGGTATATTGTAATTTTTTCAAAAAAGTTAACTAAATATTTTTATAAATTCACTATCAACAGGAAACTCATATTACAAATTGAGATTAGAAGTCATTATAATCACTTAGATTTTATTAATGTTAAACTAAAGTTTTTGTTTTTTCATTTGACTAGTACATTGGATTTTATTAAATTTTGTAATTTGGATTCAGATATACGGGATTGGATCTCTGATGTTAGAACTGACATTTACAACAATCTTAATAAAAAGTTTAAATCACTCTTAGCTTCTAAAATTACACTTCACAAACATAATCATAATAAGAACCTAAATAAATTTTCTAATTTTATTTTTCACCCAAGGGTACTTAATCTCAGTGATACAGTTTTTTCTGAAACACAAATTGATATTCTAAATAAGGGTTTAAAATTTAATTTTCCATCTAATCATAACTTTAAATCTAACATTAAATTACTATCTATAGATTGTGAAAATGTCATTTTTAATTCAGATGTTATTGACAAGGATGCATTGAGGGTCAGGGTTTCTCACACTTTAAATAGGTATAGCGGGGTTTCTGGTCCGGGAAGGGTTTTGAAGAATTTCTTTGATCCTCTTAAATCTACTGTTTCTTCTTTGTACAAAAAGATCAAAAATGATGATCTTGGTCTTTCAAAGTCCGATAAAGAAAATTGCTTGGTTGTTCTGAATAGGACTGATTATGTCTCTAAGGTTGAAAATTTCCTTTCATCTAATTCCTCTTTCAAAACTTTGTCTTTTGATCCTACTATTAAATTTCATAATTATTTGAAAAACTCTTTGAGACTTAAATTTCATTCCACCCTCCTCTCCTTCAATCAGAATCACTTCAAACTGTGTCCTATGAGAGCAGTTACTCCTTTACTCTATGGTCTTCCTAAGATTCATAAAACTAATGTCCCCATACGCCCTGTGGTTAGTTTCATTAACACTCCAGCTTCTAGACTTGCTTCCTTTCTTTGTTCAAATTGGAAAACTCAAACTAATTTCAACAATGAATTTTCCATTAAAAACTCTATTGATTTAGCTAATAAACTTATTAATGTTTCAGTCCCTGATAATTCATTTCTGGTTTCATTGGATGTTAGTAATTTGTTTCCCAGTATCCCACCTTCTGATTGTATTTCACTTGTGAGGGACTTGATGCTTGTTAATGATACTCAAACTCATATTGTGCTGGAATTTTGTTCATTGCTTGGTTTGACACTAGAATAAAACTTTTTTAAATTTAATAATGTTTTTTATGAACAAACAGAAGGCTTAGCTATGGGTTCTAGTTTATCTCCTTTTCTTGCTGAGGTTTTTATGAATAATTTAGAGTCCCAATTTCTTAATTCAAATTTTAAAAACGATATTGTTTTCTATTACAGATATGTAGATGATTGCATTTTGTTATATAATGGTTCTTTACAGTCCTTTGATTCCTTTTTAAATTTCATTAATACTTTACATCCAAGGATTCGTTTTACAGTTGAGTTTGAAACCAATAATTGTATTCCTTTTCTTTGATATTATGATTTCGACAAATACTACTTTGCACAGTTTGGACATTGGAGTGTACAGAAAACCTACTACAACCGATGGACTTATAGATTACTTTTCTTGCCTCCCAATGACACATAAATTAGCTACTTTTAATAGTCTTTTCCATAGATGTTTTTCCTTACCTCTTTCTAATTCTGGTTTTGTGGATGAAATAAATGTTATTAAGCAATTGGCTGTTAACAATAATTATCCTTTACATATTATACAAAAATTGTACTTAAAATTCTTTATTAAGTTTAAGTTACCCTTTCACAATAGTTTAAATGTTACAGAATTTTCTATTAAAAATTTCAGAGGTTCCATTCACTTCTTTGGTAATATTTCCTATAAAATACAAAAGATTTTTAGACAGTTTGATATTGAGGTTGCATTCAAGACTGACAACTCACTTAAATCATTTTTAGTCCATAATAAAGATCCTATTCCTAAGTTGCATAAATCGGGTGTTTATAGACTCTCTTGCGCTGATTGCAATTCAGTTTATATTGGTCAATGCGGACGTGGACTTGAAACACGTCTCTCTGAACATGTTAATTTCATTAAAAAATACCAAGCATTTGAACATTTTAATTCTCCTTCATCTTTTGCGAATCACGTTCTTTCTGAAAACCACTCTCGTGAACTTTTTAAGGTTGACTTACTGCATTTTTGTGATAAGGGTTATAGATTGCTGGAAAGCCTTGAGATACATACAGCTCTTTTAGATGATAACATCAATTGCCTTAATGAACAGCTTAGACTGTCTGAAAGTTATGTTTTCCTTAGTCTCAAAAATAATATTTTGTTATGAACTTGAATTTCTTTACTCTTTTTCTTCTTCTTTTTTATTTTAAATTTGACATATGGACTTCAATTTTAATGTTAAATTTCATAATTCTATGATACAGTACCTGTTTTAAGTATCGTTCCTTTTTTCTTTAGTTCCATGCACTTCTGCTTTATGTCTGAGATGGGATGCACTGTGATTAGTTGACCTTTGGTATTGAATGGTAGTGGTCAGTTTTGACTAGTTCAGTATAGTTTTCTAAAAGTTTTTGAAAATTTCCTGCATCCCATTATTTTAATGGAATTAAATTATGATTTTTACTCTAATTATCCCTATATTATTTCTTTGTGGAATATTTTCCTGGTTGGAGGTTCCCTTTAAGAATTTCCTTCCACATGGGAATGATGGGTTTCCACTTTTGAAGCCTCATTTACTTCCAAAAACTTTCAATTTAAACTGTACGATGTTCACTTCTTTTAGAAGTTTTCTTTCAAAATTCCTCCACAAAATTAATTTTACTACGGTTAAATCGTATAAGCAACTCTTATTTTTGGGATTTGCTATTAATCCAAATATCTCGTCCAATTCAATTTTTCCTGATATATTCCACTATATCCCCTATTTCTCCCTTTGGGGGTTAGACTTAATAGAAGCATTATTTTGTTCCCACTTTTTCCATATCGGTCTCTACATATTGAGATATTTTAAAAAATGCACTATTATCTCCTAATAATGTTTTAATCTTCTGTGTTTTCTTTTATCTCATGACATTTTACGGTAAGTTTTGTTTACTTATTATATTACTTTCGATAATGAATTTTTCTCACTAATTTGTCTTGAATAGCAATTTAGTATTAGATTGTTTTTGTGAAAGGTTTTGACTTTCTTTCATCCTGTCAGTATTAGCTATAATTTCCATAGATATTTTTAAAATTTATTATTTTTTATTTCTTATAATATGATTTAATGTAAATTCAACTTTAACATTGTTAACCTTTTTATATTTTTCGATTTATTAATTATTTAAACAATATATTTGCAGTTTCATAGTATTATTATTAATGTTTACTCTTTTAATATTGTTTGACATTTGATTGTAAAATTTTTCTATTCTCTGTATTATCAGCTTGTCATTTTTATCAATTTGTAAGGAATTGTATTGTAACTTGATATTGTACTTTTAAAGATCCTCTTTCTATTTTCTTGTAATTCTTTCAGCCTGATGATGGTCCTATAGGACCGAAACTAGTTGCAACGTTTAATAAATAGTTGTGGGATAGACTTTGAGTTTCCTTTGAACCTTTTGTGTTTCAACCCACATTTGAGTTATGGATAGCTTACAAGAATTAAAAATTGTTATACCGCCGGGGGATATTTCTTGTTACTATAATACTTGTGGCTTTTAGTACTGCTGTCACCAATTTAATAACAGGAGGTTTCGTGTACCGGGTTGCTAAAGCAAGATCCCTGGGTTTTAGCACCCTGTGACTTCTGCACCACCTTAAAACACCCTGCATCAAACTGGAGCACTTGAGCTATACAACATAGAAACAAAACATTTCATGTGTGTTCTTAAAAGGAACAAAAAGGCAGCGTTGTTGGTTGTCACCACCCTCGCTGACGTGGGAATCAGGAATCGTTGACTCCTGGAATAAATGTTCGAAAGGTTAGATTCGGCCTCCGCAGCTATGAGTTGTTGTCGAGATGTGAGGTCTTTATGTTACAGGGTTACGTCGGATTGTAGGTTTAGGATTGAATGAACATCAATGCACTTATTTTATGATTATACGTTATGTATACTTATATGTAAACTTAGCCAGCGACTGGCAGATATTTACCCTTTTACTTCCCAGAACAGGTTACCTGGCTTAGCAAACTAAACTAGACGTGATTGAATTTTAACAGGTTTATTTAAAGTAAAATTAAAAATAAAAATTTAACAAAGAGTAGTTCAAATCTAACAAAAATGTATTTATATTCAAATATATCTATTATTGGGTTACCAATAGACTAACAAACATTTTACATTAAGTAAGATGCTAAAACAAATAATTAAAACGTTCTCGTCAAAACAAATTATATATATATATATATATATATATATATATATATATATATATTAATAAATTACAATTAAAAAATATTTTGTTTGTATCAATATTATTTAAATTGATGTTGTTATCAAATTATTGTCTTTATATTTTTAAATTCTTAATTTTTGTACAATTTTGTGGGGCTATAATTTATATTTATTTATTTTTCAATTTTATTCCGTATTTATTAATCTCAAACACCTCAAATCTCTTTATTTTGTTACCATTATATTAAAAAATTTCTCTAACTCTAAATATGAAATTATTATAGTTTAAGATTTGATTTACTTAAATCAATTTTCAAGACATTTAAAAGACTATTATCAGCAGAAGTCGGTTCAAAAATAAACAAAATCCAACGATGAAACTATTTATTTTATTTATTTATTCTAAAATTTAATATACCTCAATCCTACTGAATGATGCGACTATGGTTTTTCTTATGCGCATTTACCCACGCACAAGGAAACACGTGATATGTTACTGTTATTTCTAAAAGTAGTCTAAGAGGTAGGAGACGGTGCGTGCATCATTGTTAACAAAATGTGTAAGCAGTTTGTTTATTCAAAAGCAGAATTATATCAGAATGGTGTTGAAAAGATATTGAAAACTATTTTACAAACTTTATAGGTTTTTGGAAAGTGAATTTAATAAGTGATATCAAAAGTACATACCGTATTTCACTTGCCGCTTGTGTATGGTGCTGAATTTTTCCATTTACGGTTTCTTACACAGGATATTCTAAACACGTGGAACCATCAAGGAGTGGATATTTGGATTTTGAGTACTTCTAGTGGATAATTATCTCGTTCTCACCATGTTATAAAAGTATTAGAAAATTTTATTGCTTCTCCAGACGTCCAATGTTTTAGATTTCAAGGTTAGTAGAATAAAATTTTATTTTATTGCGTGTATACAGTTTTTATTATTATAAAAATCCCATTTCCAATTATTATTATTAGTTTATAAATTTGTTTTAAACTAGTACATGAGTTATTATGCGGCCATCTTTATTTTCAACAATAGTCAGCCATTGATTTTTGGTAATTTTCAAAATATACTGGCGTGGAGTGGCCTTTTATCAAATTACAATGCTCCCGAATTTTCTTTCTCAAAGGTTTATATACCCTCGGTCAAATTTTCATTATGGCTGCCTTTTTGAGCGTGTTTTGTTTTTTTATAACCTCTCTTACATCGAGTTTTTGAAAAATTGATTTTTTAATTATACATTTTCTGACCTTAAAATTGTTTCAAATCAAATCTGGGTAATTTATTTCATTATAAATTAACATTTTTAAAATTTTAAAATCAATCTTTCTTTATTAAAACAGCTGATTTTGAGGAGTGAACCATGTCAGCCATTTTGACAATTTTTAATATAAAATTTAACAATTGTGAGCTAATATCTCTTTTTGACCAATAATTTTAACAAAAACTGAAATTTTACATATTCAAATATGATCAGATAACTTTTATTTTCATTGACACCGTTTATATTAGTTATTATTTGCTTTTAAAATTTGCTATGTCATGGCGATTCTAATACAAATTTTATCAAATACAAGAGTTAATAATATCCAAAATCATCAAAGAACAACTTAAAATTAATTACCTTACAACAAAATACAATTACAACAAATAGAAACATCAATTAAACATCTAATACTAAGTTTAGGTCTTTCTCATACAAGCACCTTTTTAAAGTTTATAGTCAACGTTTTTAATCACCACTTCACTATTTACAGTGTTTTTCATTGAATTTATCATTCATAATGTCCTTGGCTAAGCTTTAATTAAACGGTCTTAGCTTGTAATCAAACACATCACTTTCTTACAACTTTGTTTTTACATGTAATATCTTTCAATATCTTTATTTTTAGATTCTGACTTAAGTATTTTATTTTATCAAAAACTGAGATGTACCAGAAAATAGGAAGTACTGGACTTGTACTGTTATCCGATACATCAAACTACAGGATTCATCACTTGATGCTTAATTAAATTGGAAAATGTTATCTGGGGTAAGTAAAATCTATTTATCATATTACAATCATTGTCTATGATTCATTTATTTTGCTCTTATATCTAAAATCAACTTGTTGAGCTTTAAATTTCTGTATCTTATATTTCTAACTGATTACAGTTGAATAATCCCTATTTTATATGATAAATTAAATAACCTAAACCTACTCATTCTTATTTTATATCTACTTATAAGAAATTATTGAACTGATTATTTTTAACATTGATTATAAATTATTTGGATTTTAATCTGCTAATAATCTTTAATACTTTAATACTACTTTAATCTTACTAATATTTTATTCTTATGATTCATTATTAACATATTCTAATGCTTCTTTAATTTTTTATTTTTAGCTTAAACAAAATAGTATCTTGGACTTTGATTCTTGGATCGACTACTGATGTTGGTGCTCATCCTCATGAATCCTTTTTATCAAGATATTTTATGTTCTTGTGTGAATTAAGAATGACTGGATTGGCTTAAATAAAGAAATTTTTGGTGTATTGATTATTTATTGAAAAGATTTGAAAATAACATCCCTGTTGAATAGTTTATTTCAATTCAGGTTATATTTTGGGTAAGTTATATTTATTATTATTTTAAAACATTACAAATTTCCCCCAATTTAATTTTAACAAATTATTACTCTGTAATAATTTTTAAAATTTAATTCCATTTTATTTCCTCTAAATCTATTACTCTTCAAATTCTACTTTGTTATCTTTTAATTTAAACATATACCTCAATTGTATCTTATAAACAATCTTAATTAATATTTAACATAAATTCTAATTCATAGAGTTGTATATAACCATTAACTATTCATTGGTAATTCATACTTTATTCCTAATTTTAAAATACAATATAATATTTACTTATTCTAGTATCTACATCTTAAACTATCTTATATCCTAAATTTAGCTAGATTTTTAAAATGTTGTATCATTGGTGGTATGCGTATAAGTTTTTAACGTTTACCTTTCCCCTTAGTAAATTGTTATGTGGATTTCTTAAAATATAACTGTTTTCGAAAGCTTTTTCGATTACAAACGGTCCTATAAACGGCAATTTTAATTTTGCACACTCATTATTTCTTTTATTAGCTACCTGTAGTGACCTTTCAATTACCCAATCCCCTTCTTTGAATACCGTTGTTTTCCTTAAATTTTATAGTTTCTTTTAAATATCATTATGCATTTCTTTTTAACTTAATATTGAAAAATTTTAATTAAATTACTATTTTTTTTTTTTTAATCTTGCTCAACTACTAGTGAATTGAAATACAATGTATTACTTTTTCAATTATTCCATTACTTTCTAAGATATCTTGTTCTCTCTTCACTCTTTTCTTTTAACTTTAATGGTATATGATATATTTTCACCTCAAACTTCTCAACATTTCTCATCTCCATATTATATTCATGTTCGGTAGCTTCTTTTGGCTCCTTAAACATCAAACTTCTATACCTCATCAACAAATCTCCTACAATATTGTAATATATTCCATCACAATCAAATCATCATTTTCTAATACATCTTCTTTCTTCTATCTACTTCATAATCATAACTTTCTTGTTTATACTTCATATCCATAACTTTCTTCTATCTACTTCATAATCATAACTTTCTTGTTTATCATAATCATTTCTAATATAAATAATATCCTTCTTACTATCTTCTACTTCTTCTATCGTATCCATTGACAACCATATACCATTTAGTTATACTTTCTTCTCTTCTTCATAATTAATTATAGTTTTAATTGTTCCTATGTATCATTTAATATTATCATATCACTATTCAAATTAAACACAGCTAGTAGTTTACAATTTATTATGATTTCAACATAGATTTATTTTAATATCATATTTTTTTTTATTTATTTCACATAACTTTTGTTTTTAATACCAGTTACTATTATATTTGGAATTTTATTTCATTAATCTTTAATATTATTTAGTTTTGAAATTGATTTTGAATCTATTAATAATGTTTTGTTTCTTATATTAATTAAAATTTGTAACGGTTTGTCATAATTTTAATCTTGAATATGCAATAACTCATTAGAATGTATTTGATTTAAGTTTCATTTCAATTAGTATAATTAATATAACAGTTTATCATAATTTTTACCCTTGAATATTCAATGACCATTATAATATAATTGATCTAAGTTTCATATAAGTTAATATAATTGATTGGGGTGGTATTTTAAATTTAATATAATACACAACATTTTAAAATTCAAACAATAAAAACTTACTTACTACCTACAAATATAATTAGCAATATTATTTACACCTAGTTACTACCTTACCCCTACTCAATAAAATATTCATTTTCTTTTTCAACTTCTTCCAATTTCTTTCTACAAGTCTCTTCCTGGTTTTTGTTGCTTTCATTAATATGTGTAACTTTTTATCATTGGTTTTTCTTCTCATTCGTTTAAATTTTCCTATATCGGTGTTCATATTCATTACTTCATCTTTTATTTCTGTTTCCATAAGTCTCTTTTCAATCAATTTTTCAAGTAAATTTTTAATCTTCTTGTTTTCTTCTACATCTATGACCATACTTAAATCAATCTTATTCTTATTTTCATTTATGTCACATTTGATATAAGTTTGCATTAATTTATTCATTTTAATCTTCTCAATTTCAACATCTTTATCTTTGTTTCTGTCAGTTTCTTCTAAAATTTTATTATTTGCTTCTGCATATTCCTCTTTTTCAAATACTTTTTCTTCTTCACTAAACTTCTTCATATTTTCATTTTGGCTTACTATTTGTATCTTCAAATTCTCTCTTTCTTTACCAATATTTTCTATAATCTCTTCTTTTAAATCTTCTCCATTGCTCCTATATAAATTACAATCCATCTTATCCACCTCTTCCTCACTTTCATCATATTTCTTCTCAAACATCTTTTTCATTTCTTCTTTAATTTCTTGTTTTGTATCTTTAATCTCTTCTTGTAATTTCTTATTTTGTTCCCCCATTTCTTCCTTTGATTCATCAAATTTCTTATTTATATCTTCTTTATTCTTATCCAGTTTCTTGTTTATGTCTCTTTTTAAATCTTCATTATTTTTGTTCAGTCTGTTTATGTCTCTTTTTAAATCTTCATTAATTTTATCTAATTTCTCATTTGTTTTGTCTAATTTCTTGTTGTTGTCACCCACCATTTTGGTTAAATTTATCAACATCCTCATTACTTCATTCTGATCCTCTTTTTCTTCTACTCTTCTCGTTTCCTGAATTTGTTGTTGTTCTGGTCCCTCTTGTACTTCTTCACTACTTTCTTCTTGTAAATTTCTATTTTTATTATTAAAATCATTATCCATTTTATCCAAATCTTCCTCATTTTCATCAAATTTCTTGTCTAATTCTTTATTCAAATCACTTATCAATTCTTCATTACCATGGTTTATATCTTCATTATTTTCTTTAATTTCTTTCTTCAATTCTTTTTTAGTTTTATCTAATTCTTTGTCCATTCTTCTTATATTTTCTTGATTTTCATCAAATTTCTTCCCATACTTTTTATCCATTTCTTCTTTATTCTCATCACATTTCTTATCTAATGTTTTATTTAAATCTTTCTTTAGGTCATCATTATTTTTGTCTATTCCTTCTTTTTTTTCTTTAAATTCTTTCTTCAATTTTTCTTTAGTTTCATCTAATTCCTTAATTATAACTTCATTATCTTTGTTTAGTTCCTTTCTGAATTCTATTAAGAATTCCATTATTTCATAGTATTCTTCATCACTCATATTCATTTTACCCATTTTGACAATTTTGATTAAGTTTTATCAAATATTAAATATAAAATTTTATTCTAAATAGTTTTAATAGTCAATTAATCACTTTAACCAATCAATTTTTTTATTAGAGCTAATTAATTTATTATAACCAACAGTTTTTTAATAAAGCCAATAGTTTTTTTATTAAAGCCAATAGGTTTTTTATTAAAGCCAATAGTTTTTTATTAAAGCCAATAAGTTTTTTATTAAAGCCAATAGTTTTTTTATTAAAGCCAATAGTTTTTTTTTTATTAAAGCCAATAGTTTTTTATTAAAGCCAATAGTTTTTTTATTAAAGCCAATAGGTTTTTTATTAAAGCCAATAGTTTTTTTTTTAATATAGCCCCACGTTTTTATAATAGCCAATCGTTTTTTTAATATAGCCCCACGTTGGGCGCCATTTTTGTAATAAATTACAATTAAAAAAAAATATTTTGTTTGTATCAATATTATTTAAATTGATGTTGTTATCAAATTATTGTCTTTATATTTTTAAATTCTTAATTTTTGTACAATTTTGTGGGGCTATAATTTATATTTATTTATTTTTCAATTTTATTCCGTATTTATTAATCTCAAACACCTCAAATCTCTTTATTTTGTTACCATTATATTAACAAAAATTTTTCTCTAACTCTAAATATGAAATTATTATAGTTTAAGATTTGATTTACTTAAATCAATTTTTAAGACATTTAAAAGACTATTATCAGCAGAAGTCGGTTCAAAAATAAACAAAATCCAACGATGAAACTATTTATTTTATTTATTTATTCTAAAATTTAATATACCTCAATCCTACTGAATGATGCGACTATGGTTTTTCTTATGCGCATTTACCCACGCACAAGGAAACACGTGATATGTTACTGTTATTTCTAAAAGTAGTCTAAGAGGTAGGAGACGGTGCGTGCATCATTGTTAACAAAATGTGTAAGCAGTTTGTTTATTCAAAAGCAGAATTATATCAGAATGGTGTTGAAAAGATATTGAAAACTATTTTACAAACTTTATAGGTTTTTGGAAAGTGAATTTAATAAGTGATATCAAAAGTACATACCGTATTTCACTTGCCGCTTGTGTATGGTGCTGAATTTTTCCATTTACGGCTTCTTACACAGGATATTCTAAACACGTGGAACCATCAAGGAGTGGATATTTGGATTTTGAGTACTTCTAGTGGATAATTATCTCGTTCTCACCATGTTATAAAAGTATTAGAAAATTTTATTGCTTCTCCAGACGTCCAATGTTTTAGATTTCAAGGTTAGTAGAATAAAATTTTATTTTATTGCGTGTATACAGTTTTTATTATTATAAAAATCCCATTTCCAATTATTATTATTAGTTTATAAATTTGTTTTAAACTAGTACATGAGTTATTATGCGGCCATCTTTATTTTCAACAATAGTCAGCCATTGATTTTTGGTAATTTTCAAAATATACTGGCGTGGAGTGGCCTTTTTATCAAATTACAATGCTCCCGAATTTTCTTTCTCAAAGGTTTATATACCCTCGGTCAAATTTTCATTATGGCTGCCTTTTTGAGCGTGTTTTGTTTTTTTATAACCTCTCTTACATCGAGTTTTTGAAAAATTGATTTTTTAATTATACATTTTCTGACCTTAAAATTGTTTCAAATCAAATCTGGGTAATTTATTTCATTATAAATTAACATTTTTAAAATTTTAAAATCAATCTTTCTTTATTAAAACAGCTGATTTTGAGGAGTGAACCATGTCAGCCATTTTGACAATTTTTAATATAAAATTTAACAATTGTGAGCTAATATCTCTTTTTGACCAATAATTTTAACAAAAACTGAAATTTTACATATTCAAATATGATCAGATAACTTTTATTTTCATTGACACCGTTTATATTAGTTATTATTTGCTTTTAAAATTTGCTATGTCATGGCGATTCTAATACAAATTTTATCAAATACAAGAGTTAATAATATCCAAAATCATCAAAGAACAACTTAAAATTAATTACCTTACAACAAAATACAATTACAACAAATAGAAACATCAATTAAACATCTAATACTAAGTTTAGGTCTTTCTCATACAAGCACCTTTTTAAAGTTTATAGTCAACGTTTTTAATCACCACTTCACTATTTACAGTGTTTTTCATTGAATTTATCATTCATAATGTCCTTGGCTAAGCTTTAATTAAACGGTCTTAGCTTGTAATCAAACACATCACTTTCTTACAATTTTGTTTTTACATGTAATATCTTTCAATATCTTTATTTTTAGATTCTGACTTAAGTATTTTATTTTATCAAAAACTGAGATGTACCAGAAAATAGGAAGTACTGGACTTGTACTGTTATCCGATACATCAAACTACAGGATTCATCACTTGATGCTTAATTAAATTGGAAAATGTTATCTGGGGTAAGTAAAATCTATTTATCATATTACAATCATTGTCTATGATTCATTTATTTTGCTCTTATATCTAAAATCAACTTGTTGAGCTTTAAATTTCTGTATCTTATATTTCTAACTGATTACAGTTGAATAATCCCTATTTTATATGATAAATTAAATAACCTAAACCTACTCATTCTTATTTTATATCTACTTATAAGAAATTATTGAACTGATTATTTTTTACATTGATTATAAATTATTTGGATTTTAATCTGCTAATAATCTTTAATACTACTTTAATCTTACTAATATTTTATTCTTATGATTCATTATTAACATATTCTAATGCTTCTTTAATTTTTTATTTTTAGCTTAAACAAAATAGTATCTTGGACTTTGATTCTTGGATCGACTACTGATGTTGGTGCTCATCCTCATGAATCCTTTTTATCAAGATATTTTATGTTCTTGTGTGAATTAAGAATGACTGGATTGGCTTAAATAAAGAAATTTTTGGTGTATTGATTATTTATTGAAAAGATTTGAAAATAACATCCCTGTTGAATAGTTTATTTCAATTCAGGTTATATTTTGGGTAAGTTATATTTATTATTATTTTAAAACATTACAATATATATATATATATATATATATATATATAGGTATGTATATAAATATGAGGGAGTCACCAATATGATAATTATGATTACAATTAATTGAGATTAGGAGACAACTTTGAATTAACCCGGTACATTAGCAAAACTACTGCTTGAATAAAAAAACATATTACTTGTATGTAGCGAGTTATCATCGCAGTTAAATGCTCCGCCACGTTATAATTTAGTTAAGCAATTAAATTAGATTATTCAATCCTTAAGCTCAATTGGGCTCATCTCAATTTATGCGGAGATAGTCCAAGCCTGGGACTCTCCAATAAATTCCCCAATAGTATAAAACGTGAAAATATGATATATGCAATAACAATTCAATTAAGAACAATAAATAACTGCACAGTTAAACTAAACTTCCACTATTTATTTGAAAAATTTGCTTTAAAATCAATTACAGCTGTTTCGCTATAACTTTGCTTTGACATTGAATAATGAGAAACAACCTACAACTAACCTTACTGACTTGCACTTAGTGGTCCAGAGATGTTGCCTGTTAGTATCCACAGTAACCATAGGGCATCACGCAGGTACATTAAGTCAACCCCTTACTTCATACTGTCAGTACCCTTTACAGCTAGTATTTTTGAGTCCACAATATCTTACCCTTTATTTTTATATCCAATCGCTATCCTCATAATAGCCTTGTCGATTATGCTCGTTGTGCACAATCTAAATTCGCTATCCTCATAATAGTCTTGTCGATTAAGCTCGTTGTACACAATCTAAATTGGAATTCGTAGATCCGTTTTTAAAATATTTTGCATTCCTACATAACTATAGGAGAAACTTTGTGTATTTTTTGAATACTTTTTATTAATATAAATTTTCGCAGTCAGGTCCTGTCTGACTTAAACTCAACCGCGTGTTTTGTAACAAGTGCCTAATATCTGCTGTATTTACCGTGTACTGGTATGCACGCGATATAATTACATAAAACGAAATTGTTTGTCCTAAATACGTTTAAAAATTTTCATTCAGTGGCGATCGAATTATGTTATTTTTATTAATGCATTTATTCGCATTTCTTTGTTATGCCTTATTAAATTAAATTTCAGTTTTAACTTTATGATGATAATTAGTTCGTTTCCCTTCTACTCCCGTTTCTCACGCAGTTACTGTCTTTATTTTTTACCGTTTGTATCCATTCTTGTACAATTCGTTTGCGCCTTTATATTTTCCCTGCTTATTATTTCTACTATTATATTTTTATTCGCCTTGCTTGGCGCAATTGTATAATTTCATTTAACCTTTTTGTTTTTGAATTTTGCACTCTCCTTCGTGGAGTATTTCATCTTTATTAATTCCGTAATACTTTTTTTCACCACTATTATTATTGGTGTCCCGTGTCTTTTGGACGTGACACAGTCCTTCCTCATGTGGGAACTTTTTACCCACTTAATCGCGTATACCCTTCGCCTTGTTTGGCCCAATTATATACTTCAATATTTTTTTTGGCCGCCCTCTCACAATTTTATGTATTTAATATTGTTGGGATGCAGTGTCTTGGGACACCCTGTTACTTACTATTATGTTCAATTAATATAAGATTGTCTTTTGTCATGAACATAGTTACTGTCATAATAGAATATAATTTATCAATAAGTTCTAAAGTTATTTCTTATTATTTGAAAACTACATTACGTAACACAATCGTAACAGTTGGCGACGAGGATAGTGGAAGAGAATTTCCAAGTTCGATCATCATCATCATGTCAGAACAGTTCCAGAAAACCATTTTGGAGTTCATCAAGTCTCAACAGATTCAAGCCCAACAGCAGCAGGATCTATTGATGAAAAATCAGCAAGAATTCCTACTTCAGCTGACTGAAAATCTCAGTTCAGTTGGTGTTGGGATGCAGTGTCTTGGGACACCCTGTTACTATTATGTTCAATTAATATAAGATTGACTTTTGTCATGAACATAGTTACTGTCATAATAGAACTGTCAGAATATAATTTATTAAAAAGTTCTAAAGTTATTTCTTATTATTGGAAAACTACATTACGTAACACAATCGTAACAAATATCTTGAACAAAATGATAAAT